>JAINUG010000102.1:3291047-3318547 GCA_029706075.1 Aldrovandia affinis
TAATAATAATAATAATAACTTATGGCATAATGTTGAATACAATTCACATTTTAAAGCACTATATATATAAAAAAAACATTTTAAAAAACGCCAAAATAGCACAGAGAAATACTGTTAGCTAATTTACCCTTTGGGAGCCGGGTAATGTATGGGATGGCACTGCAGCGACAGCGCTCAGTCCTGCAAGCGTACAAGGTCTATTTCAGATGAAGAGCGGACGTCTCGGTGAACGATGGATAAACGTCGGGGGAGGGGAGGGGAGCACATGGCGGTCAAGGTCTGACTTGAGCAGTTGATCTGGCGAGGAGGGATTCACACCGTGAGCTGGAAGAGAGGGCTGGCCCAGGTTGGCACAGTCCTGCTGAACAAGAAGTGGTGCTGAACAAGAAGTGGTCCACTGGACCCTCTCGAAGGCGTCCGACTGACCTGGCGGGTAAGGCCTGAACGCCACTCTGGGGCAGCATATCCCAGCGCTGGTCTGACGAAGGAGGTGCACACAGCCGTCAGGTCCCCCTTAGGTATGAGGGAAGGGAAGTCGGCATGTGATTAATGCTCCACTATTCCAAAAGAGGCACGAGGGGGCTCTCTGGGGAGGGGGGCGCCATTTATCAGAGGAATTCACTTCAGGCCTTCGATTCGCTCCCTGGTGAGGATTTCAACGTTTTTTTCCCCAGTAGAGGATACTGTTTACTACAGTATATGCAGCAAATGCATACTCATCTTCAGTTTTAGTTAATCCCTGAAAATAACAATCATGTTTTATTCATGAGGAGAAATAAATAAAAATACACACACACACACACACACACACCACACACACCACACACACCACACACACCACACACACCACACACACCACACACACCACACACACACACACACACACCTCTAAAGAAACAGAAAAGACTGCAAAGCATGTGAAAATATCCTCCTACCCTCCCCAACTTCATTTCTCACACCATTAATGCGTTCGGTTTTTCCCCTCTGCGTTTCACAAGTCGAGCGCAGCAGTCGCCACGGCCTAAGCGTACCTCAGAGACGCCGTGTAATCGGGTTCAGACCTTCCGTTTCATAACTTCGGCTGACCTTTAAAAGAGTCGCGCTGGAATAAATCCTGTTAGCGCCTCATTAGAGGCGACCTCTGCTTTTCCTGAGCGGGGGCCGTGTGTAAAGTCTCTCATTTGTTTGGGGGAGGATAATGCGGAGTATCATCCTGAGCACCAGGGATTCGGGTTTTAAAATGACTGTTTAAGCATATTTTTACACCACTACCCCCCACACGATTTTCTTTATTTTATTTTCTTTGGAATCACCCATTGTACTTGTGACGGGCGGTGGCAGGCAGTGGAGAACAGCAGGAGACAGGGAAGGGGTACTGTGATGGGGCAGTCGGAGTCCATTTATTGTCAATGACAAATTAAGGCCGGCAGAGCTTTACATCAAGCACAAAACAGCCGCTATAAAATAAAACACTGACACCAAACAAACAAAAACATTTGTTCAGTATATGTGGTTCTGTGTGCTCAGCAGGTAGAGCATGGTGCTGGCAACGCTTAGGTTGTGAGTTCGATCCCCATTGGGACCACATATACTGAGAAATGCATGCATCCACTACTGTAAGTCTCTTTGGATAAAAGCATCTGTTAAATGGCGTATGTTAATATTATATTATACAAAAATGAAAATGGAAAAAGTGATTACACTTTACCGGCAGCCAATAATTTTGCCTTTCACGCAATGCTTAGCATCAGAGCTCAACCACAGGCGTCTATCCATCCTGCCCTCAGACACAACATGAGGGCCATTCCGCCAAGTTAAAAATACAGGAAATGTGCCGTGCGGGTCCTTTAACTCAACACGGAAGTGGCTGAAGATCATCACCTCCATTTGGGGCCGTTACAGTAATACATCGCCTCAGTGCTGCCCACACCCACACAGGGAGCTCTGCAGCTGAGGCGTACGCACTCACCTGTGAGCTAGGGATCGTTTTCCATTTCATTTTCATTTTAGGCATTTAGTAGACGCTCTTATCCAGAGCAACGTACACGGTTTACATTTCTTTACATACAATCCATTTATACAGCTGGATATTTTACTGAAGCAATTCAGGTTAAGTACCTTGCTCAAGGGTACAACAGCAGTGTCCCCACCTGGGAATTGAACCTGCAACCTCTGAGTTAAAAGCCCAGCTCCCCTAACCATTACACTACACTGCCGCCACTTCCACGCCGCGAGGCACACAGCATACTACAGGGGAGCTTGTCCAAGGAGAGGCGTCTCTCCCACCGAGGACAGCTGTGGTGAGTTGCTAGGGAGTGGTTATGCAATGGTAACCCAGGAAACCCTGACTGACATAAGCCCAGCTCTACCTCAGTAGGACAAAGCCAACTGTGGACTCCTGGTCATTGTTGGCGAATGCCGTAGTCCTGGCGTGAACTAGCTGTCTGATACATTGGGCTTAAG
Source organism: Aldrovandia affinis (assembly GCA_029706075.1). NCBI lineage: Eukaryota > Metazoa > Chordata > Actinopteri > Notacanthiformes > Halosauridae > Aldrovandia > Aldrovandia affinis. The sequence goes on from JAINUG010000102.1 coordinate 3,293,511, forward strand.
GCCTCTGCATGCTTCTATGCAACTTGTGCGACTTCTTCGCGGTTCGCGCGATGCAACAATGTCCCAAGCACTCTGCAATTTATACCTCTGCAAAGGTTGTGCGCAGCCTATGCGACATGGTGTCCTTAAACTTCTGTACACTAGTAGGCGTCAGTGTATTGAACAAGGTCGATAAAGCTTTCATGAAAGCAGGGAAACTCCTGTACATTCAAATTTCTTCAGCCAATCATTCCTGAAGCTGGTTCATTTTATACTGTGTCGAAAAAATGGTGCTAGCTATCTATATCGTTAGCTAGTAGCTCAATGAAATGTGACCTATGAACCATGACTGACAGCTCCGCCTACATTCCCTAACCAACCAATCAATGATGTGCAACATCTACGTGAACAGTTGCGCTCCGGTCTCGAGTTAGATTTTTGTGCAAAGTACGCGACACCCTCTGAAACCCCCTCTGCGTAGGTCTCAAAGGTTGCATTGATGTTGCAGAGCCCTGGTTGTGTTGCGGTCCTTCAAACATGTAGAGGCCTTTAGACTAAGCTTACAGCAAGCGCTTTAACCAATTAACCAGCTCCCTATTCACTGTTTACCTATAATGCAAGCAAGGGTGATCATCTTTAAGTTTGGATACTTTCAAGGAAAGGTGGTCCACTTTCTACGCCATACTTTTGTCACTGGCTATTGTCCCTTCTCTTCCGTTTATATAAACGGTGAAATAGTTTTAATTTGAGCTCTGCATTCAAAGCCCTGAATGCAATCTCCGTTCATTGTAGAGAGTTGAGGCTCTCCTTTGTTGTGCAGCAAAAAAAAAACAATCTCATTAAATTAGAATTTTTTTTATTTTGGCTGAGCACGAATCCATACACCTGTAAGTCTCACTTCAAAGCCTACAATTTAAAACACTTTGCTATTGATTTCAGCCCTCTGCAATAGCAACACAATGGAATGTGAAAGCTGAATAAAGCAAAAGGCTTTACTGAAAATGGGGCTTTTTTTTTTTTTTGTTTGTTTGCTTTGTTTTTGCTCAACTCTGCTTTCATTTCAGACCTGCTTTTTTTTTTATTCATTTCTTTTGGGGGAGAGGTGCTGCTTACATCAAATGTGGCAGATACATCTTCCCTGAGCCCAGGCGCTCTGAGACACGGCAGCTTGTTGATCAAGGCAACACAGGGAAATTGCTCTCCGTTTCACTCAAGCACATACAGGAGTAAGGTCGGCCAAGATCAATCGTCTTTTTTCCGCAGCCGCCGGACATGATAAAGCAATCCTTCACGTCTCGGGGTGTGGTTCCCTAGGAAACGGATAAGCCCGCTCTTGCCAAAGCGCTCGGGCCACAGGAAGCGCAAATCGTTTGGAAACCGACGGGGAGACGTGCACCCGTGGCGCTGACGCAATTAACGGTCACGCCCGCGTGGCATTCGAAAAAAACAAAACCGATTAACGTGCCGCTGCGTCCGATAACGTTAATTCAGAGACGGAACGGGAACGTCCTCCCCCTAGCCCAGGTTAGAAACGGATCTGCTCCACGTTTGTCCGCGCGTGAAATGAAATGAATGAATTTGCGTTCTGAAGATTTAGTGCGTTTCCGAACTTCAAGCCGCACGGTATAAATCACAGCTGTTGTGTGATTGTGACACGCGCCATCACTCAGGAGGAAAAATTACACATGGGGACCTACACCGTGTTTGATAGGCTAAAAATGTTTTAAAGTCAGACAAGTGAGCATATTAGTTTAACTTGATCGATTATGCCATTATGGAGTCTGAACTAAATTCAAAGAATTTAATCTGCACCATTTTGTGAATTATACTGTATACACTGTGGGTACATTCGATTAAGTGAATGTAATTTACGAGGGTGTTGAAAACACGGAAGGGAAAGGGAGGAGAAGAGAGGGGCTACGCAAACGTGACCTGTGACTTTTGAGAACAGAGACAGGTTGCCTTTATCTCCGAGCTTGTGGGCGATCAGTGGATACAATTATTTAAAACGGGGGTCCTTTCATGCGATGTCAGGCAAAGACAGGCCGCAGATAAGAGCTGCCACGTGTGGATTAATCAAGCTTTTAAGCCTCAGCACTATCTTGCCACAGAGGGAAATGAGATGGAAACCCCATAGTAGGATATGTTGACATTTGCTCTCCATTACACTCCATTGCTCTTTTCACACGCACACATTTCCCTTTGCCTTGATGAAAGAGGCGTGGTTCCACACCAGGGGTTTCACACTGACACTCTGCAAATTTATTAAATTGCCAAACCAGAATTACGTTTTCGTTTAGCTTTGAACTCGGGGTTCTTCTGCTGACTTGAGATGGTCCTGTCGCCGAGAAGCTACGGAATTTATCATGCCTTGAGAGAAGTGCGTACGTCCTCAAACAACCCACTAAAAAAAGACCTTAAAAAGAAAAGGGGGAACTGTGTAAATGAAAGGAATTCCACTTAAAGGGGACTTAAGTTTATATGGGACCTTTACACCTGGCATCTCATTTTACTATGGAGACCAAAGCCGATGCGTGAATTATGGATTTCTGTTCAGAACCGTACAAGTACTTTTATTTAAATTACTTCCTTTCATGTAGATTTTATGCCTCCCGTTACAAATTCTTACCGACCAATTCATTCCGAGCTGCTGAGTTGTGGCACCATTGAGTGTCATGGACTATCAGTCTATAATTGTGACCTGGTTGATTTATTCATATTTGTGGTAATAGTTGTGGCTGTAAAACATGCGGATCGAATTTACAGCCGAGACAGTTGAACGAGGTCGGCCTCCACTGTGACACTAGAAATATTTTGTACAGTAATCTCTGTGAGGAAATGTTGTACACCCCAACAGATCAAAATAATTGGGAACTGAGAAAACATGGAGACTTTGTGAAAGAAAATGAGCATTTGTTTATTTGGTTAACTTAACTCCAGCTGAGTAGGTGAGTTTTCACAGGCTGCGTATACGTGGCACGCTCACCTTCTTCCTTTTCGCAAACCGACACATGCATACTGAGTCAATCCTGCATTGAATCTAATTGGTACCTTATTGACCAATGAACATAAAGGTCACATTAATCAACCGATAACATAGTTAATTATGTAAACTCAAAATTCCTGTTGGTATTAACCCTTAATACACCACAGCTCCTCCCCTGTAGCTTTTAAAACTAGCTTTTTTGCTAGGTTTTATAGAACCATTTACCACCAACCATTTACACACACAAAAAAAATCGTTTAACAGTCAAATTCTTTACAAACTCAGTCTCTGTGGAAGCTTAGCATTCCGAGCAGGACGAGTCTGCACTCTAGTCTCCATAGGTTGTGGCAGTCTCACTTCCAGATTCTGATAGTTGTCCAGTCCCATTGACAATAGGAGACTGCTGAATCTGTACCCTGTACGGTTTCATTTGGCATGTCAAAAATCACCAAACACATCAGAAATTTCACTCTGAGTATCGTCATTCAAACTTCCACTACCCTCATCACAGTTCTTCTTCACATTCTGGGTTTTTGCCACCAACAACTGATTCACCTTGGACTGACCATGATACGGTCTTTTTTGGACATACCCTGTGCCAGCCAGAAGAGGATGGGCTCCCCCCCTTTTAGTCTGGTTCCTCCCAAGGTTTCTCCCTACCAAGGGAGTTTTTCCTTGCCACTGTTGCCTTTAGGCTTGCTTTTGGGGGGGGTCTAGGCCTGGGTTCCCCCTCTGTTAAGCGTTTTGTGACAATTCAATTGTGAAAAGCGCTATACAAATAAATTTGATTTGATTTGATTTGATTTACACTATGCTTTAGACACACCGTCTATCTCCACTGGTTAAGTAACTGGTCCCACTACTTTACGGATTTTCCCTTTCATCCATCTTGTTCCTTCCCCCTCCCCTGTAATTCCTAACAAGCACTGCTTGATCTATAGAAGAACTTCTCAAGGTACGGTTGTGTGGAACGCCTTTCGGCTGATCGTATGCTGAATGTGAATTCATTACCTGGCTAAAATCTGGCTTTAGCGATGACAGTAACCTTTCAGAAATAGTTTTGCTGGGGCCTCCTGGGTGCTCCAGTGGTTACACCGTCCGATGCTGGCCACTGCAACCGAGGTTTGATTCCACTGGCTGCGCCAGTTTCGGCTCTGGCCGGGAGTGCCACTGTGGGGCGGCGATTGGCTGTGTGCCCCAGGGAGGGGGCATTACTTTGCTGCATATAGGAGTGGCTCCGATGTACCAGAAAAACAGTCAACAGCTCTGCGAATGCCGACTTGTGGCTGGTCTCGGGGCTACGGCAGCAAACTCGCGATGCGAGGGGGGGGTGAGTGGCATTAAAAAGAGAGGGAATGCAATTGGCTGCTAGATTCGGAGTAAAGTGGGCAAAAACTGGCAGAAACAATGGATCAAAAAATAAATAAATAAATAGCTCTGCTGGAGTTCTCCAAGTGGCCGCGTGTGGCGTGTCCCTCTAACTAAACAAGAAATGTGCAATGCAGTGTTGTAAAGTCTTGCCACCAGAGGTTCTTGTTCTTTACCGATGCCTCTTGTAAAATTCTGTACCAGTCTCCCAGCCAGCCCATTTGATGCTGGACGATACGCAGCAGATCTTGTATGTTTTACTCTGTTTAATTTCAGAAACTGCACAAATTCTGCCGATATAAATCGTGGACCATTATCGGACACCATCTCCTGGGGCAACCCATAAGCAGCCAACCGATTTCGAATTACTTCAATGGTTTTCCTTTTCCACCACCTCTGGCCATCCTGAACACGCATTAATCAGTACAAGATACATTTGTCTGTCTTTTTGGTCTTTCTTCTTTTTTTATGTCTGTCTTTTTCTCTCTCAAGGTCCTGAAGACCATTTCTATGTATGCACAGGTGCTGTGGCAGGCATGCCGCACTAATTCTGGCATATCTCACGTTGGCTTACCGCGGATTCAATATTGTCATCCAACAAAGGCCACCAAAAATAACTTCTGGCAAGGGTTTCATCTTTCAACTATTCCCTGACGGTTCTCGTGTAATTCTCCCAATAATGTACTCTGTACCTCCCCCCCCACCCCAGGGCGAGGATGCACTCAGTCTCAACAGAAAGCTCAAATTTGCTAAAGATTTTATATGTCTATTAAAAGGCTTAAATATACTTCACTTAATGACATGCGAGTAGCTTTGATCACATACTCCACTGCATACTTTTTGTCTGTCGGGATGTTTAAAAGCTATATCCACTAGGGGGCAGGTCAAAGCCATTTCCATCTATTTTTGGTTCTCTTCTTCTTCACTTTCTTCCTGTTTCTGTCTCTTCAGTGAGTCGCAGACCAGGCATCACACGTGTTATAGCGCTCCCATGATTTATGCCAGTATTGCACTTTGCGTAGGCGCCCTGCACAGTTAATTTTTTAAGGACGTGCACAAAGAATGCTCCCAACAACCGCAGAATACACGTGGCAGCCATCTTGCTTATGCGCATTTAAAGTGAAGTATAATTAAGCCTTAATGTGACACATTTTGGCCATCCTGTTAAAATGTAATGTTTTACCTTGGATCTTTATCAGTTTCATGTGCAATATCGGTTGGTATACTTGGTACACTGATTTTGGTACATCAGGGTTTTTCTTGAATCATTCATTCAATTGAATTAATTATTATTCTTATATTTTATATTATTTGTTTTACTTGTGCCTTGTAGCAGGACCCCACTGCAAACAAGGCTTCGGTCTCAGTCGGGCCTGTATAAATAAAGGCTTTGATTGATTTGATTCACCAGAAGTCTGGACAATGCATCCGCATTTCCATGTTGCAATGAAGGCTTGTACTGGATCTCATAATGGTATGCAGCCAATACTCAAGACCAGGGGTGGGCAATCTTACCCTGTGTGGGCCGGTGTGGGTGCAGGCTTTTGTTCCAGCCGAGCAGTAGCTCACCTGATTTGACTAATCAGCTAATCAAAGTCTTCAATCAGGGCTTTGATTAGTTGAATCAGGTGTGTCACTGTTCAGTTGGAACAAAAGCCTGCACGCACAGCGGTCCACACAGGTTAAGATTGCCCACCCCTGCTCAAGACCATCTCTGCATTCTCACAGCAGCCAGTGGTATCTGCCCACCCTGCTCAAGACCATCTCTGCATTCTCACAGCAGCCAGTGGTATCTGTATTTGTTAACATTCTAGAAGACAAATAGCAAATGCAAATAAGAAAATAGGCTTTCCACTACCTCTTCCATACTGCCCCGACTCCTACTGGTGAAGCATCACATGCTAACAACGAAGGTAGTTTTGGGTTAGAATGTACAAGCACCTGGGATGAAATCAATTGTCTTTTTGCATTATCACATGCCCTTTTCAAGGGCCCAGATTAGCAGTCCTCCTATTGTCTCAGACTACTAAAAATTAAGAAAAAATGGAGAACGACCTTCGATTTCCAAGTGAAATCCAGCCCTTGTAACACCTGGTCCATTATTTCCTGAAACTGCTGGTGCTGAGGCTGCCCCATAAGGCAACCCATTATAGACAAATAGACACTTGTGTGCATTTATAGATAGGTTTTCGTGAGGATCCTTGTTCTTCTTGGCCCTGAACCTTGCAGCCCTCTCTTTGTTGGACAGGTTTGGCATCCACCCTTAAAACATCAAATCTGTTGCATTGATAAAGCATTATAACTTTAATGAATTCCTAATTATTTGAATACACACTATAAAAACAATAAAGATAATGACCATGTTTCAATCTCTTTTGGTGGACAGACACAAAGACAAAATATGCCTTAAAACATACAAAACGTATTAATATTGTATAAATATATTTAAATGTGTTATTAATAAGAAATAACAATATATAATTTATGCCTACAAGCTTTAAAATAGTCATAAAAGCAATAAAACTATGCATGTGTCATTCAGAGTAATGAATGACATTGTGGGATAACAGCAACTGTTATCCCGAATGGTTTTTTGAAATAAAACAACAGTTTCTATGTGTTTTAAGCAGTTCCTGTCACTCCTTATTGTTCAGCTCCACATGTTGGTCCAGGCCCAATGGGTAGATTTAAAAGTTTTTAACTTTTTAATGTTTTCGGTTTTTGCACTTTGATTTTAGCTGCGGACAGTTATCCCGAATGACAAGTAAATACTACTACTAGTATTTACTGTAAATATGTTTTGGACAATTTAACACCTCCTGATAGCTTAGTGAATAAGTCTTGGGTTTTGGGTATTGATCTACCTCTAGCCATGGGTTTACTGTGACATTGCAGTATCCGCAGATTCTTACATGAGTCTGATTTGGACACACACACACACACACACACACACACACACACACACACACACACACACACACACACACACACACACACACACACACACACACACACACACACACACACACACACACACACACACACACACACACACACACACACACACACACACACACACACACACACACACACACACACTTCGCTGTATGGTACTGCAGAGATACCACCATCTAACTAGTTTATCCAAATGCTGTTCAACGGCATTTGGAACTTAGAAACTGCGTCATCAGACACACGCAGTTTAGCTTGTACACCCGGCACTAAACCGAGCTGTGTTCTCCAACACTGACGCGTAGTCATTGCAGAGGTCATTTAACGTTACCTCTAGTTATTACTCTGTTGCAACCCTGGCCAATCTAGCGGTAATTCACATATCCAGTTTCCGCCCAGCAACGCCGGCCCGTTTCCTTTAACTACCAGCAATTCCAAAAGTTCAGTTTTGTCTTTACACACTAGCCTACTTTCACTTCAGTTTAACCAGCAGTTTCAAGTCTTCGTTTGAACACGTTCTAAGCACACAGTTGGCAGGTTGCAATGTTAGCTTCATGTTAAAACCTACAACGGTACAACTTCTCTGAAATAACCGAGGCAGCCCCGCCGTCTACCTCCATTTTCATCTTTTCATTGTCAATTCTAACATATACATAGTATGGCTTTGAAATGTCATTATTAGTCCCTAAAGCAAACAGTTCATTTTTTGCCAACTCACTTACCCCTCAGTCAATGTCTTGTGAAGAACCCAGCGATTCATCCGAGATGGCGTCTCTCCGTTTTGCCGCCTTCCACACGCGTTGCCCAGGTTACAGGCTTCTTTGCCGTTGGTCCTGCGACGTTAGTTTGGCCGGCTCGCTGCAGGCCTCACCGCCGTCGTTGTCTTTACCACCACGTTCGCCCTGACGTTACATGGTCTCGGTGCAGTGTTGAACGTTTTTCTTTGTCACCTCAAACGCCAGTCCCATTTCAAATGCCAACGCTATGGTTAAATATTGGTTTGGGGAATATCAAATTCTGACCGCAGACCTAGCTAGCTAGCTATCTCCTTCTCAAATTACTCCAATCCCATCCTCGTCGCCAAAAGTGTTGTAGCTATACCCAGCGGATAAAAATAATTGGAGAACTGAGACTTTGTAAAAGAAAACGAGCATTAACTTCAGCTGAGTAAGGGAGCTAGTTTCCAATAGCTACTGTGTTGATGGCACGCGCACCTTCTTCCTCTTCGCAAACTGCATCATGCATTGGATCAAATTGGTACCTTATTGACCAATTAACATAAAGGTCACATTAATCACCCAATGACATAGTTCATTAGGTAAACTCAGAATTCCTGTTGTTATTAACCCCGAATACACCACAGTGAGTGGCAGTAGACCTCAGTGGATGGACTGGAACCATTTAAGCACAATTGAAATTCAGATCAAAATCATGTCAAAAAATCTTTGAGATTTTTAATGTATACCTTGGTTTAAAAAGGCGTTGGTGGTTTAGAGGCATTGCATGTTGGCTACTGGTCAAGTGCTACCTGCCTCCAACACATGCCTGGTGAGAGACAGAATAACTGTACAGAAGAACTAAGAGGTCTATATAATCTCAGGCGTTCACTAGACCAGTGTTTCTCAATCCATTCCTACAGGGCACACTGCGCTGCATGTTTTCATTCCAACCACCACTTAATCATGCTCAAGTGATCATTAACAGACGACTGATGCAGATGATAGGTTGGGAGCAGAGGTTGGAATTAAAATTTCCAGTGCAGTGTGCCCTGTAGGAATGGATTGAGAAACACTGCACTAGACACTACTCTTAAATAAAACGGGTCATTTGTTTGCATTTGTAGTTTTTCCATTGCGATTGACCTGTCTGGGATCTATTTTACTGTGATTCTGCACCCGATTTGACCACGATCACTCCATTTAATGGAGCACTTTGTTGCGTTAATCACCCCATTCATACGGTCCTACGTGACAGCCAACGCAGCACACAGAGGGTTCTGAGGCCTTTCAATGTAAGTTAGGCTACACCATTGAAAGGCCTCACCATAAAAATGCTTCTACTTTTGGATGGAATTCGTTTAATGGGTAAAACAGAAGAAAATAAAACCGACACACTGTTAGAAGTAGCTAACTTACATCACAGTTCGGGTTTATGGTTTTTAACAGACAAAAATAGTGCACTCACCTATTTCAAGCGCAATTTTGACACTAACTCCCGCAATGACTCATTGACAAATGGGTCGGAATCACCGCTGAAGGGCTTCAGAACCCTCTGTGCGCTGCGTTGGGTGTCACGTAGGGCCATATGAATGGGGTGATTAACGCAACAAAGTGCTCCATTTAATGGAGTGATCGTGGTCAAATCGGGTGGATTCTGTGGTCATAAGCAATGATAATGCCTGCACTAACCCATAAAAAACCATAATGTCTCGAAGCAGTTCATTTCACCCCTGGGCTAGCAGAGAAGAGAGAATTTAGTGTCAAAAAGTAAGAAGCAAAGAGTTGCACTAGTTTACCAGTAGATACTGACCTCAGTAAGCTTTTAGCAAATGGCATGTCTACAGCAGCTATGCATTGCTAGGCGGCAGTGTTAGCATAATGGTTAGGGAACTGGGCTTGCAACGCAAAGGTTTCAGGTTCGATTCCCAGGTGGGGCACTGCCGTTGTACCCTTGAGCAAGATACTTAACCTGAATTGCTTCACTTAATATCCAGCTGTATAAATGGATTGTATGTAAGGAAAATGTAAACTGTGTAAGTCGCTTTGGATAAGAGCGTCTGCTAAATGCCTGTCGTGTCGTCTCACGAATCCCGTCTGACCTGCACCATTTCTGCCATCCCGGCCGCACTGCTTGTTGCGTCACCTTCGACTGCCGTTCAGGTTAAATCTGGCGGGTGGACACGTTGCTTCATGTTGAAACTCCAAAGAACAGCATTCTACATACAGCAACTCCGGAAGCAGGGGGGGCGGGAATCGTCACGAGGATTGTACTGAGTGGTCTCGTAGATTCATATTGAGCTGCTCATCTTGAAAGCGCACTTAAAATTTATGGATCCCTTTCAAGTGGCTCGTTATGCGGCGTAACTCTACCTATGGTGTTTTATTAGTTCTGTCTGGCCTAACTTATACGGTTACAGTGGGTGCGATTTATACGCGCCCGTCTCTCCGCTTGCCTTAGATTTAAGACCTCTCGTGAGATGTCATCACAGATATTCTATTTGCTGAAACAGTTATTCCGCTCAGTGTGTCTAACCAATTCTGTCTCTAGCTTGTCGAAACTAAAGGTGGTGTGATTTGCTGCCCGGATGTAAATACTGAGGAACGGAATCTCCTTTTAGAAACCTCCCAGATACATACAGTACATACTGTATAAAATAAATACAGGTAATGAGCTATATTGCATGGGGAAGGTAAATTATTCCCTCACATTGGTGGTGAGGGGATACAGTGAGCTGTAGAGATGATTTTTAAATGCTGTATGCAAGGTTCTCATCGGCACAGATGTGTTGTACTGTATCTCCCATTATAACGTGTATATGTAGGCCCAGTATTTTATTACAAAAGTATTACAAAGCAAGGTCAATGTTAACAAAACATTTTTTTCCACAACTTGTAGGCCGTGGGCACCTGATGTTGATTGGAGGAACGAATGCAGCAGTAACTCAAGAAAGCATGGTCAAATTTTCTGTTGTCACCTCACAACATGAACTCCTAGATGCAGTTTTTTCCCCTCTGGTAGCATTCCCCCCCAGTCACTTCCCAGAAAGAGTAAGAATATCATCTTCAGGAATCAGGAGTGAAATTACTACTATTATTATTATTGTATTTATATCATTGCTAACCATAGAATTTGTATTATTATTGACTTATGCATGCCGAATAGTTTCAAACAGATTTTTCTCAACCCTGCTGTGTTTGTGTTCATGATATTAAATAACTAATGTGGCTGAGATATCTTTTTTAAAAACACATTGAGAGCTGATGGTGATTTTGTGCTGTCTGCTTGTTTACTTTTGCCAAAGACAATTAAAGTGATCTTTTCAATGTCAAAATTACACACACTCCCAAGGACCATCCCAGAACCGATGCACATTTGCAGGGTGTCACTTGATCCTCCGACGCACAAAAGGATCAAGCGTCATAGCTTGAAAATGTGGTGCAGCGTGAGGTTAGAAATGTGCGTCATTAATTATTTTGACACAAACCAGAGACAATACAAGGGGACAGGACACCGCGGGGGAATTCAAAAACTGTCACCCTCTTGCTGATGAAGCTATCTAATTGCGGCCGAAGATTGTGCCTGAGTCCTTTCACTAACCCTGACTGAAAAGGATATTTCACAGCGTGCACATACTATTACGCACGTGCCCTGTAGAACACAACCCAGGGGGTCCATATTATGTTTCCAGACCTGCATCCTCGTCCAAATGCAATACAGTATATGAAAGCCTACCCAGCTGCAGTCACTGGATACTGTAGGACGGGCGACGTCCAGTTCGTCTCCCATGTGGCGTGGGACACTCGAGAACACTTGCACCAGTTCTTTGTTGCGTTTGTCGTCTGATGCCCACATAATAGGTCGACTGATGTCGACCTGCCACGCCGTGTCATATCGCTATTGAAAAGCATCTTTGTTACCGTAATCCTGCGACGTTAATACTGCATGGTGGAAAATTCAAAGTGCCAAAATGCATGGGATATCAAGCCACCTCTTCAATATTTGAAGCGTGTTTCCCAGATGCTATTCATAAACTGTAAAGGATAAACATCTCGGTTCGGCTCATCTGCAGATCTGGTCTGGAACACTTCTTTTATTATTTTACATATTTGGAATGCTGTGGATAATTTCACAACATAAATCTGCAACAACGACAAAAAATGTCAGTATTACACAGTGATTCGCTGGGGGCAAGGTGACGGATGTCATACATTTTCTGTTTTGTGAGCCAAGAAGCTGATTAGCCAGAGTCTATGTAATTTGACGAGAGAGAAATCAGTTTCCATGTCGTTAATGCCACAAGTGACTATAATAGGATGCAGGGATAATTGAGAAATCATTTATTGAATGGTAGTCAATGGGAAGGGTGCCCAAAAAAATGCACTAAAACATAAATCAACATATGAAAACAATGAGCAGTTGTGTTACTGTGCAGATGTTACCTCAAAACTATTGTTTTCTAAAAAACAAAAAAAGTTATCTCTGTGTTTCCAGCTCCTTGCACATGTCCAGATACCCAGAAGAGACACATCCTTATAAGCAGAGCTGTTTGAACTGTGGCCGCATCATTATAGCAGACACGATTGGTTAAAGTTGTGTCTCTGCATACCATAATCCTTCAAACAGAGCATTACACGCATTTCCACTGTAAAATCTATGTGCCTTATCCCCCTAATTACGAGTATCTCTGGTTTGGTCTCAGCACTAAGGGGAGACATGGCACTGGGCTCAATGGAAAAATAGAAAAGATTTTATTTTTTTAATGATTGCATCTTTCAGATAGTAGCCTGCCCTTAAAGTAGCTTCGTGAAATGAGACATGACCTTTTTTGATGGCAGAGGCCACTATAGAAAACGTCAAATTTGAAACGTTGCACAAAAAGCTGCAAAATCAGTCGATGAATATCAACCCAAAGAAAGAAAGACTGAAAATGATTGCATTTACTGTACATTTTGTCCCCTTCGTCCTTCTGTCCTGTTGTTAATGCACCAGGAATGTGTGGGGATTACATAAGCACATTAAACGTGTATCTGTGTGTGCACTCCCGATAAGCGCCACCGTAATTGTGCTGATTCCAGACCCTTGAAAATTATATTTCCCCAAAGAAAAGAATCATGGGAAAGTATAAATTATGAAAGAATACCAGGCTGCAGGAAAGAGAATCTGAAAGCATTCTTTTCTCCCCTTCATCGGGCAGGAAAACGTGGCGCTATTGTTCTGTTCTCCTTCACCTTCCCGAGCTCTCACTCAAAAGCCTGTTCCCTACGGCGAAGGCAATTTAGACATTTATCAGCCAAGTCGCCATTAGAGAATTATGACAGGGTACCTGCTGTCTCTCTCCTTACAGAATGAGAACAAGATACCATGTGCCATTTTCATCGATCGCCTGCCCATCCGTCCTTTAGGGGAGCTTGTGGGGGTTTTGTAACGTTAAAAATGGGTCTGACCTTTTTCAGAAAAAGGAAAGCAGGATGTGTTTTGTGAGTTATATCACATTATATTGTAAGAATCTTCACTTTGCTCCGTTTATAAATGTTTTGTCTGTCATTTTTAGAGGGTGGCATTTTGCAAACCCATTCTATGCTAAATTAATATATATGTATATACAGTATATATATATGTGTATATATATATAATATATATAGTAAGGCTTGACAATGGCTAGAATAGGTATGTGTTATGACCAGAGACTCAGCTGAACAGAATATTCCTGTTATTCCTGTGATTTCAGAGTGGGTGAAGTCAGGTGTTCGTGAGGATTGTCAAACTGATGAGAACATACAGTAAGAATACATAATGATAGGAACATGCCGTTCAGCCCACCTAGGCTCATCATTTTCTAGCCTAAAGAATATCCAGTACTGCATCAAGCCTGGACTTGAATAGTCCAAGTGATTCTGCCTCTACTACCTGACCCTGGCAAGCTGTTCCAGGCATTGACAACTGTCTATGTAAAAAGAAAATGTCCTGATATCGGTGTAGTATTTGCCTTTAACTAATTTCCACCTGTGCCCTCTTGTTCTGCTAGCCAAACTATACTCTGTAGAGTCTCTTCTTTTCTCTCAAAATCTCCAGGAAAGATTTATTCATCCACATGAAGACTGAGATCTTATATTTTCTTCTTTAATTTTGGGATGGACAATAACCCTTTTAAATGTAGTAGATTTTTCATTCACAGTTTTGTAATCTAGACAGTTTACCCAATCTATATTAATTAAATTCTCTCTCTAATTTGATCAAAGTCAGCTTGTCTAAAGTTAAAACCTCTAGAGTTAGAGGAGGCAGTCTTAACTTGCCAAAAAATATCAAAAGTGACTGAACTATGATCCCTTGCCACAATCCACTACCTCTGAGCTACAAATTCTGTCAGGATTATTACACAAAACCAGGCCCAATATATAATAATATATGCCATTTAGCAGACACTTTTATCTAAAGCAACTTACATTAGTGAATGCATACATTTTTCAGTATATGTGGTCCCAATAGGAATCGAACCCACAACCTAAGGGTTGTTAGTTCTCTACCTACTGAGCCACACAGAATCACAATATTTTATCCAGAGCAACTTACAGTAGTGAATGCATACATTTATCAGTATATGTGGTCCTAATGGGAATTGAACCCACAACCTAAGAGTTGTCAGTGCCATGCTTTACCTACTGAGCCACACAGAACCACAGACCCAGAACTGATTTGTAGGCAGAGTAACTAACTGCACCAACAACAGTCATTAACCACATCTAAAAACTCCTTTCACATTTACCCTGACCTGACAGTACCTTCCCATTAATAGAGGGTAATTGAAGTCACCCATTATTAATGTCTCTCCTTCCTGACAGGCTTGTTTTATGTTTCCATAGAGCATATTATTGATGTTGCTGTCCAAAGCAGGTGCCTTATAGCATACTCCTATATTAGAGCCATTCTCATGTTCTCCCAGTAGTCTAATCCACATGACCTTCCAAGGAATGAGAAAGTTAATTCCTGGAATTTCCTGCACATTGAGATTTCCTTTCATATGAAGAGCCACACACCAACCTCATATATTTGTTATATCCTTCCTGATTAATTTGTGCCCCTCCACATTCTATTCATCTCCATCCACTGCACCAAGCCACGTCTATGTAATCCCAAACAATGTCATAGCCCCCATTAAACACTGACAGCCTCCACTTCCAAAAATGTATTTTCTATTCTTCTAGCAATTCAAACAAAGGAACTCCAAATTATTACTTGTATATTTATTCTCTCCTCTATTAACCACCTCTATTAATATTATGTTCAAAAAGGTCTTTATTTATGATATCCTCAAATGTGTTGTTATACTTTGCCCTGAAAATATAAATACATTTGTCTATAAATGTATCATGTAAAACCTCAAACCTAACCATATGTACAGTATGTCATTGGCTCCAACATGGACCATGACCACTGGATCCACCCTCACTCTGGCCAGAAACTTGTCCAAACTTGTCTGGCCAAATTGTGTTCCAGGAGGGTTCCAACATGCCATTCGATATTCCTTTTCACGCTAACAGACTAATGTCTACACCGCTGTCGTAGCCCTGTGACCGGCGGCGATGAAGGCGAAGTATCGTCTCCTCTGAAATGGCACTTGCCAAGCCGGCGACTGTAACTCCGGCACCCCAGAGCCACCCCTGTGCGCAGCGAACATCTTGTCGGCTTCCCTCCCCCACGGCTTCCCCCCCGGCCAGCGTCAGATGTTGAAACCACTAGACCACGGAGGCCCTATGTTTGCCATTCTTGGCCCAAAAAAATGTATCTGACTGAGTGGCTATCCTTTTTCCACAAACAAAAAAATGTATGGTGACCAAAGGATGGGAAGTGGGTGGCTTGAAGGAAGAGATTTGTAGTTTCTACATCAGAGTGTTACTGGGACCCATGCAAGCACCCCAGATGAGGCTGAAGATCACACAGACAAATTCTCCTTTCATGTTTCTGTGATAGCTCGCTTTGCCTGCAGACAGTGATACATTATGACTTTAAATCACTGCATGTCAGTGCAACACACCATAAAAAACTATTGCTGTAGACACAGTCACATAAATACCACCTATCAGGTACTGTCATTAACGTAAAAAATGGGTATACGTATGTTGAAAGGAATTAAACAGGAAATATTTATGGCTGAGCCTAACCTGAAATAAATATTCACAAGTGAGCCATGAGAGGCGTTCTCAAGGCTCGATGATTCACAAACTCCACTCGACTCCGAACATCGATGTTGCCCTTCTGTCAAAACGTATATATTTGCGCTGGAGTGAGCTCTCTCTTTACTTTACGCATGGTTGGTCATGAGTGTAAAAGCACTTTCACTGTGGGCACACAAACCACAGCACAGAGGACACTAGGGGACAGGCCATGGGCATGCTGACGGCTGGAGGGCCAGTCTGAAGGGTGGCCAGACGCTTTATTGTGCACCAGGCGTGACTACTTCACGGAGGAGCTCCACAGGCCTCCCGGGTGGTCTAGTGGTTTCAACGTCCGATGCTGGCCACGGCGACCGGGGTTCGATTCCCCGGCCGCGCCAGAGTCGGGCCATTGTGCCACCGGGGACGGCAATTGGCTGTCTGCCCCAGGGAGGGGGGAGGAAAGCCGACAGGAAGTTCGCTACGCACAGGAGTGGCTCTGGAGTTATGGTCGACGGTTTGACAAGTGCTGGCTTGGAGGAAACAATACTTTGCCCGTGTCACTGCCGGTCACAGGGCTACAACAGCAAACTCACAATACGGGGGGGGGATTAACATCTACGGCAGCAAACTATGAGGGAGGGATTGATCCGAAAAAATAACGGGTACAATTGGCTACCAAATTGGGAGAAAGAAAAACCGGGAGAAAATCAGAAACCAAAAAAAGTATGTTGAACTGTGGGATTCTTTTGTAATAGTGGAATATCGTCATACAATGAAAATTGATGTCCTAGAGACATCGATGCCTAACAGGTAAAATGTAAACCATTATTGTGGTTTTTGTTTTCTAGATCGTAAAAGGTAAGTTGCTGCCTTGAAATAGATAATGCATGTATAGCCAGTACATCATGCATAATAAAGTAAAAATACAGTTAGGTATTTTAACAAATATTGTAAAGTATTAGGCTGTGTGGCTAGATAAGACTGTACACAATATTACTGACTACATTGTATCTGAAACCATAATCAGATGTATGAATAAATTAGTTCTGGAAGCTTCATTTCTGAGCTTTGTACCTGCAGATTCATGGCTAGTGCTGCATTTATACAACAGAGCTGTGTGTTTGCTCCTCGACCTGAGTTTGCTGATTACAGCCCAGGAAAGTCACCAGCAGTCCCAGGCCCCAGAGGCAGCCCTGCGAACACATGTGGCAAATCAAACATTTCCTTATCGCGATTCCACACAGGCCCAATTAGCGTGCCATTAAACAGAGCAGATCAAAAATAGCAAAGAGCTTTTCGTGGACCCAGGACCCAGACCTATATTTCTGTTTGCCTCTTTCCTGTGCATCTTCATCTCACAGTTGGGAGGGATGATGGGGGTGGGAGGGAAGAAAAACATTTTTTAATTAATTTTTTTTGATTTGTGCTAGATTTTTTTTTTCTCCTTCCTTTTCATCCCTGAAACAGAATTCCATCACCTTAATAATTAATCGGCGAGGGACTGCATCCTAATCCACAGCAAAGAGTTACATACATTTTAAATGCCGTCCACCGGGGCTATGTAGCATAGTGGCACCCAGGAGAGCAGAGTGGGTAAACACAGCGATGAATTAGCGAAAGCGCGCTTCAGATGACAAATGGATCTCCTTTCCTTCTTCTGACATATTTCAGTGCCAAAAACCCAGCACTGTCAGATAAAGCATCCAGTTATTAAATTACACTAAGTAAGCTTCCGATGGAGTTATTCATCTTAAAAGTGTTACAGTAAGTTGGAAAGTTCCGCAGAAATCATTTCTCATGCAACGTAAATGTGTTTAAAGCAGAAGGTTTTTATTAAAACGTGCAAGGGGCGGGGGGGGATTAAATGCATTTCAGGGGTTGTCTAAAAATTGCCTTTCTGAATATTTGTTTAAAACTCCAATTAACGAATAAAGGCAGAGGCAATGTTTTTACAGGAGGAAAATGAAATCACATTTTATTTTTCCCCAACAGATCCTGCATGCATTGCAGATGCACTGCACCTTTACCTGATGCCTGGAGCAATATGTGAACAATATCCTCTGTTGCATGTGCATTGTGGGTAATCAGAGACTCGAACTATAGTTCGATGGGTCTAGGTTCTACTTTTCTCCCAATGTTCAATGCCTGGAGGTTTTGGGGTTTTTTTTCGTAACTTTTCCACATTTCTTTCTCAGATCACCAATTTGGAATGCCCAATCGCAACTGTAAGCCTGTTCCATCGCTGCAGTGTCCTTCACCAATCAGGAGGGCCCACGCTAACACGCGCGTCCTCTGAAACGCGTTCATAACCCCCCCCCCCTCCCCCTTTGCGTGTTCTCTTTGTTTTTGCGGCACATTTCGGAACGCCCCCGGGAGGGGTGTCGCTACACGCCAGGTGTTCGCAGAAACATCACAGCTTAAATGTAACAGCCGCGGCACAAGTCACGTGACGACTGCGGAACGACAGCAGGCTCCCGACTGCGCGGAGTCGCGTTCCTCAGATGTGATCTGGGATTTGGCGTTCTCTCCGTCTCCTCCCGACTGAGTCACACACCATTCCGATGTGTGCGGATCTCGCCGTTGAAAATTCACGCGATTCGTCATGCGATGTCGAACTTGGCGGCGCGCGCACACTCACTCACTCGCCTCCTGGATTTAAAGTGTCGTTCAGAGTGCCTTCGAGAATTAGCGGCTCACGCGCTGCGCTCCTTCCTCCCTCCGGTTATTCCTCGTTGAGGCCGATCAAAGGATGAAGCGCCGATGACGTGATACTGGCTCCATCCAGCCTCTTGTCAGGAGAATTTGAATTCCCCCTTTGGACACGTCCCAGATTTTGCTGTTTGCTTCTTATCTCCTTCCCCTCTGTTGGTCTCCTAAGCTGGCATTAAATGCATGAGCAGTGAGTGATGGACAGAGGTGCATTCTGGGAGTACAGAGTCTGAAGATGGCTCCTCTTAAATTAAATGGTGTGTAAATTGCTTCAACACGGGGGCGCACGTCTCAGGAACAGAGAACGCGTTAGTTTTGCACGTGCGTTTCTCTGTCCCCGCATTGGCGTAGAAATCGCTTCGCTGGAAATCCGCGTTCGGGCGCTGGCCGAGACGCCAGACTGTCGGGGTGTGAGAACAAGCTTGCCGCTTTTCTGCGGCTCTGGAGGAGGATGGGGATGAGAGAGAGAGAAGGATGAGTCGGATTTAGAAGCAGCAGGGCCCACAGTCCCTCTCCTGGTGAACTGACCTTGGCTCCCCCAAGCCTCTGTTAGCCATTAAGCTGACAGATGTGCTGTGATGAGATCTTGAGGAGGAGATGAGGATGCTCCTGAGGTCAAAAGTCAAAGGTCAAATTGTGTGGACTGTGTGAGAGGGAGGGGGTTCCTCATGACATCATCATCATCATCCCCCCCCATCGCCCCCTTCGAGCGCAAAATATAGCGCTTTAGATATTTTTTTTAAACGACCACAATGTCATCATTTCAGACGACATAAACAAGTGTATGGAAAAGATTTCCCGAGGCCGGGGGGGGGGGGTTATCTGTAGGGGAAAACATGAATTTTCCAGCCTGTAGAGGGGGAAAGATTAATAGTACAACCCCCTCCTCCCCATTTTCACAGAATACTCTGAGCCTTCAACGTGCGGCAGACTAGGCAAGAGTTATGTCAGTCAAATAGACCACAGGCTATACCTGCGTGATGATAAACATCTACTTGGACTTCATCATGTTTAATAGTCACTGGATTGTATATCTATGCAAATTACTCCAAGAGCATCACATCCAGGGAATGTTCAACACATCAAAAAGGCTTGTCGAATCATAGAACATTTAGATGCAACGCACCAAGTCAGTCAATGTTTATGACAACAATGAGACTGAAGAGTTGTTTCGGAAAAAATGATTTTAGGTGGCTTAATTAGAGCACTCTATTTGTGCAGCATATTTACAGCTATTCGGGATGTTTGCCATCATCACAAGCGTTTTCCTCGCTTTCCCTGCCATGTAAATCCCCCAGCTCTTGAGCATCTGTAAGCCGTCATCGTGCATGGTTGCGTCTTCGAGAAGAAACAATATTGCATTTTCCACGAGTCGAACTTGGTCCGTGTGTATAAAGCCTGCCGCTGTCGTCCACTCTCCACACAGATTGCTTTGTTTGCAATGCCAACATCTGTTCTCCCCAACATTAATTTACCCCCCAGCAGGCAGGCCCGCCCCCAAGCGGTCCCACCGGCGGTTAGGGGGAAAACAGCCGTGACAAATTCAATGACTGGCTTCTGTTGACCTTGATTATTATTCCCGTTTCTGCCTCCGCAACAGGGCAGAGTGGCGTGGCCACAAACAGAGATGCAGAGATGCAGAGGTGTGTCAGATCCACCAGCAGTCGTGCAGTGAAGGGGCGAACAACAAAGGCCATCACCGCTAAGCCAGCTATGTAAGCGAGACTGTTTATCGACAGTGGAAGCCGGTGGAAGTCACTGATTATACGCGACGTTATTCCTCCTCTTGACTTGATTTGCAATGTAAAGTTGACAGAAGTCTGACGTTGGAGGTTTTGAGAGCCGTGACCCTGCAAAGGGAGTGTTTGTCGTAACGTCGATTTTCTTCAATCGCTAGGAAGGAAGTATAAATATGCTATGATTTAATTTTTTTTGTTGTCTTTGTTTATGTTTTTTTTTTTTTTTTTCCTGACAATGGCCCAAATAAAGGCTTAACTACATTTTCCATTTCCTATTCATGAGACACAGAATTCCCAGTGGCACAATTTTCAATTCATTTCCTCCCAATCGCACGCGGTGTGCTTTCTGCAGAACGCCTTCACCACCCAGTCAGGGCAGTGTATAATTACTTCCTGTTTTGTCCTGGCGGCACTGTTGGTTGTGTTTAATCAGAACGAGGCCCTGGGAGAATTCTCATACATGGAATTCACACGCATACAATCTGGAAACATGCGATGGTCATACCATATGTAGTAACTATAGTAACTGTGAAAATTATCCAGCACAGACACACTATTTCAGTGCTGGGGCAATGCCTCGTCCCAGAAACACAATTACAAGATCCATAACAGCGTTCAATTTGATTTGTGTTTCAGTTACCTATGCATAATGCATGTAAGAAATATCCATTTCACAATATAGAACTGACTTTTAGTCAATATGCGGCAATAACTAAGGCTGGGGCTGCCAAATACAGAGAGACTTCTGATCGGGGGAAATGGAACGGAATGGAACAGGACACAGCAAATGGTGGTGGCACTATAGATAGGAGTCAAGTTGCGAGATGAATGCAGGTGTGTATTTGAAGCGGGCGCGCAAAATGATGGTGGCCTCTCCATATATACACAGCGACAGTGATAATCAAAAAGGGGAAAATGACACGAGAAGCCCTGGACCAGAAAAAGAGCCACGGAAATGGACACGTAATCACAGGCAGTATCTCGGAGCGGTGCCGAATGCCATTTGCTGCGATACGTTAGCTGAAGCAACACAGACGTACTACCACTTCACATCGACACAGCGCTGGTGCTAATGTGCCTGTGGTGGAGGCAGACTGGGAAATGGTGTGGAGTGGGGCTTACAGCACTCACCTCTGGGCCTGAGAATTGTGGGTTTGACTCCCTGGTTACGGCACCAGGCTGTTGTCCTGCTGCTTATAAAAACACTTAACCTCAATTGCTCTTCAAACGCTCCAGCGATTTGCAAATCAGTGCAAATCGGAGCAGACTCGGAAAACCTGATTACATCGGACGGCTCCAAATTGAGCTGGGATAGGCAGTTTCAGTAAAGCAGGTCGATTGGATTTCCAGGTTTAAAAACCAAATAAAAAAACTGGCCTCCCAGGTGGTTTAGTGGTTACAGCGTTCGACGCTGGCCACTGCGACCGGGGTTAGATTCCACCGGATGCGCCAGAGTTGGCTATGGCCCGGGAGTGCCACTAGGGGGCGGCAATTGACTGTCCGCCCCAGGGAGGGGGGAGGGAAGCCGACATGAAGTTTGCTGTGTATAAGAGTGACTCTGGAGTTCCGGAGTTACGGTCAACAGTTTGGTGAGTGCTGGCTTGGAGGAGACGATACTTCGCCTCTGTCACTGCCGGTCACAGGGCTACAGCAGCGAACTCACAACATTTAGGGG
The DNA here is from genome assembly GCA_029706075.1 of Aldrovandia affinis. NCBI lineage: Eukaryota > Metazoa > Chordata > Actinopteri > Notacanthiformes > Halosauridae > Aldrovandia > Aldrovandia affinis. Next base: position 3,315,792 of record JAINUG010000102.1, read on the forward strand.
GATTGACATGAAAAATAGAAGGTGTAATTGGCTACTAAATTGGAAGAAAATGGGATAAAATCTGACACAAATTCTTCCAAAAAACCTTTTAAAAACAGGCCCAGCTCTGTACATTTGTAGGGCATGGCTTTCTTTTCTGACCCTGCGAGTGCCTGCAGCATAGCCTCACTCACCTACCGTGTGCCTGGCCTGCCTTGCTCAGCCGACCGTGTGCCTGGGGACGACCGTGCGCTCAGCTGAGATAAGCATGCGCAGACCTCAGGGAGGCATGATGCTGGTCTCCTGCTGTGCTCTGATTGAGCGGGGGAAACACCCGCGGCCTTCGATCGCGCTCTGCGCTCACGAGTCTCCGATTCAGATCCCAGCTGTCACGGGGGGGGTTGTTGTCAGGCCACGCACGCAGCTGGCAAGCAAGGCCACCCGCAGCACATCAACAAGAGGGCTCAGACACGCCGCTCAACGAGAGGGCAACCGCAACTAGCGATCAGTCAGCGGTCAGTCAGTCCGCTCAGCGTCAGAACTGTCTCTCTGACTTTCTCCCTCTCTCTCTCTCTCTCGCTCTCTCTCTTTCTCTCTCTCTCTCTCACTTTCTCTCTCTCTCTCTCTCTCTCTCTCTCACTTTCTCTCTCTCTCTCTCTCTCTCTCTCTCTCTCTCTCTCTCTCTCTCTACACTCGCCTCTCTTCATTCATATCTGTCCAGTGCAATATGTTTGTAGGGCCCGCTGCATGATTTCCAAAAACATTTTTTTTAAACATATATATATATATATACATACCATTTAGCAGACACCTTTATCCAAAGCGACTTACAGTAGTGAATGCATACATCTTTCAGTATATGTGGTCCCAGTGGGAATTGAACCCACAACCTAAGTATTGCCAACGCCGTGCTGTACCAACTGAGCCACACACACAGAGCCATGTCCGCTGTCTTCAGGCCGCAAACATGCTCGCCCTCCAACGCAGCTACGCGGCAGCTGCTGGCCATCTCGACAGCAGAAGTCGTTCCCCCACCTACACTTAGACACCGATCCCGAGACAGGGTGCAGGGAGCCAGAAGAGAAGGTCAGCAGATGTTAAGCAGGAGAGGGACAGGGTTTGACGTGTGACTCACCCGACTCATCATTTGTGACTCAGCGAGGAGAAGGAGCATGACAGATAACATTCGGTTCATTGTTTGTGGATCATTTTTGTAACCAAACCAAAATGTTGAATCTGACTGAAACATTTATTGTCTAATATGTAAGAAATGTAATCATGTGTGATTGAAGCATAATGGCTGGAAAGTATCTAATTTTATTTTGGGGGTCATTGTGTCCATCACGGTAAAAATGTTTCGGATACTTTGTGTAGTCCATTTCAGTAAAGCATTTAAAATAATAACTCAGGACTGCAGGCTTTATTTAAAGCAAAGTATGACAGCAAGGCCCATCCAGTACTAACGCTCTGATCACCTTTGATATGAGTGTAGAAGTTCATTAGTAAAGACCATAGGCGCTATTACAAATATGGCCACATGATGGCGCCAATACACAAACACATGAGAACCCCATTTTTCTGCCAAATAAAGGTGTAGTTTCCGATTCTAACACTAGATGGAGCCGTGGTTAATTGGAAAATATAGAATGGTCAAGTGGAGAGTAAATTGATTAACCTTCCTCTCGCAAATCTGGCAAAAAGGTATTTTAGGAGTATTTTTTCACATATATGGTTAATTTTGAGCTTTCTAAAAACTCTAAATTCAAACTAAATTAAGTGATGTTGGACATTTAGGAATGGAAATTACAAGAGTTTTCCAAATGTTGGTACACTCTCATGCCAATAACATATCTTCAAATTACGTTTTTTATGTGAATAGTGTTGAGGTAAATGTGGGATGCTCCTCTAGGTCGAATGTGACAAGAATGCATGAAAGTCTGCAGTGGCTAAGCGTTGAGAGTAGACTATTGGCTAATGTACTTATTTTCTTTCATAAAGTTATTCAAACACAAACACCAACATTTATTTTTCAGAATATTACTTACAGGTCAGATCTCCATCCACACTCCACCAGAGCGGCCAGTAGTAGGCAGATGATCTTGCCCAGACCAAGAACTAACAGCCTAAAGAAAACTATTCTGTATAGGGCCATTGGCTTCTGGAACTGTCTTCCCAACTATCTTCGTTTAATCACATGTAAAGCAAGTTTCAAAAAGAAGATCAAATCCCATCTACGAAATAGAATCAATAACTAATCATTTTAATTCATAAATTTGAGCTATTAATGTCATTTCTGTTTTTGAGTTTTTGTTTGTATGTTTGTTTTGAACTGTTTATTATTCCTGTTTGTTTTGAGTTTTTGTTTGTATGTTTGTTTTGAACTGTTTATTATTCCTGTTTGTTTTGAGTTTTTGTTTGTATGTTTGTTTTCGTACTGTTTATTTTCTTTCTTTTCCCAGCATTTTAATCACTTAGTTGCCCTATTTCTGTAACATTTTCATTGGACTATTGATGTCATGATGTTGATGTTTGTGCCAATGTGGCTGTAATGTTTGGTTATTTGTCAAGGACCCCAGGAAGACTAGCTTGTCGCCTAGGCGTCAGCTAATGGGGATCCTTTTAATAAAATAAAATAAATATTAGTTCATAGATCTGTAGCTGATCATTATGTACAAAACTGTATATAAACTGCAACATGTATGATTCTTCTGACACCTGGTTTTAAATGGGCTGAGGTTTTTCAAAGTTACACAAACAAGTATTATATTTCTTACAAC
>JAINUG010000102.1:3323547-3353547 GCA_029706075.1 Aldrovandia affinis
CTCTCTCATCTTTTTAAGTGGGAGAACTTGCACAATTGGTGGCTGACTAAATACTTATTTTCCCCACTGTATATATATATATATACAGTATATATGTGTGTAATGATATGTAATGATATATGCAGTGTATGTAATGATAGTCATGTGCAAGTGGTGAATATTTGAAGCGTGCATTTATATATTTATATATATATATATATATATACAGTACCAGTCAAAAGTTTGAGTACACCTTCCATCTGGACTATGGCTAATCAGGCACTCCTTCATTCTTCAGCAAGATAACGACCCGAAACACATCTTGAAGTTGTGCAAGAACTACTTGGTGAAGGAAGAACGTGAAGGACAACTCAAACTGATGACCTGGCCTGCCTAGTGTCCAGACTTCAATCCCATAGAACTTGTATGGGACGAACTGGACAGAACAGTCAAAGCAAAGCAACCCACAAGTGCCTCTGGGAATTGCTGCAGGAGAGCTGGGAAGACATATCGGGTGATTTCCTGCTGAAACTTATTAACCGAATTGCCCGTGTTTGTGAGGCTGTTATCACGGCAAAGGGTGGCTATTTTGAGCAATTTTCAATGTAATTTTCTTCTTTTCTTTCATTTTGTTCATTGTTACATGTGTTTTTTGTCATTCTAAAGTATTTCCAGAAACGTATACGGTGTAAAGCATTGTTTCCAGCAGGTGTACTCAAACCTTTGACTGGTACTGTATACACACACACACACACACACACACACACACACACAGTATCTTAGAGCAACAGATTCCATATAGTAATCAACGGCCTGTGATGAGCACACAATCGCCCTGTTCCAGAGGGTGTGGGCAGGAAGCGGTGCCAGCGTGATCCCTCAGAGACGGCCAGCTGCGGGCATGGATTACGCTGCCTCGTGAGCACCGACCTTGCGCTCTCACTTGGTCGCCGTCCCAATCCTCGCCCGTCCTGATCTCTCTGGCAGCCTCCAGTCGCACACTTATCATGAGGTAGCAGCGGCCTGCCAACAAATCTCTCCCCGGTCCCGTCAGATTGATATGTATTGATTGAGAGGATGCAGTTATGGACTGCTGATCCGTTCTGCAGGATAGTGGGTGGACGCTAATAGAGAAATGAGTCGGATGCACTTCCAACAGGGAGAATGCTTTTGATGAGCCAGGGAGGAGTTAACAGATCTGTTGTCTTCCTCTCTCCCTTCCCTTCGCTGTGTGCGGACATTACAGTTTATTCTTTTAACACAGAACACGTGCAGAACCCAAAGCCTGAGGCACAAGTGCATGCCTCGGGAAGAGAGCCCATCCTACTGCGGCTGACTTAGTCAATTATATGAGTGTGTACTGATGGAGTGAAGCAGGATATATACATTTTTATGTTTACTTAATATAATAACGCTATTATATTAAGTAAATAATATAATAGCATTATTATATGCTATGTATCCAAAGTGACTTACAGTAGTGAATGCATACATTTTTCAGTATATGTTACTACAGTATATATATATATATATATAATCTATATAGATTATATATAGATTATATATATTATATATATAGTATACTTATTTGTTTGTTTATATATTGTTGGTTTTTGGACATTTTTTTCATGATTTAAAATTTCTCAATTTTCCATTTTCAAGTTAGATTTTTTAAACTGATGTATTCTCATGTATGGAGACGCTGCACGTACGTGTCACTTTAGTAAGTTTTCATGTTTCATCCCTCTCTTCCTCTTTTCCATTTTTCCGAAACAGGGGATTGGATTGTAATGGACTGTATGTGACACTGTACAGTGTTAGTGTGCTGCCCCTGAGCCATCCGTGTGCAGCTGGACTTAAGTCCAATCACCAGAGAGCTGCGAGCCCACGGGCCAATAGCAGCGCTCCGTGTCCGTCACATGGCAGAAGCGCTTCTGTGTGCAGACATCGTTCCCTTACAGTAAACAAAGGAGGGACTTCCCCACGAATGCACGTGTAACAGAGCCTGCAGCGAGTTTCGAACAGAGGATCTCGCCACAACAATTTAGCCCGCTGAGCTAAAGACTCAAGTCTCTAACTCGGGGAACGAATCACACTCTTATCCACGTCACTTTCTGCAGCGGACCCTCCATGTACCAGAGCACCACCGCTGCACATGGATGAAAAACACTACCGTACAGAGAAATAAACATGCCTTTGTGGATCTGTTAGCGCTGCGTACTCCCTTTATCACCACACTCCCTGTGTGCGAACCATTAGCCGATGACCATAAAGGCCTCGCGCGTATGCCTGCAAAAGCAGCCCCTCCTGGAACCCGTAGGAAAACAGCAGACTTCAAAGACGCCCAGCGCGCTGCTGGATGTCCACACTCGTGTACAGTATTGGCATGCGGCCTGACGTTCACAGGGCCTGATATGAATCAAAGAGCTGAGCAATAGAAGCTTATCTGTTTCCCCCGTCCTTTATCAAATTCCTGTCTACACTGACGCAGAGGGCTTAAATCTGTCGGAGGAAATTAGCTGTTAAATGAGGAGAGGTTTCTATGCAACAAACAAACCCCGGGCTTTACAACAGCAGTTAAGAGCAACTTACGGTCAGGCTGTGTGGTCGTTATGCCCGTCCTGACCCGCCCAGCCACAGTTCCAAGGAACTGCTCTTAACTGCTGTTGTAAAGTGTGGTTTGTTTGTTGCATAGAAACCTCTCCTTGTGGGGCTTGTGGTTCTGATCTGGCATGTGGTTCTGTGTGGCTCAGTAGGTAGAGTGCGGCGCTGGCAACATTTAGGTTGTGGGTTCAATTCCCATTGGGACCACATATACTGAAAAATGTATGCATTCATTACTGTAAGTTGCTTTGGATAAAAGTGTCTGCTAAATGGCATATGTTATATTATTCCACACCAATAGGGGATTTTTGATTGGTTAAGAAAAAAAATAAAGAAAAAATAAAAATATAAAAATAAAAAAAATAAACCCCTTACCATACCACCACCACCACCACCACCACCACAGTTACCAGACAACTCTCTCCTTATATCATGTAATCTCCGAGCCTGGTTTGTTTTCTGTCATATCGCTTGATGATTTCCACCTGATTGGGGCAGAACGGATCAGCACTCACAGTCCTGGTTTGAAATGACTTGTGATTATTATCATTTTGTGATCGTGGTATGGACACACCATGTGTAAGTCAAGGCTATTGTGCACACAGAGGTGCAGGCGAAGCTGTCTGAGCTGCAGCCTCTATGAAGCACATTCACAGGTAACCAGATCAGCCCCGTCACAGCCCCATCGCCCAGGTCTTAGGACGGACTTTGTCACGTCCTGCAGTGACAAGTGCAATAAGGTCATGCCCCTCACCGAAATATTAATGACAACACGTTACCCGCCTATTATGCCGAACAACAAATACTTCAAAGAAGGACAACAGACCAGCGTGATCAAAGTGTAAAATCAACAGCTAATCTTCACAGCCATTTCTGGAAAGAAATCTCAACTGAGATATCACGGTCATGATATAATCACGGTCATGATATAATCACGGTCCAGAGTGCCCCATCAAGGCGGTCGGTATCTGATGGCCCTGGGCCTTATCTGTCTGGGGAGAGGGAAGACCCAGCCACACGCAGTTACGTCAACATATCACCCGCATTCACCTGCAGGCGTTAATGGGGCCACACACACACACACACACACACACACACACAGATACGGTCTGCCTATTTTCACTGTGTGTAACAGTAGGCCCTTTCAACTCCTCTGCTCTCAAAACCTCAAGTGAACCTGGAAATTCCCAACTACAGGGCGAAGGAACCATTAGCTCATACCTCCAGTCCTCACACTGTCCAAGGGTCGTGTTTAGTTGTCCCTTGCAGTACAACAGTACATTACCCTCACGTATATTACATAAACTGCCGCGCATAACTGTCCCATATTCGGTACATCATTGCCGCTGTTACCATCTATAGCAGGGGTGGGCAATCTTACCCTGTGTGGGCCGGTGTGGGTGCAGGCTTTTGTTCCAGCCGAGCAGTAGCTCACCTGATTTGACTAATCAGCTAATCAAAGTCTTCAATCAGGGCTTTGATTAGTGGAATCAGGTGTGTCACTGTTCAGTTGGAACAAAAGCCTGCACCCACACCGGCCCATACAGGGTAAGATTGCCCACCCCTGATCTATAGGGAGGAACAGAAACCAGTGCTGTGGTGGCCTATTGTGTTGTGTTGTGTTGGCAGTATCCCTGACGTTTGTGGAAAGGACTGCGCTGGAACTCGCATAGTTCTCCGATGCGACCACTTCCCTTTCACGGGCCACGGGTGACGCAGAAAAGGGGGAAACAGCTGTGCAGGGACCACGGCAACCGCACATCAGCGCTGTTCCCGGGGCAACGTTCCTGCACGGCCCTCTGGGAGTACCGCGGCGCACATCATCGCACCTCATCACACCACACACACAATGTCACATTCCTCTCGGAATTCCAGCTGCGACACACGGCGGGCGGAGAATAACACAGAGGCGGAGTGACGCAAGCGCCGCACAGAGCTCTAGACTGTTATTTTAAAACAACGATGGGAGTCTGCGTTCGTTGGACTGAAAACCCCTCAAAAAATAAATAAAATAAAATAAATAAATTGGGCTTCCTCTGCAATAACTCATCCTATACGTTTCAAAACGCCCCGGGCCGAGCTCTATATATCACACGAGAAGACAAATAAATAAATAAATAAACAAACAAACGCACAAGAGCACAAATGACTGGATCGAGTGCGAGTATTTATAGGAGCGACGCCCGCCATTGTCCAGAGCTGGAGTTTCCTCTGCGGCGCTGGTCAGCTGCACCTGCGGGTCCGGGGAGGGTGGCGGGGTGGAGGGGGGAGGAAGAGGACAGGACGAAGGAGCGCGGCAGAGAACAATGGCAGGGCTGCTCTCGCCCAGCCCGAGCGAGACAGCCAGTCTGCACCGCGCGGGACGCCCAGAGCCCCCCCGGGGGTGGGGGGAGGAACCCCAGCGCCACACACAGGAAGAGGCTTCACTGGGCCGTGCTGCTCGGGACAGGACAGGACAGGACGGTACGGGACAGTGAGAACAATGGGGGCCCCCCTCGCTCCCGTAGTCATGAACTTGACACTGCCGCCACCGGGGGACTGAGCGCACGCAGCCGCCCCCCAAAGAACATCCAGTCCCCAGCGGGAGCGGCCCAGTGTGCGGCCCACCAGAACCAGAACCAGTGGGCTGGCAGTGTGGTGTAATGGTTAGGTTCAATTCCCAGGTGGGGCACTGCCGTTGTACCCTTGAGCTAAAGGTACTTAAACTGAATTGCTTCAGTAGAATATCCAGCTGTATAAATGGATTGTATGTAAAGAAATGTAAACTGTGTAAGTCGCTCTGGATAAGAGCGTCTGCTAAATGCCTAAAATTTAAATGTAATGTAAAATGTGGCATCACCCCCCCCCTCTCCCAAACGCAACCCCTCCGCTAGGCTAATGCCGTTAGCGCAACACTGACTTTTATACTACAGTAGTGAATGCATACACTTTTCAGTATGTGTGGTCACGATGGGAATTGAACCCACAACCTAAGGGTTGTCGGTGCCAAGCTCTACCTACAGAACCACACAGAACCACGCTCTACCTGCTGAGCCACACAGAACCACGCTCTACATACTGAGCCACACAGAACCACACAGACCGTTCAGTCAGTGAGGAAAATATCGCTGTATTACTGCACTGACCTCTTGCGGGATCAATGATTGATCTTACCATGTATTAATGCACATCTTGTAAGTCGCTCTGGATAAGAGCATCTGCTAAATGCTTAAAATGTCAAATGTAAAAATTTAAATGAAAAAGGACAGGGACGGGACGTTCGCTGTCCGATCTGTGTTGGGGGCCGGCACGCTTGCGTCTGGACCCCGATAGCCAGCTGTTTCCTCTATCTCTTTAGCACCCTGTCTGTCCGTCAACTCATCGCTCGGAAAATAAATTGTTTCTTTTGCGTCAGACCGCCACACTTTTTATTTTCCATATCGCTGTCATTATGGGCGTTCCGATTGGATGCGATTACAGCCAGATTATGACCCAGATGTTTGGCTTTGGAAAGGAGACAAGCGTCAATGTGTCGCCACGCACAGCCTGGGGGGGTCAGGGGTCAGGCCAAAACAAGAGTCCACTGACGCAGCGCTCAGCGGGCGTCAGCCAAAGGCCAACACAAATCATTCACATAAACTGTGCCATCCAGCACAATGGCCACGTTCATCCAAGAACAACAGACAGAGGCCCTGTGACGAGGCCTGAATACATTCCGCTGGAAGGGGCATATTCCAGTGCGTACTAGCGGAGGAATGTCCTTTATGTCGGGAACCTCTGGGGGGTTCACAAACGCCTGTCTTTTCTATTCTTCTTTTTTGTATTTTTTAGGGCAGCAACTGGACAAAGCACGCCTAGGAATGGTCGTGTCCCTGACTGACTCACCTGACTCACCAGACCAACTGGCTGAGAGAAAGAGGCTCGCTCATTAGCGACATTTCACCACTAGAGGGCACTACAGGGCGAGAGAGCCCGCAGAGTAGTCGGAAGCCATCGGCGCGAAACAGCGCCCTTTTCAGCTCACGATTTAGTTCCCCGTTTAGGTGAGAGACCGCTTTGCAGACAGGCGACACTTTCAGGAAAATAGTTTGCTGGCAGGCGCACGCAAGAAACGGCTGACTAACGCCGCCTCTCTGTCTCGCCCACAGCCTTGTTTTCTGCGACCCTTCCAGGCGGAGGCCACGCTCCGACAGCCGGCTGCTCTTGACACTGGCACAAAAGGGCTCCGCCGAGGAAACCAGGATACGATCAAGTGTCGCCTCGAAACTGAGCCTTCAAACGCAGCGCACGTGCACAAGAGCGAGCGTTTGAATCGGCGCGAGGACAGAGAGCCCTCAAGCTTTTGTGTGCACGGACATGCTGGGCAGTCATTTAGATGCAGTCTCTTTTGATCGCCCCTCTCGACCATGCTAAACCGTGTGTTTTGTCTTTCATTTGTGGAACAGAAAGAAATGAATAAATAAACTGCTTTGATGTGGGGAGCATCTCTGCATATTTACAATGTGTTTTTTTTTAACATGTATTCTATTGCATAAACCAGCAGTATATCTGTCTTGATGACAGAATATTGAGCATTTCAGGCAGGCTCTTACACTGTGAGGTAACGCTCTCTTATTCTTTCAAAGGAGATTGTGTGGCTTCATTTTCTTTTTTTTTTTACATTTACGACAAACACATCAGTCAAAATGTGAGATTATTCGGGGCAGCAGGTTAGCTCATTTCCCATGACGGCAGAGTTCACCTTGTGCAATGTTCGTTTACTCCTGTACATTAACCACCACATCTCACAAGTGTGAGATAATGGTTTCTGGGAACTGTTCATGTGGCAGTTTTGACAACAACACTTTTTTTTTTTTTTTCTTGGAATAAATAACGGCCATTGAAATCATCGAATTCCAAAGCTCATCTGTTGATTTTTAAATTGCTTTGGGGAAAGTGTGAGCAGCTCCATTCCATTTGAGTTCGACATGGTTCCGCCATCCTTTGTAAATGTGCGACTCTCTCGAGAGCAGAGTGCATGAAGGCCATTATCCAGCTGAATATATTGCAAGAATTTTGGAAGGAATTAGGATTTTTGTGTAAGAAGAAAAAGGGCCTGCCATTGGGCCCCACTTGTGTTTGTTCAGACTGGATCGTCAAGAGGCTGACTAACACGGGACTCATCGTTCACTTCCCATTCCTCTTTCGGTTATTAGTCAAGTGAACTGGTTTGTACTAGAACCAGGAAACTCTCCCTCTCCCTCTTTTTTACAAAAGCTGTATAGTGTCTCTTCCTGTCACTATGGCAATGTCCCAAACATGGAGAATGCAGAGTCTGCTGCCACGCTGTCTGTTGACATCAAAGTGGCCGACGCCGCGCTCTGTGAAGGACAGGAAGAGGGTGGGAGAGAGCGGGCCCCGGGCCCAGCATATCAGGCAGCGGAGAAGACAGCCAGCACAATCGCCTCCAAAAATATTTAGCTTTCTGTTCCCTAAACAATGAGATGACCATACAAGGCGCAGCAGTTAATAAATGTTCTGCCGAGTGAATAGAATGGGACAGGCACAAAGGGCCAACAAAGCGATTTCTCTTTGTCCTCTGAAGTGAGCTTTTCCCCCCTGAATATTCTTAAAGCAGATTATACATAACGAGGTCTGAGACTTCTGAGTTCCATTCAAAGACCTCCAGTCTTCTTTTTTGTGGTTATAACGCTGAGTGGGGGCATGGGGGGCTGTTGTGTGATGTGACCCCCATGTGTGTGTGTGTGTGTGCTTGTGTGTGTGTGTGTGTGCTTGTGTATGCACACATGTATTTGTGTGTGTGTGTGTGTGTGTGTGTGTGTGTGTGCATGTGTATGAACATGTGTGTGTGTGTGTGTGTGTGTATGTGCTTGCACACGTGTATTTGTGTGTGTGTGTGTGTGCTTGTGTATGCACGTGTGTGTGTGTGTGTGTGTGTGTGTGCTTGCACACGTGTATTTGTGTGTGTGTGTGTGTGTGTGTGTGCGTGCGCTTGTGTACGCACACGCGTGTGTGTGTGTGCACACGTGTATTTGTGTGTGTGTGTGTGTGTGTGTGTGTGTGCGTGCACTTGTGTATGCACACGTGTGTGTGTGTGTGTGCGTGTGCGTATGTGTATGCGTGAATGTGGCTATTATGCGTGGTGATATAGCTTGCTTGTAGTGGAATAGACTGCACTGTGTCTTTGTTCTTACCCAGGAGATGCACACCTGAGAATTCCCCTGCCTCAGGACTGGGGCTGGATTTCCTTTGTCTGGAAAACATGCTGGAGCCAGGTAGAGTGGGAGTCAGGTGGCCTGGCGCAGGACACCTCCCTCAGAACTGGTTTGAGCTGGTAGCAGCCCATCAAAGCAATGAGATAACACGGTGACTGGTCTTTCACCTTTCTCCCTAATCATGCTGCAGACGCCAACTGCTAGATGAAATGCCGGCGGAACTCTTTAATTAACATCCGAGCCCAATGAAATTATATTGTGGGTTAGTACGGACGAGGTAGAGTCTTGTTTCTCCTTTGAGCACTCTGTCATTACAGGCGGCGGTTGCAAATGGCATCCTTTACGGTAGATTCAAAAGCTTTCTGGTCGAGTGCAGAAGAAGAAGGAAAAAAAAAGTGCTTCCTTTTCTAAAACAAATCAGGGGTTTCTTATAAAAAGCTTAAAAAACTATTTTTACATCACTCTGTTGTATAAACAATGCTTCAGTCTTGAGAGAATTAAAGGCGAATCTGTTATCTGCGTGTGGGGGTTGGTGCGGTACACCTTCCTCAAACAACGCTGAGCTGCCAGTTTCATCCTCCAAACCGGTTTGCACCGGCTGGATAAGCAGCAGAGCAGGGAAGCGCGATGAAGGTGAACGGCCGCGAGCTGTGTCTGAAACACAATATCCCCCCCTTCACATGCCCTCACTTCAGTGTGGAATAAGAGAGGGGGGGGAGGGAGAACGGTCCCTTTGAACATAAAGCCATCATTGCTATGTGATGGACCTAATTCTACAATATATACAATAATTATATCAGACACCCTCCCTCTACATTCATTTATTTAATGTAAACAAATGTGTGGTTCTGTGTGGCTCGGTAGGTAGAACATGGCGTTGATAACACTTAGGTTGTGGGTTTGAAACATGTCAAATCCACAACCTATATATGCATACATTTTTTATACTGAAAAATGTTTGCATTCACTACTGTAAGTCGCTTTGGATAAAAGCATCTGCTAAATGGCATATTTACTCATATATATATATATATATATTTAGGTATATGTATTTCATTGTCACTTGGTTGTTGTGGACAGAGATTGTGAGTGGTTTTGATTTAATATTGCTTATCATTATTTATGAATTGATAGATAATGCAATCACAAATCAGGGACACTTTATGGCATGTATATGGGTCTTAATTAGTAACCCTGTTGTTTTTATTTTGGAAAACGGAATCCCCTATCAAATATGATACACATTTATATCACGCTTACTAGAGATGTTATACAATATCTTCCCTAAAATGACCCCTGCTTTGTCTTGACATGCTTTGTGTGTCTTGTGTGATGAGAGGACAGCAGTCCAATGTTGTTTCAACATTTCATAACAGATATAAACATATATAAAGATAAGTGAATAATACTGTTATGTGCAAATGTTAACACTAATTTTGCAACTGAATTCCTGTTTAGGAAAATAATAACAGATATTAATGTGATAAATGAATCACCCTTTCCATATTCCCAATTTTCAAGGGATTCTTGTTCATTTGATTTAAATGTTTATGTGTTAGCCTCTATCTCAAAAAGTGCATGTAAATGTAAATCTTGTTGCAGTTGATATGAGAGTAATGTATCTAATTTATTCCCTAAACTTTAGTCTATTGATGTGGATGCCATAACTGTTAAAGTATGTTGCATGTTCTTTTTACTGTATTTGATTTGATTTGTATTTTGCACTTTGCAATATAGGTTTTATCATACCCATTTCAATACCAGTGTGGGAACATGGAAAAAGACAAACAGTATTTTTTCAGTAAAATAATTTATTAAAGAAATTGCAAAACAGTTAAATGCATGATATTTTGTTACCACAGCATTTGTTGACAAATAAATTAGTGGCCACTAATTAGTGTTAAAGCAGGTATCACAATTTTAACAAGAGACAAGGCATCAAACGTTTTTCAAAGTACTGAGGCATTTTTCAGGCAATTTCTTCGGCACCAGTCTCAACATATATATTTTTTTGTGCACCGGCAAAGCTTGACACACCTATGAGGTGCAAACAGAAGTCACGCATTTAAAATGAATGCATACAGTCAAGGAGAAGCCTCAAAGGCCGGCTAGATTGTGCGTAGTCTCCTCGCGCAATGTTTTCGGGGAAATGACGACCCGTATTCAAAGCGCAACGTTCCGTCCATGTATTCTCTCCCTCCGGCTGTGCGGGACGCAGCACGAACCACGGTGCCCTCCTGTCCAGTAGCACCGTGAACGAAACAGTTCGTAACCGTAACAGATTATAACCATCGTTTGCCACCCCTGGCAAACCGTCTCCAATCGTTGTCTTGATCCTTCGTTCGCCTCCGCATCCTTAGCGGTCGCGTTCGACTCATCATCGCAAATCTTCACCTCAGCTCAGGCAGAGCCGGGTATGAGAGTCAGTGCAGCTTCAGTAGCTGTCGCACCATGCCCGCGATCTGCAAGAACTTGTCCTTCTTCCTCTGTTTCAGGGCCATCAGGGCCTTGGACGTTTCCTCAGGGTCGTGGGCGAAAGAGAAGATGCTTCGCACCCTCTCCTCCGCTTTCATGTCTCCCGTTTTCTGGAACAGCTTCATCACCGCGTCCTGGTTGACGTTCTCGAAGATGTTGGCCACGGCTTTCTTGCGGTGCGCCGTGTCGAACTTGTTCCCGTGGACCGAGGGGCTGACGCGATGGGAGTCCGAACACACGTAAGAAGACATCTTTCTTTCTTTGCCTTGGTGATCCTTCGCCGCTAAAAGGCTGAGAAACTGCGTCGCCGACTCCTTGGGGCAAGGCTGAGTCAGATCTCTCTCTTTGTCACGGGCTGTGCAGTGAAGTGAAGTGCAGCGGCTCTGCCGGCGCTTTATATAGGGTTGCCGGGAACGCGCGCGCTGTCAGGACCCACTTGCGGGAATGACGTCAGCTCGTGCAATACTCCCACAGGGACCGCCTGTATCTGGCTCGCGCGAAGCAGAACTGTCTGTCGGGGTGGATTGAAGTATAAAAAACGCCGATAACAATGCAATGAGAGTCCTGGTTATATGGGGGCAGAGCATGATACAGTTTATGCTGCAGGGACGATTCAATCACAGAGCAGATTTATTGGAGACCTACTAGGTTAAAACGACGCTTTGGTCGTGGCTCAAAAAACGATTGTTCATAGAGATAGTGTGTGTGTGTGTGTGTGTGTGTGTGTGTGTGTGTGTGTGTGGTGTGTAGAGAAAAACGACGCTGGAATTGTGGAATAGAAAATATTTTTTGTTTCAAAAGTTAATAATAATCATTATAATTCTTTTTTTTTTTAAATAAAAATTTAAAAAATTTAAAAAAAATTATAATTATAATAATAATACATAAAAAGGGTGGGGTGGGGTAGAGATCCCAAAGTGGTTTGAAGCATGTTACAGTTTATGCTCAGCCAATAGTCGTAAATAGCAAAACTAGCCACATAGCAGTAAAAGTCCCAGCAAACACTTCCCAAGTGACATTCAAAATATATAAATGATAAATTGATGTCAAATGCACCTAATATTAAAAACATGGTTATGTTTTTGGTAAAACGGTCTGATCATGTACAAAACTGCTGTGTATAAACAAAGCCAGGAGAATTCATTGTATTACGCAATAAAGGTCTCTAAAATATTGTGATGGGAACACTGGGAGAAAATATGAAAATATGCTGTCAATACACTCAATTGAATTCGTTTTTGGTTAATTGGGTGTGGTTTTCTTGAATTTGCAATTAAGGTGTAAGTGCTGGTGTATTCTTGTAGTGATATGTCTTTAAGTTGTACTTTCCATTTGTGCATTCCAAAAAGTTTTCACTGAATAAAGTCCTATCACTTAACCCTAAAGCACTTTTCAGAATAACATTGGCACAAATGAAAAATATTTTTTTATCATTGTGTCAGCATTATCTCATCTTGCCGGAACCTGATGCCGATGATATCTTGAACCGCCTTAAGAATGCAACGTAATTAGGCTTTTAATTGATCATATAGCGCTTATATAGCGGTTCGCACTGCTACAAAATTTCATGGGTCGATTGCTTCAACGTTCTGTCCCACTATATCAAACTGCCAAACCCTTTATAAAGTTGAACTCAAAAGAGGTGTCTACTTGCACGCTTGTTGTTTATGCATGGCAACCAGTCACAGGTTTGAAACAGTTGGTTGTGGTTCTGTGTAGCTCAGTTGGTAGAGCATGGCATTGACAATGCTGAGGTTGTGGGTTCGATTCCCATTGGGGCCACATATACTGAAAAAAAAATGTATGCATTCACTACTGTTAGTCGCTTTGGATAAAAGCGTCTGCTAAAATGGCATATAATAATAATAAAGTTGGCTGCTGATTCTGACGATCCTCGCGTTTTTGGGAGGGACACTGCGAGCGGCGCTGCCTCGTTTCCAGACCTGGAGGAGAGCTTGTCTCCGGGCAGAGCTGTGACCTGCCTCCCCTCTCTGGTGATATGGAGCTGATAAGGGAGCAAGGCGTTCCTTGCTGGCTCCAGTTTTTGAAATGGAATATAAACAAAACAACCCAACAACTCCAGCACGCATATCCTGTGAACACACGGCATGGATGCAGCTGTTTTCTCAATCTCGACACACAAGGTTCTTCAGAACCCAGAGTTATGTATTAGCCTTCTGACAAACTATGATTTATGTTAAGACAAGCACGTGTTTGATGTCTCAAGGCCAACATCTTTCTTGTATGGCCTCTTTGCACAAAAGTAGAATAGAACTGCCCTGAGTATATTTACAGATGACGAGAATGTAATTAATTTGGAAGGATCTTATTTTAACAAATTAGTCAGAAATGGATCAATGTCCAGGATAGAATTGGCATCAAAGGGGCATTGGCTTCAGCATTGCATATGGGGCTGACGAATATATATTATAAACATTTAGCAACAAAAAAAAAAAGAAACAGCAAGCAAAGAAAGCAAGAATCTTGATACAATGAAAATGGATGTAGTGATTCAAGAATGCATTGTGTGATTCTGCAGTTGTGTGCACAATTTTGCCGTTGCATAACTCTTTAATCCCCGGAGAGCGTTTTCAGGGCTGCGTGCTCCATCGTGACAATGGCAGTGGCGTGGAATGCGCGGCATTCGAACATCCTTGTCGTCGCGAGCCGATGAACAATGCAGGCCGCTCTAAAAACGCCTGCCTCTCCTTGACAGTCTGGGCCGTGTCTCTGCGCAGGATACCCGCTTGTCTCTGACTGGCATAACAATCACAATCGGGGGGGCACAGAAGAGCGGTCCTGGCGAGTGGCATATTTATGACCCGAAAGGTCTTCGGAGTAGGGTTGTGCGCAGACGGTTCACACACGATGCTATCTCTCCCCGCGAGGAAGGGGAAGTGTTGGCTCCAGCTGTGGGCCCTGCCCTGCCGTATACAAGCCAACGCGCATTAATAACCATAACAAAAAGGCCTGCCGCATTTAGAGGAGGTCAAAGGTCCTGTCATCGTTTCCCCCGCAGCCAAACCCCCGCAGGAGACAGAAGGATCGCTCCCCCTCAGACTCGTGGAGCCGATTGCCACATTTCTCCTATTTGAGAGCGAAACGCTCACATGCGAGCGCTTCAACGCGGAAATACGTCTGATGTGTATCTGTGCCCCAACCGCAAACCGTGCGCCCGATTGCACCTATGCACTAATAAATGAGATAAATAAGTCATGAGAATTGAATGTATGAACCAGTGGTGATTTTAGACCCTATTTAGGGGGACTGTAGCCCCCTGTCTTCTGTCTTTCATTTCATGTTTAGTCATTCTTTTCTAAAAAAAAAAAAAATGTTTTACTTAATATCTATTTTAAAAAATACCACAGATAGAGAGTGGTATTTCAATTTTAAGAGTTTCATCTCAGCCCCCCTGAAAATGTTTAGTCATTCTTTTCTATAAAAAAAATGTTTGACTTAATATCTATTTTTAAAAATACCACAGATAGAGAGAGAGAGTGGTATTTCAATTTTAAGAGCAACCACCATTGTGGTATTTTTGTTTTGGGGAATGTAACAGTAAATTAATTAAAAATGTAGGCGTGTGCTTTACATGTGTACATCTCACATTCTCATTGGGGGCTGAGCCCCCCTAAAGGTCAGATCCTAGAATCGCCCCTGGTAGGAACCTCACTAGTTTATCAATTGAGTTCATCGGGAACAAGGCCAGGGGAATGATGATGGGATCTGAGCTGACTGTAACCCCTCTGTGGAATGTTAGTCTGATTCTTATCTGCTGATCCATCCACATTCCACATTATAATCTTTCAGTTCGCTCTGTGAGACCGCGTTTACCGGTAGTGACATGCGATAGATCTACAGGTCTTGAACAGTCTCAGAACGGGTTTGCTGACCACTGACAATGATATCATGAAGTTCAAAGTAATGGCACTAAAAATGAAAGACTACCTAGCATAATGTCCTCCAGAATACAATATTGTAATATTGGGGTTTTTTCTGTTAGCAAAACCATGTCCTGGTTTACCTCATTTGACTTATAAATTGGTAGCATCGCAGGTTCTTAGGATATTTTTTATGTAATCGTTTTTCAAGCATTCGTTTCCAAAAATAACTTTTACCTAAGCGATTACATGAGGTAAAGATATATTTTTTTGTACTCATTTTTTGGTTTCATTTCAGATGTAACTTTTTTTTCGCCCCGAAGTTGATTTACTTCGCAGTCAAAGGAAATCGGTGTATCATGTCAAGGATGCACACTTGTGGCTATTTTGGTTTATTTATGCTAAATGAAATATTCAAACAGTACATAGCCTGCCTTCTCTTTCAGTTTATGATGGAGTGGTCGAGGTGACCTGTGGGACTGTTACATAAGAGTGTGGCTGTTTATAGACAATCTTTGTAGATAGGGAGAGCAACACTGATTAGGCCACTTTAATCAGTTGATCTGTGCCATATTCAAGAGATTGACAACAGGCAATGAAGTCAATGTGTCTCACTTCACTGATAACTGTGTCAAAGTGAATGCTTTCTTCTAGACACATGGCTCTTTACCAAGCACGTAAGCTTCCCAAATATGAAAATGTTTGTGGAATCCTTCTGTTTCTGAATCAACAAAATACTTAAAGTTTCCAGTAATCTTTATAGTTTCTATTACCTCCTTCTTGTGAAAAGACTGTTGTCCTAACCACTATCAAATATGTCGAAATGTTGCCAAGGGATGACGTTTGTATTGCGTCATTGGACTGTACATTGGATTGTCGATGTGCTGATATGCTTTCTTTCCTGTAAACACCTGCAAGGTGTTTTTGATAAACAGTATCAGAATTAGCAGGTGCATGCACATACAGTGTCAAGCGTGGATTTCTTCAAATGCTTTCTCCCCTTTTTCTCCCAATATGGCATGCCTAATCGGGCACTTAAGCCATGCTCAGCGTAACCTCCACTGTGAATTCGGGAGAGAGAGAGAGACAAGATCACGCTCTCCTCTAAAACACGTGATGTCAGCCACTGCTTCTTTTCACACCGCAGTTTGCAAGTTAAGCTCGCACAGACATGAGTCAGAGGAAGACACTTCATGCGCAGCTTCATACCAGCAGGCTATAGGTGCCCAATTGGCCAGCTGGTGTGCAACGAGACATGGGAAACCCAGCCGACTGACTGACACCCCTCCCTGGGCGACGCTACTGCTAATTATGCGTCACTCTGTGGGGGGGGGCTGCTGGCTGCGGTCGGCACTGGATTTGATACCAGGTTGTGGGGTTCATCCACACACTAGAACACTGAACAGGATGCAGACCGTGGGGCTCACCCACACACCAGAACAGTGCCTTAAGAGGATGCAGACCATGGGGCTCATCCACACACCAGAACACTGAACAGGATGCAGACCGTGGGGCTCACCCACACACCAGAACAGTGCCTTAAGAGGATGCAGACCGTGGGGCTCATCCACACGCCAGAACAGTGCCTGAACAGGATGACCCACTCAGCAGCCCCCTGAAGCTTGTCATTTTTAAAAAGAGCAAAATGTTCCTTTCCAATCTAGACGTCTCCTTCCGGTTCCACTTCAGAGTAAATGTAGCAGCTGAGCCATCATTCCCAAAGACATGAAATTCTGCAACTGCTTTACAAAATGGATCTTTTTTTTTCTCTTGTAGATTCCTCCAGAACTGAGTGCAATCACCTAACAAAAAGCATGTCTCAAAAAATTGGAAAGTGCAGTAACTTTGACTCTTCGCAAAGTAATCACACAATAAACCACACTGCACAAGAAAACACACCAGGACTGATTTGACCAGCTTCCCTCGATTGCACTATGAAAATGCAGATCCTTTGTATTTTTTCTCATCCAATTGCAACCAGGATTCCATGCTGAGCAGTAGCCAGCACAATATAGATTTTTACAAATCAGCAAATCAGTTTACTACTATTTGAGTAAGTATGAAAGGTAGCAGAGTGTTAAAACTGTGCTACTTTCAAAAAGCACACCTGCTGCTGATAGTGGAGTGGTGATTAGCATGTGTTATAACACACTGTTATCTACTCCCTATGATTATGACAGAAATATTGCCTCAGGCGTTAATGACTGATAGATACAGTGAGACTAGGCTACCATAATGCCTTTGAGTTTTATTAGAGCTGGGAACAATAACCCAGGCCCAAACCTCCAGTTCTGTCTTTCACGCTAGGTATTGTGTTGGGAGTTGTTGGTCTTTTGTTTGACTACTCCTACTTAAGAGTGTCTGTTTGTAGAAAAAAAAACTTTACTTTTGAAAGAAACTTTTGGTCGCCAGTAATGGCCAACTTTCAGCTACCATAGCATTAAACATTCAATAGCAGATCTTCAAAAGTGCAAAAAAACCTCTTAACCCAAGACATGAAAGGTGAACACCAGGTAGATTAATCACAGCACACGTGGCTGTGGGAAGCCTAAAAGTTGTGAATCTTTAACTACAATCAACTGTTTTTATTATCAGTATTTCCCCCCCCCCCCAAAGGTCTGTATTCATGTCATTGTGTATGACGTAATGTATGTCAAGTGACACCAAGAGAAAAAAATGTTATATTGCTTTAAACGTGACTAATAAAGATCAATCAGATAAAGATCAATGTCAAATTTTACATTTGACATTTTAAGCATTTAGCAGACGCTCTCATTCAGAGTGACTTACAAGATGTGCATTAATACATGGTAAGAACAATCATAGTTACCGCACAAGATCAGTGCAGTAATACAGCGATAAACATCATTGTTGGCAGCTGCAAACCATAACTAACACTGGGAAGGAAAAGGTTAGTAAAATGTATTATTTTTTATTTAAGTAAGCAAGAATACATATACAAGAAGTATTGAACATGTAGGCAGTGGTGATGACAATTGGCTAGATGTACACAATTCAGTGGTAGTGGAGTCTGAAAAGATGGGTTTTGAGTCTATAAATCAATAGATCAATCAAAAGAACCTGAAAAATCCCTGCTAGGAGAAACTCCATAAGTGGAAGGAAGCAATAGTCAACGGTGTCGCCAGCACACAACGAGAAACAACTCTTTCAAACAGCTTGTTGTTAGGGGCAACACATTTGTCTTCGCCATAAACGGAACGCGCGGCCCTTCACAGAGCCGCCTTGCGGCGCCGAATCCCCGCGACTGTTTCCTATTAGGGCCGTTTACTGTAAAGTAGCGTGCGCCGATAGCCAGGCCGCGTAAGTGACTCAGGGAATTTGAATGATGAAACGAGCGGAGCAGCAGACCGCGCAGACCGCGCAGACAACAATGACCCCCAGGCGGCGGCGCGCTCACGCCGATGCGGCGGCGGGGCGGTGGGGGCTCTTACGGGAATGGGCGCAGGAGAGCAGGATTCTGTTTACGACGGCTGGATTCCTGTTCCCACTGAGCGTTTACGCAACTCTGGGCACGGGGCTGCTGTGGTGGGGAAAGCCCCCAAGGGGAGCCATGTATAGACCTGGGGGCATCTCTCCAGCTACACCCAGTCCGTGTGGACTCATAACCTCGGGGGGAAATGGCTTTCGCATTCCTCCGCCCGACAAACCTGCCCTGGAGCTTGGAGCGTTTGAAAGAACATGAAGTTTGACTCCACCGTTCTTTTGGCCCTTGGACATCTTTATTTGAGAAGATTTACCCACAACAACGCTGATTAGCCTCTTCCCCTTGTTACTGGGCTAAATGGCTAAATGGACTGGGACAGTTAAAATTTAATATATATATATATATATAATTGCATTGTGAATCCTCTGAATTCTGGGAAAAATGTGCGATTCATGGCAAATTATTCATCAGTAGTGTCGTGAGAACAGATCTTTGCGTTTATGGGAAACCAAACCATACAAAGGGCTCGTAAGAGCAAAACCAAAACAAAATACCCCCCCCGCCTCTAGGATGAGCGTTAGCCTCTGTCGAACCTGGTCGACAGAAGGCCCGTGCCTGTGGAGCCAGCGCTGGCACGCAGACTGCAGCGTTTCCTCGCCTGGCCCTGCTCGTCGTCGGAGGAGGAGGGGCCGTGTGTGTGTGTGGGGGGGAGGGGGAGTCCTGACCGTGAGGATTAAGTGACTCAGCTGCTGAGGCAGGCAGGGTTACACAGAACCGGTCTAAACTGGATTGGGTGCACTGATCAGGGGAGCCTCGCTACGCTAAGGCGGCTGAAGCCTGCACCGCATCTGTCTCCGCTCTCATCCCGGCCCTAAGCCCTGGCAGCGGATCAAGGCACACACTATCGGTGGGGGGGACGTTAGGGCCGCTCAACTGAGGGGGTCAGAGTGTCTCACTCCCAGGGCCACTGTTACCAAAGCCAATTAACCTCTCGACGAGCCTTCCCCATCTTACACACAGTGCCTGGCTCTGGTGCTTTGGTTCTCCTGCCCTGGCCCTGTGGCCGTTTCATATTAAAAGGATGAAAAAACGCACGAGAGGCAGCGATAAAGAGATCCTGCCAAGTCCTGCATTCTCCGTACAGGTTGTTATTAGAGGGTTGTCTACACAAATCAAACTGTGCCGAGAGAGAGAGCGTAATTTAAACGGCGCCTGCTTTGAACCTTAGCTTTTAAACTATATTTTGATGCTCTGTGCTGCAGTCACTAAATTGTTGTGGATTGTTTCTGGGTGTTTTTTTTTTTTTTCTTCTTCTCTTACTGGAATGTAAACCTGCGGAATTCAAAACAAAACAACGTCTAGTCAGCAGTATACAGTGCGGTATTCATTAAAGCACGCAACTGCTACGTCTCCCTATCACTCCACAACGCTGCCCTTGGTATTTTGTTATTGCCTGAAATGCTGGGGTTGTAAATGCGGGCGTGCCCTGCGCATACCGTTTATCAGCGCGTGTCGTCACCGTGTCGAATCTCGCCGCGTGCGTTTTCGCGTCGGTTGCAAAATTAATAACGGAGTCGGCTTAAAGTCTCCGCGATGACGAGGCAGAGCCTGGGGCCAGGGTGCAGCCGGGCCAGCGTTATCTGACGGAACCCACGTTCACAGCGCACGCACGCAGTCATACGCGAGGAATTCATCACCGGCGTGAGGAAATCGGGGCTCCCCGGCCGTCCACGCTGAACGGAGGCCCGCACACCCGCGTCAGACATTCTGTCGGAGAGGTGAGAGCCATGGCGTGGTGGACACGTCAGAGAGGGTGCGGCTTTGCCCTGTGCGGATAGCAGTCCTGATTATGCAATTAGGCACAAGCCCAAGCCCCTGGTTTTAGACTTAGTGAGATCTTTTTAAACAGCGCCCGTAGATGCGAGAGGTCGTTCGGTGGCGTAACCCACAGGATGAGTCGTACGCGCTTCACGTGTCTGCGACTGTGATCCGAAAGACGGACGCAATTATTTTAAAACAGAGACCACACAGAAGCCAAACAAATATTAGCAATAGTCGCAATTAGCAAGTTGGCCTCCAATTGACGCACCACCTCAGTTGTAATAAGTTATATGTTCCGTTAGAATAAAAGAGGCAGGATCGAATTAAAACGGAACCCGCAAAAAAAAAAAAAAAAAAAAAAATCGGGATCCAGAGTCGGTTCACGTGGCCATCAAATTTCACCCATCTCCGTTACCCAGTTCTGGGCGGCCGTATTTGCGTTTGGACGATGGCCAAAGTGTAGAAAGTGCCAGATCCAGGACCCCCCATTGTTCGCCTTGGCAGGAGAGCAAGGTCAGTGCTGGAAAGAGCTCCCTGTGTGCCAGACACACCCCCACCTCGGTTTCCTGCGGCTCCCTCTCAATCACCCGCCGACAGCACCCGCGGGCTGGAGGAGCGCGTGTTCCATCCATTAACACAGCTTGTACCAAGGGCCGGGGCGCAATACAGCACCGGCATGATGAATGCTATCGGGGAAGGGGGGAGTGCACCCCCACGCCTCACGCACTGGCCGCTACTTGGCGATGGTGCGCTTGCTTGGGCATGGTTTCTCAGAATTCCACCTTAAGAGCTTCGACTGGGGGAACTGTGAGTGCGACCAGTGGTGTAGTCTACGTGATACGCAGGTATACGCCGTATACCCACTAGAATAGCTCAGTGATTTCCGTATACCCTCTTAAAAATGCGTGAGGATACGCAACAACATCATTTTTGTAACTTGAAAATCAATGAATGGGAATCACTAAGGAAGGGATGGAGATATAACGATGAAACGAAAGCAAACTACACTCTTTCAGTGTTTTAGAAAGGTTGCCCCTGAAGCTACTGCTTTTTCGGAGGACACTACAACTGCAGCAGATTACAAAAACGCGGTTGTTACCGAAAAGGAACCAGCTGAGGATGAATGCTGCTACTCCATTATTGTTCATTATTGTTATTGGTATTGTTATTGGCTGTTATGTGTCTTGTGATGCTTATAATAAATTAACATGTTGATAACGCATAACCAGTCTTTCTGAATGCTCTCTATTCATTAGCTACTGATTGTGATAGTAGTCATGAGGTGTCGCTCCGGGATGCGTTGCTCTAGGACAGATGAGTATAACAGTATACCCACTACAAAAAAGTAGACTACACCACTGAGTGTGACCCATGACACGGCATTTTCAAACGGTCCATTAATGCCGGTTTACATTTAAATTTTAGGCATTTATCAGACGCTCTTATCCAGAGCGACTTACACAATCTACATTTCTTTACATACAATCCATTTATACAGCTGGATATTTTTACTGAAGCAATTCAGGTTAAGTACCTTGCTCAAGGGTACAACGGCAGTGCCCTCATCTGTGAATCGAACCAGCAACCTCTGAGTTACAAGCCCAGCTCCCTAACCCTTACACTACACTGCCGCCCGTTTAATGAGTCACTTCTATAAAATCTGCGGGTCACTCATTTGTGTATGGACAACTCATAATTTGCACGGGGAGACTGTACTGTTTTCATTAGAGGAGAGCTATATCAAAAAGGTTTATAAACACAGTAATCTTTGGCAAAAGATGCTAGGCGGAAGTACTGATCGTGCAGAAATAGCGCGCCAGAGATACAAGATTTAAAGATGTGTTTAAATGCTTTAAGGAGAGGAGAAGCTTGGCAAGAATGCGGGACGGTGATTAAGTGAGTCTGCTAAGCGTGTGCTTGGAGTTAAACCCGATCGGGTGTTAAAACGGTAAACAAGTCAAAAACATCAAATAGAGTGATCTAAATATTGGAAATCGCCTCAGCTGTGAATCAGCGCAATATCAGCCTGGTGTGTTCTTCCCACACGGGAAAAGTGAGTCACGTAGAGTTCAAAAGGAACGGTGAAACTACGCAGAGGCATTCCATGGCAACGCAACGCAAACTCAAAACTCGGAGGGGGGAAATTCGTCAAAATACCTGGACGCCTGACAGTGCAAATCGAGACGACGAAAACAGTGTGAAATGTCGCTCCCGCCTTGCAGATGCCAGACTTTGGGGGCGCGCACGTGTTTGAGTTCGGGCCGTGTGTGTGTGTGTCTCAACGAAGGTCCTACGTTTGATTGCGTTTAAATGCGGCTGCGTAGAGCGCGTGCTCCTTCGCTCTGGCGCTGGGAAGCTGCACGGGCCCGCGGCGCTCAGCTGGTTCCAGCCGGTTCCGCGAAGAAAGAAAGAAAGTCAATCCCTCGGATGACTTAATGCTCCACAATTACAGGGACCTCGGTTTCATTCAGCGGACCACACAATGAGAAAAGCAGGCGATGCAAATTTAATACCAGCAACACAGCCAACCGGCTGGGGTTTTGGTGGTGGGTTACTGCTTTTCCAATAATGTCTGTTACGACAATTAAGCTTAATTAAAACCTCATTAGTACAACTCGTTGTCCCGGCCTGAACCTACGCCGTACTTGAGACGGGGCCCACAATGAAAAGAACATTTTAAGAGCGCTGTATATGATTTGGGTTGCTCCAAGGGACCCTTTCATTCTCAAAATTGGTGGAACACACTAAACTCCGTAGCCCGGTCTTGAAACAGGAGAGCACAGGGGTATAATGGTTAGGGAACTGGGCTTGTACAGGTTGAGGTTCAAACCATAGGCTGTCTCTTTCATTCTCAAAATTGGGGAAAGGGGCGGTGGAACACACTGCCAACCGCAACTGATAGCCAAGTCCTGTCTGAGGCAGAGCGTGTACATGCCTTTAGGCAGGCAGTGTGGTATAATGGTTAGGGAACTGGGCTTGTAATGTTAGGGTTGCAGGTTCAATCCCCAGGACACTGCCATTGTAATATCCAGCTGTGAGCAAAGAAATGTAAACTGTAACCTGAATTGCTTCAATGCAGAAGAGGTAAATTAAACAGGATGGGCGTAAAACAGGCTCATAATAACCCTATACAAGTGCCCACCTCTCACGTGCGTACTGGGGAGCAATGGATCAGTGTTCACCCTGGTTCAGTACCCGGTTCACAGTCAGTACCGGGTCCCACCAGCAGACTACGTTCCAGGAGAACCTCTGTAAGAAGAGCCTCCAAGAGCCCTAGTCCAAGTCCCAAAGACGACAAGAACAACAAAATGGGAATCGCCAAACGCACCAAATAAGCACCTCATCACAAGCCCAGCCCCACAGCCCCCTGGTCTCAGCTTCCTAAGAAAAGAGTGGTCCACTCTCAACCGGTCCAGGACTGGCCACGGCCCCTGTCTGGCTAACCTCCACAGATGGGACATCAATGGCAGCCCCCTATGCCAAACCGTGCACCAGGACAGCAGTGTAGTGTAATGGTTATGGAACTGGGCTTGTAACGCAAACGCTGCAGGTTCGATTCCCAGGTGGGGGCACTGCTGTTGTACCCTTGAGCAAAGGCACTTAACCTGAATTGCTTCAGTTTATGTCCAGCTGTATAAATGGGTTGTACGTTAAGAAATGTAAACTGTGCAAGTCGCTCTGGATAAGAGCTCTAAATGCCTGTAATGTAATTTCATGTAACTCACCACATCACAGAGGAGAGCCCAATTGACAGACTCAGAGGAGGCCTGGCTACACTCCCCACACAGCAGGACCAGAAGCAACTGCTTGGATCAGGGACTTTGCGTTCCCTAATTAAATGTGCGTACGAGGAAATCCCTCAAAAAGTATCTATTTTAGTAGAGCGCTCTGGGACTCCTATTTTTATCAACCTACAGCCAAACTGCCAGAAGGGACCAGGCAAGACGCATGCACTTCCTGTCCAGAGTCTGGGAGGGAATGTGTGTCTATCTGGGGTGTTTTAGCAGGGTGAAACCATACAGAATGCCCCTTTGGTTGTCATTTCTCACAACCTTCTTACAGTGTTACAGGTATGGTACGCAGCTGCCTACAACTATGTCTATCGCTGTATTACTGCACTGACCTCTTGCGCGAACTGTGATTGTTCCTACCATGCATTTATGCACATCTTGTAAGTCGCTCTGGATAAGAGCGTCTGCTAAATGATAAAAATGTCAGTGTAAAAATGTAACGTGTAGTACACTTGGGTCTCACCGTCAGCAAACAGCCATCCGTCCGTCTGTCTGGTTGTTATAATCCTATCCATCTACTGGGTTCATGCTCTGATTGCTCAAACTGTCAGAAGTCGCCACAATTACAGTGCATTAGTGCGGATGACCAGCTTGTGAAACTGGAACAGTGCAGGAAAAAAGAAAAATGCACATTCGGACATGGGGGGAAAGCAGTGAATGACCTCTTATGTAAAGCGTTTTCAGGTTCACCGAATGCTTCGGATTGATTTGTATTTTTCTCACGATACCCCCCCGTCCCATATTGAAATGTTTAAACTGAAATGCATTTGACACAACCAGCCTAAGTAGGCGAATTAGGTCATGCGCATTGTTATAACACAACTGTACATAAACCTTTAGTTCTTATGAAGCGAAAACTAGTTCATACCTGCTCAATAACAGAAACCCCTAATCTAGTTTGGTCACCGCCAAAACAACTCAAATGTAGGCTACTGCCCCCCAATAGAAATAATAGCTCAATATTTGCATAAAATGTCCACCTTTTAATCACTAAAATTACCGTAAGTGATGTTCAAGTCTACTGTAGGTACATTTGCATGCTCACCAAACAACTCCTGTGAGAGAAAAATATGTTTTCATCGCCTTTGCCATCTGTGACCAAGAAGCGCAGTGGATGTGAAAAACGATTCAGGCTAGTTCTGGCTCAAACCGGATCTCTCAGATCAAGGACAAACTGTGTAGAAAAACAGATTTTCATTTTTTCCATCCATACAAAATAACAGACAAGTCGATGCTCTGTTATTGTTAACTATCTGTTTTGTAATCAGCCCCCGGTCACATTGTGATACAGAGAGCCGGGCACGCAATCAAGCTGTCCTCTCAAAGCCCTGTGTTTCAAATCAGCCTCTTGCTGGCGGGTCGCACGTGAGCTGGGACTGCAGCAGAGCCTCGCACCAAATCCTGGCACGCTGCGCCCTCTTGTGGCTACAGCGCATTATTACAATGAACGTTTGCAGACAAGAGAACACACAAAAAGATGGACGATAATGCTAACTTGGTGATTGGTGTCTAGCACACATTTAATTTTCTCCCTTTCTGATATTAAGCCCTTTCACCATGCAGTAATCATTTAAAAATGTTCATGTCAAAACTTAATAATTAATTCAATTTGAAGGTCATTGTTAATTGGACATTCAGATCCATGCTGATTAATAATGCGTTCAAAACTGAGAATGATTTACAGCCATTGAGTTGATAGTATATTTATTTGCAATTAAAATATCAAGTCAATCAATGCATTGTCAGTTGAATATTAATGCAGTGTTCAAATCAATGCTTTGTGCTCTATTACCTGATATGCTAAGATTAATGTAATGTACATTTTATGAGTACAGATTCATTTATTCAATGCCCAACTGGACCTGAATTTATCATTGATGCAAACAATACATTGTCATCCCACAGCACATTTCCATCCCTTAAAATGTGGATTTATAATGAATTTAACAAATACATTTGAAACCTCTGGCACTGGCTAATGAAGGTGAGCTTTTGACATTTTTCGTATACATTTAAAGTAGATTGAAGTGGATTCTGGTTTGAGAAATTCTGTCACCATCAAGCCACTAGAGGGCACTATCTCCCCAACCTCAATCTGTAGCGCATTATCGTGCTGTACAAACATGACTCATACACAGGAAAAAGGAAACAAGTAAAGGCAAAAACCAACAACAGAACTACAGATGAAACTCTGAGAGTGACTTCTACTACTTTCATACTCTACTACCACTGAATTCTGTACATATGCCAATTGTCATCACCACTGCCAACATGTTTATTACTACCTTTTGTATATGTATACTTGTTTAAAACTTCTTCATCAACCTATCACCACCCCAAAAAAAAAAAAAAAATCTATATGATGATGTCACAAAGCAAATTTGTTTTAGTTAGATAAACTCCAATGCTTCAGTAGCACTATTGTGCATTAATACATGGTAAGAACAATCATAGTTTGCGCAACAGATCAGTGCAGTAATACAGCGATAGACATCATTGCAACAGTGGGAAGGAAAAGGTTAGTCATTTTTATTCTAATTATTTTTTTAAATTAAATATTTTTTTAAATTTATGCAGTAAGCAGGGATACATAGTGTTGAGCAAGTCGGCAGTGGTGATGACAATTAGTTAGATGTACAGAATTCAGTGGTAGTGGAGTCTGAAAAGGTGGGTTTTGAGTCTCTTGCGGAACATCGCAAGTGATTCCGCGGTCCTGACCGATTGCGGAAGGTTGTTCCACCACCGAGGGGTCAGGACAGAGAAGAGAGGAGACCGCGAGGAGCGGCTGCCAGGCGCCCAGAGGGATGGGACAGTCAGTTTGACTTGCATTTACAATCCATTTATACAGCTGGATATTTTTACTGAAGCAATCCAGGTTAAGTACCTTGCTCAAGGATACAACGTCAGTGCCCCACCTGGGATCGAACCTGCAACCTTTGCGTTACAAGCCCAGCTGCCTAACCATTATGCTAACACTGCCGCCCGGTTCCTTTGGGTTGCCGATGAGCAAAACAAATGCTGTCTGCTGAAAAATGGCCAGTTACTCTTTACCGTGCGGTTTATAACATGTTTTTAATGTTTGCTGATCTTTTTAAATTTGTACTGTAAGATGTCCCCATACGCACAGCGATGACAGGTTCTTTACAAACGAAATATACCGTAAGTCAATAATAACTAATAACTTGAATCATTTCCTTTCAAAGAAGCTCGCCAGACCACAGCGCTGATTCTGCAGCGGCCGCAGTTTCGGTTCCCGTTGCTTCAGTATTACTCCCCGGTCACGTATCTTGAGAACACGTCTATAAAACTCGCAGGCAACGTACATGGACAGATCCAGTTCTGCATTGAGTGAACTTTCCTACAAACTCCAATTCCCATGATTCCATTTGTGACCAGGCATTGCCGTAACATGACGTGACAGCTTCAGAATTGGAATGATCACAGTGAAAAATACATAATAATAATACAAATTGTAATTTATAATAAAATGAAGTATAAGCGATCAAAGGGGTTTGCTCCGATCCAGTCACTTATGGATAACGCACATCGCAACACCGGGTTTCTATGTATTATATTTTATCATCAAGGCCTGTGTGGCACCAAGGAAACGACAGTTTTCCGACATAATGCAACATGCGCATCTTGGGAAATCGTGGGAAGTTACAAGAATTCCTGGACAGAGAGCTATGATATGTATGTACATGTCAGAGTTAATACCTGTGTGCAGACTCTTCGATGAGTATATTGCCAGACTGGCTGGTTGCTTGTGTCACTGAGATGTTCCAGTGCCTGAGGGTTTGTAGTGGATAGCATTGACAGTTTGTAATACCCCTACATTAGCACTTACATTAAAATGAATAATCCAACAATGTCGACTGACACGTTAGTTCATAGAACGGCTTTAGGACTTTTAGCCGTCATCTTTTACTTTTACTTTTTTTTTACTTTCTGTATTATTTTTGGCTCCTTACATGTTCTGCTTTAAGGGAAAACATTTAGCAGAGAAAAAACATCCAAGCTCTACTGATTGGATGGTAACAAGTTCATATGCATGTGAACAAGTGCCTGTGTCTGAGGGATGAATTCAATTCAATTCAATTCCAAATTAAATCCACCCCCCCAGAAATGATCAATGATCAATCAATGAATTGATGATTAATCAATTGTAACATTTGTTAAGTAAAAATATAAAATAGTTTTTTGTTCCTTTATATAATATTGAGTAAATACATATTTTATATTTTTACTTCACAAATTGACACCTAATTGCATCAGTTAATTTATCATTGTGTATCGTAATTCAGGGAGGATTTCGTTTAGAATGTAATTGATTTTAGAATGTAATTGATTGTATCACTCTGGAGGAGTAATTGAAATAGGATTTGGGAAATGTACTTACCTGTGTACACTCCATGTACAGTACCCTCCAAAAGTATTCACACCCTTGATGAAGATGAGGAACGAAGGCTGTATAAAACAAACAACACAGGTAATGAGCTGCAGGTAACTGCCAAAATAAAGGAAACCCTTGAGTAAACGAGGGGGACACCATATATTGAAAGCAGGCGCTTCCACACAGGTGTGGTTCCTGAGGTAATTAAGCCATTAATATCCCATCATGCTTAGGGCCATGTATAAAATGCCCATTATTTTGCCTCAGTGACCTTGAAAGAGGGGTGATTGTTGAGACACATCTTTTTCCCCTAGAAATGTAAATGATAAGACTTAAATCTACCACACCCTAATGATTTCTGTGCGGTAAAACTGAGAAAATAAAACCGTATGGCAAAAAGTTGGCTTATCTTATCATTTTATGCCAGCGCATGATTTAATTGATTTAAATCTTGAGAACTTTGTTTGTTGTGCCAGTTGCAGAGTCACGCACTGCTCTGGTGTAGGAGGGCTAACTTGACAATTATGAGCTGTTATTGTGAACAATTCAGATTAGGCAAATAGAGTAACAGAGGCTGCCACATCATCAGATGGAATACATTAAAGGCATCATATAAGGTGTAAATTCATATTTTGTCTTTAGTACGCACATTTAATTTAACCTATCTGTGTGGCGTCACAGCCTCAATAAGGGGCTCTGACCCTAATAGCTGCATCGTTATTACCCTGTGGAGAGGCTTAAGACCAACATGAAGGAGCCAGTGGAAACGGCCTCCTGTCCTGCCCCTGAGTCTGCACTGAGCTGTGCTGGCACCTCATCTTCCCACTTTTATGAAAATGACATGCATTTATTTAACAATGATCATTGACTCATTCTACATTACTGTACTTCTCAACCTTGTGTTTACTGGGAACATGGACACCCACTGAGTTCCTGTCATACTGTAAAAGTGAGTGAAACCCATGCTGTAGTTCTGCTTAAAAAAGGAAAATACAGTTTGAGGTTAGGGCTAAATATATATATATGGGTAAACATATGCTATATTTCATTGTCTATGCCTGGCCTGGAGATTTAAACCTTTGAAGAAGGTTCAAGGTTCCAGATTAAGTCAGCCTTTCCCTTCATGTTAGCTGGACCAACAGAAAAATTGTGTTTGGTTAGCTAGCTAGCTAGCTACTGACTACTATAGCTAACATTACCTTAGTGAACATTTACTGGATGAAGCAACAAAGTTAGTTCTGATCGATTACTGGCATCTTTTTATTTAAAAAAAAATTTTTTACCCCCTTTTTCTCCCAATTTGGTAGCCAATTACTCCCGCTGTGCTGAGTTCAATCCCCTCCCTCGTAGTTCGCTGCCGTAGCCCTGTGACCAGCAGTGACAATGGCGAAGCGCTGCCTCCTCCGAGACAGCACTC
>JAINUG010000102.1:3358547-3467123 GCA_029706075.1 Aldrovandia affinis
AACATTACCCTACCAAGATGTCCTCCAACATTAACCATTCAAATAGCCAATCAGGACAATTTGGTACATGTGATGCCAATAGGAAACATGGAGGGGGAAAAAAAACTGAATCGCTGCCATTTTTGTTGTGTCTATAAGGGGCGAGCTAGCTGAGAAGAAATAACCAAATTGCTTATAACAATAACAACAGACAGCAAGTATACATTTCTAAAACATAATTTAAAATTTAAAAGGGTATTATACTGGATGATAACTAACGACATGCTAAGAGTAGGCCAAAAAATCGGGGACTCGACTAACTACTTCAGCCCGCAATGCGACAACAATTCACAGGGCCCCTATTTAGCTTGCCAGCCAATAAAATCGCTGCCTAACCTTATCACACTAATATCAGCTATGGCTTGTAACTAACTATTGTTGTATTGTAATAGTACTTAGCTAGCTAACAACCTCCACTCACCATCTCTCACGCACACACCTTGCAAGGACAAACAAGCAGGCATGCTTGGGCTTCCTCTTACACCCACAGCACACACACACACACACACACACACACACACACACACACACACACACACACACACACACACACACACACACACAAACAGTCGTGACATGCTGGAAACACAGACATAGCAGCGCATTGTTTAAAAAAAGCTGACTAACTACCTAACATTACCAAACTAACATCACACCAACACCCCTACCTAGCTAAATTGTCTAGGTAACTAGCAAGCAAATGCGCTGTAACGTACATGTTTTAGATTAAACCACACTGCTGTAAGCTACCGTATGCCTTATGTGAAGCTAGCAAAGTCCAAGGCAAGATAACATGGGAAATGCATGTTTATCATGTCACCTCTAAAGTATATAACAAGTGTATTTTACAATGCTGGCATTCTATATTCCTAAAAATATACACAAATGTACAGTAATGCTTTTTTTAAATTGCTGTTGCAAAGAAATATTCCATTCCTGTATGACACACACTTATCATCATGACATCATCGGAAGTTTTATATTGCATCACATCTGGGGACATATGAAGGCGTGATTCCTCACACTGTAATACACGAGTTCAAATGAGTGAGTCAAACTATAGGTTTCTTTTTTTAATCAGTAGTGGAGTTTATTTTTCCAGGTATATGCAAACAAAAGGACAACACCAGTGCCTGGTATCAGCCGTCTAAACCTCCTGCAACTCATTGATGAAGCTATGCTGACAAAGCAATTTCAGCACAGTCTGTTTTGCTGACAGGTTTCCACTACACACAAGTGTTTTAAAAGGTCAAATTACAGTATGAAGCCCCTATCTCCCAACCAATGCCGTACCCCTCCCCCCTTACAACCTGCTGAAATAGTTTTGAGGGGCTGGTCACTGGATACCTTCCCCCATACCATCCCAAACGGACCCTGAGGCAGGCACCTTTCCAGGTGTCAGGGTTCCTGCTGCCAAATGCTATTTTTGGGGCGTGGGATGGCTGTAGTGAAGCTTCCTTTAGTTTAGGTCATATAGAGCATGATCAGAAACATGCGTGGACCACTTGCTGCCCAGGTGAAATGTTTTTCAAAAGGAATGAGAATAATAATCATCTTTAACATGCTAACGCTTTCCTTGTTTACATATGTGGCTGGGTGGGAAGATAACACCTCTAGATTTAAACTGCATACTTTATTCTTTAATATTTCAGTATTTAATTCAAAGCTCCATGTCCCTATATGAGCATAGGCTATAGTTAAAGTCTGTGGTTCTGGGCCACAGTGCTGACTCAGGGTCACATTTTGAGTCCCCGCCCCTGATTTAGAAATCAGTGCCAGCCATTTTCACAACCGGTGTTGGGAAACAGCGCTTTCAACAGGTACTGTAGAAGCAATTAGTTAGTTAGTGTGCATCAATCACTGTGTGAACACAGTATTGCAGGGTACATGATCACTTTTCGCCAACACCAAACAGCAAACAAGACCATTAGTGACCATTGGGGCTGGGTATAAGTAAGAGAAGGCCTTCAGCACACAGGAACATGGTCACTACGTGGTGTTAGCTTCTTCCGAAGAGACGACCAGGAGACTCAGCAGTCTGACTTGAAATGCAAGTTTATTACACACAGCGGTCCACAGCGAGTTGGTAAAGAGTCTAAAGTGAATGAGTCTCTCACCTGAATATATGCATAGGGACAGATGATCAGTTTATGAGCCTTTGTGTTGCTGACAAAGCACCAGCAAGGAAGTCCGGAAGTGATAGCATCTGATTAGCTCATTCAATAAAAGAGGCACTGTTTGCTGACAAAGCATCGGTAATCAAAGACATGGGGCTTACTGTCTAATCAACTCACTCATTCCTATACAGATGACCTCGTCAAAATGGCACGGTTAATGTATTTTACAACAGACCGCATACACAATTCTTCAGTGATCACAACCCATCAAGGTCCTTTTCGGGATTGTCAACGGTCATTGAGATCATGAGGTGTGGCAGGCAAGACATCCGGGAAGCCTCAGGGAAGAAACCTAAAAGTTTGCCACTGCTGGTGGGCTTATGAGAACCGACATGTCAGAGCGAATGGGTTATCTTGGTTCAGTTTTCCTCTCGCCAGATGCACAGAAATGGCAGAAGCCAAGTGCAAAGCTGGAGCCATTCTCCCTGGCAATTATTGAATTATTTGAAGTTAACTAGGATACAATTCCATATGATCCGTTTCATAAAACCAGCTTAATCTAATCCTGGGCAACCGACTGATGACATAATTCGGTGTATCTCCCGGGTGATCTGGTGGAAGTGGAGGGAACTGAGGACAACATATTAGGCTATATTACAGTGTGTCCAGCTAAAAGCTGCCCACACATCCTCTGCTAATAGGCCCCAAGGGACAATGAATCCCCTTTTGTGGCTGAAACTGTCGACCGTCCTGACCACTCTACACTGCACTGCGCTGCACACACACACACACACACACACACACGCACACACACACACACACACACACACAACCAGAAAGGCAGAGGACAGGTACATTGTCAAATGAGGAAGAGACGCCAGTGTGAATCCAAAACGCCATCTTACATGACCCTCTCTAAAAGCTGGCAAATTGTTCTCAAACCTTTTTTATGCAAGAATGTATAGTATAGTATATATATATAGTATATTGAGAAAACCAAGAGATTATACAGGTAACTGCCAAAATAAAGGAAACACAAAGTGATATGAGGGATACAAAGTATATTGAAACAAGTGTGATTCCTGAGTCAATCAAGCAATTAACATCCCATCATGCTTAGGGTCATGTATAAACATGCTGGATAGGCCCAGTTGGCCACTATTTTTGCCAACCATGGCCAGAGACCATCTCAGTGACTTTGAAAGAGGGGTGATTGTTGGGGCACGTTTGGCCAGACCTTCAGTGACTGCTCAACTTGTTGATGTTTCAGGAGGAACAGTGGCTAAGGTGACGTTGGTATAAAGTCTGAGGGAATGACATCATCAACTAGGGGAAACTGTGGTCGAAAGCACACATACTCCTCGACCCTGATGTTCCTGCATCAGTTTAAGATGCAAGGCAAAACAGACAAGCGACTCTGAATCAGTTGACTGCAAATATCAATCTAGAGCGTGAGCAGGCAGTTCAAGAACAGTCCAACGATAACTTCACACAGAGGGATACTATGGTCTGTGTGCAGTGCAAAAGCCCCTTGTAACACCTAAAAATGCACGTTTGTGAGTAAAGTGGTGGTGCAAAGAATGGTGGAAGAATGGTGTTGCATCCCTCCTATAGAGTTCCAGACACTTGCAGGATCTATGCCAAGGTGCACTGAAGCTGTTCTGGTGGCTCGTGGTGGCCCAACGTCCTATTAACACACTTTATGTTGGCGTTTCCTTTATTTTGGCAGATACCTCTGATATGAATAATAAGAAACAATGAGGCTATAATATGAGCTGAGTGATTTGTAACCAGGAAGTAACAGGAGCAGTGAACCAGGGCTACTTGGAAGGCAACAGTTAAGCAGGTTTGGCCAGCTCTCTTTAAAACATGAACACTTACTGAACTGAGAGAAGCTGAGCCGGTTCAGTAAAGACGATGATTGAGTGAATGAAATGGTAAAGTGCTAGATTATAAACGTTTATCAAAGGAGGGCAGAGTACCACACATGTGCCAAAAAGACAACTCAGTAAAATAAATGTGGTTCTCTGTGGCTCAGTTGGTAGAGCACAGCGTTGGCAATGCTTAGGTTGTGGGTTCAATTCCCACTGGGACCACATATACTAAAAAAGTATGCATTCACTACTGTAAGTCACTTTGGATAAAAGCATCTGCTAAATGGCATATATATAAATAAAACCAAACAAAACACACTAAACACCGGGTATTGAACCTGTGCAGTGTGTAATCGGGGGGGTCATATCAGAGGGTGATTGATTGATGATACGTGACCCACCTAAGAAACAAGTATGTATGATGTATATCATATTTTTTTTAAATAAATGTCTCCTTTGCCTCCCCTAAGCAATCAATGTTGACTCTCTTTCTCTGCACATCTTAAAGATGACAAATAATGCACATCTTGTAAGTGGCTCTGGATAAGAGCGTCTGCTAAATGCTTAAAATGTAAAATGTAATCCCCACAATGCATTTCTAAATATAGTATTCAACAGTCCAGGATAAGGCTCTCCCGTAAGAAAGTGGTGTGTTTACATGCCGTTTGAACGATTTCTATTTTTACCCAAATGGTAAACACAGCATGTTGAGGAAACTGCGCGTGAAAGATGCACTAACCTATAATTATTTAAATTATCTAAGACACACACACGTCTACAGAACAGGTTGCCTAAGGGCTGAAGAAAAGACAAGACAGTAAAGCAGTTAATGAAGAATGCGATGGGCAGTGCAAGGCTGCAAGCCGCAGCCTGAAAGTGCAATAGCGCAGGAATGCGTGGACGCGCAGGAGCGGCCTGGGGAGATTGATCAGGGAGAGAGGCGTTCTCATTTTAGTATCAAATTGACCGTAGCGGGAAATGAAACCAAACAATGTTCTCATTTTCTTCCAGGAATATAAAGACAGTACAAAGACAGGGCAGTG
Organism: Aldrovandia affinis; assembly: GCA_029706075.1. Lineage (NCBI taxonomy): Eukaryota > Metazoa > Chordata > Actinopteri > Notacanthiformes > Halosauridae > Aldrovandia > Aldrovandia affinis. Next base: position 3,363,621 of record JAINUG010000102.1, read on the forward strand.
TTGATTCTGGATTTAAGTGGCCTTGATAAACCGGTCTCAAAAAGGGCAGGGGAAAACCGAGAATTATACTGTCATGATAATGCATGCACATCTATCAAAAGGACGTAAGGAATTAATAAATATCTCCAGAGGATGGGACAGTCTGCTGGTGTTCCGGCAGTGCAGTATAATGGCTAGTAAAATGAGCTTGTAACCCAAGAGGTTGCGGGTTCAAACCCATTGTGATGCGCCAGTGTCTTTCCTTTGAGCAAAGTGCTTGACCTGTAAATATCCCGCTACGTAAAAGGATAGTACGTCAATAGCGTTATCCGTGTAAGTTGCTCTGGATAAGTGTGTCTGCTAAGCCAAATTCATAACTAAATATGAATGGAAATGGGGCCTCCCGTGTGGTCTAGTGGTTTCAACGTCCGACGCTGGCCACGGCGACCGGGGTTCGATTCCCCGTCGCGCCAGAGTCGGCTCTGGCCGGGAGTGCCACCGGGGCGGCAATTGGCTGTCCGCCCCAGGGAGGGGGGAGGGAAGCTGACACAGTCTGCTGCGCACAGGAGTGGTTCTGGGGTGCTGGAATTACAGTCGACAGCACGACGAGTGCTGTCTCGGAGGAGGCGGTGCTTTGCCATTGTCACTGCCGGTCACAGGGCTACGGCAGCAAACTACGAGGGAGGGGATTGAACTAAGCACAGCGGCTACCAAACTGGGAGAAAAATGGGGTAAAATCGGAAAGGAGAAAAATGAAAAAATAAAATATGAATAGAAATAAGTAATTTTGTGGCTGTTTTTTGTTCAGCGGGCCTTCATCCTGGCCTGGAAGGGCTGAAGCAGTACGAGGTGGTGAGACCAGTCAGACTACACTCTCTGCATAAGAGAGACACAGAGGTGAGCTCCAGTTCCCCTGTCTACCACTTTCCCTCTGCTGCCTCTTTTAGGCTTTATCAGGGGTGGCAGTGTAGTGTAATGGTTAGGGAACTGGACTTGTAACTCAGAGGTTGCAGGTTCAATTCCCAGGTGGAGCACTGCCGTTGTACCCTTGAGCAAGGTACTTAACCTGAATTGCTTCAGTAAAATATCCAGCTGTATAAATGGATTGCATGTAAAGAAATGTAAACTGTGTAAGTCGCTCTGGATAAGAGTGCTATGGCTGACATATACAGTGCATAGGTAAGATTTCGGGTAGAATTTGTTTCGTTTGTTCATCTGAAATGATCAAGAGAGATGCTATTAAAACCTGCGGCGATCGATCGATCAATCAATAAATCAATCGATCAATTATATTTTTATGTATCGCTCTTCACACCAGGTGTCCCAGGGCGCTGAACAATTCAAACGGATTGTAGAAGGACAAGCAGCACAGGGCATTTTTCAGTCAGTTACACACACATAAAACAGCCATTACGTCTACAGAAAATGCTAAATTTCGTACACAAGCGATACACCTGCTCTGTTCATGGTCTTGTCATGAAAGTAACAATAGTGATGGTTGTATTTACGCCACGTCCCATTCTCAGTTCCTCCGACCGCAAGTGCTGAAGTACAGGGTACGCGTGGAAGGGAAGGACATTGAGCTGCAACTAGAAAAGAACAAGTAAGTCCATTTTTTGTAAAAACATTTTTACAGTCATGTGTCTCTCAATGGAAGATCTGTGACAGGAACCAGGATTATTATGGTATTGACATTATAGATGTACAGGAACGAAAACCAGACATGTGGTTCCTTATCCCACATGACACAGCACTGTAACCCACCATCTGATGTTGAAATCTTCAGCCATTTCCCCTTAAGCTTGACCATTTCCCCACCTCACGCAAGTGGCAGTTGCATTAAAATCCACTGCAGCTTCCTTCCCCAATTTTTTTATTTTACATTTTTATTTTTTGATGGCTGTGACCCCTATTTGTCCCACAGCGGTTTACTGACCAAAGATTACAGCGAGACCCACTACACAGAGGATGGGACCCAGGTCACCTCCACGCCCCAGGACCTGGTGAGTATAAACATGCTGAACTGAGATGTGCTGGCTCTGCTGCCTGTCACCGTGAGGCTGTTCTCCATTCACAACATCCCGTTCCCCACTCCCGCAGGATCACTGCTATTACCATGGCAACGTCGTGAACGACAGCGAGTCCGCGGTCAGCATTAGCACCTGCGACGGGCTGAGGTAGGAGCAGCGGCTTCGCGCACACACACACTTCCTGGACCACACAGGGGAAAAGGGGAAACGGGAGAGGCCAGCGTACCGTGATCATAAGAATCATGGATACGAGGAGTCATTCACATACAATGACATTTAACTTTTTTTGACATTTTAAGCATTTAGCAGACGCTCTTATCCAGATAATATATAACAATGTGCATTAATACCTGGTAAGAACAATCATAGTTCGGGCAATCAATGACATGAGACAGTTTGCCACTTGAAGGCGGTTTTGCTAATACAGTCCATTTAAAATACTCCACTTACTGAGGCAAGGCTCTTATACAAATCCGACAGGTGGATCATGACTAGTAGGTATAAAAACAACCCATACAGTGTAAAACCTCCAGACACTCATCACACCCTACAGCCCAGCCAGACCCCTCCACTCCGCCTCCTCTGGCAAACTGACTGTCCCATCCCTCTGGGCACCTGGCAGCCACTCCTTACGGTCTCGCCTCTTCTCTGTCCTGACCCCTCGCTGGTGGAACGACCTTCGGCAAACGGTCAGGACCGCGGAATCACTTGCGATCTTCCACAAGAGACTCAAAACCCACCTTTTCAGACTCCACTGCCACTGAAGTCTGTACATCTAGCCAATTGTCACCACCACTCCCTACTTGTTCAATACTTCTTGTTTACATATCCCTGCTTACTCCTCATTTATAACATTAAAACAAAAAAGTACTAACCTTTTCCTTCCCAGTGTCACAGGTACGGTATGCAGCTGCCTACAACGATGTCTATCGCTGTATTACTGCACTGATCTCTTGCGCGAACTATGATTGTTCTTACCATGTATTAATGCACATATTGTAAGTTGCTCTGGATAAGAGCGTCTGCTAAATGCTTATAATGTAAATGTAAATGTAAAACACCCCACTTGCAGGAAGATGGCTCTTTAGAATCGGAATGTTGGAAGACTGTCTGTTTCATAAAGTGGGTGCTCTGTACATTTTTAATTAATTAATGTTCACTTCCTGACCATTAAGATGTGCCCCTCTGCTCCAGTAACACTGCGGTCTGCTTTTCCGGGGTTCAGAGGCTATTTCAGGACGGCTGCGCAGAGGTACCTGATCGAGCCGCTGTCCGGAGACGACACTGGGGACCACGCTGTATTGAAGTACGAGGACCAGAACACAGAGCCAACGCTGTGCGGAGTCACCAACACCACCTGGGAGCCCGAATACCCTCCCGTCATCAGCAGAACACGCTCCCGGGCCTCGGTAAGACATTGAGCCTCAGTCAGAAAAGCGCAGCAGAGAGCTCTCCTGTCAGTCCTACATCACAAGGCACCTACGTTGGGTTGGTCTATAAGCAAACAGGAACGCGAATGGAGTCAGCGCCTCGGATAGCGCAGCGGTGTAACGCACTCGCATTGACTGGTGCCTTGCGAGTGTGAGCTGCCTATTGCGGGCTTGACCGGGAGGACAGGCGGTGAGCTTGTGGGGGAGGGCGAATCGAAATAAATAAAGGGTATAATTGTCTACTAAACTGGGAGAAATATGGGGGAAAAAAATCAGAAATCATGAAGTGAGCAACCTTGGTTATGGAAAAATGTCAAAGAATGTATGTATCATAATATCCCAGAGTATATTGGTACACTATATATAAAATTGATCAAATATGTTATATATCATAAGCTCTGTTAATAGAAAAACAAAAAAGGCCAAGTAATGGAGGAAGCAAGAGGAAACGAAGACAATGTTTTTTCTGCAGAAAACAAACAAGATCTAGTTCCTCATGAAGGCTGATCGGGAAGGATAGAATAAATAAAGTGTGAGCGCGGGGGGGGGGCCCCTTTGTGTGAAATAAATTAATCATTCCTGTGTGATCGAGGAACTAACCTAACATATATTATATTAACTAACCCTCTCTTTCTTTGTGAGGACATCTTTGTGAGGACTACTGGGAGAATATGAGCAGGGCATTATCGGTGTATGCTGTAGGCCACCAGCTTCGGAAAGCAACATAAATGCTATGTTCTATGGGAAATAAAACAAAGAAACATAGCTAATGTGTGACTTTAATTACCCCTCTATTAATTAGTGTCAGGACAGCGTAAATGTGAGGTACAGTTTTTAGTGGTTAATGACTATTTTCTGGTGCAGTCCATTAGTCCATCACTCAGCCCACGAGAGGGAAATTCATTCTGGATCTGGTTTTGTGTAATAATCCTGGCAGAATTTGCAACTCGGAGGTAGTGGGACCACTGGGGACAAGTGATCATCGTGCAGTCACTTTTGATATTTTTGGGCAAGTTAACACTGCCTCGTTCAATATTGCTAAATGTAAAGTTATGCATGTGGGAAATAAAAATTTAAGACAGGAGTATTTTATGGGAGGAGAACATTTTGAATGTGTTCAAGCTGAAAAAGACTTGGGAGGAGTAGTCGATCAAAGTCTATCAGGATCTAAGCATTGTGCTGTAGCAGTGAAAAGGGCCAACAGGATGTTGAGATGCTGAGATTGGGGGTCATAGTGTTACTTAGGTAGTGAAACGATCAACTTATAAAACAAGGAGCAAGGACCACGGAACCCACTAGGTAGTTCCCTGAGAAGGCCACTATTCTGGGTGTCATTCTTATTAACCCGCAGAAATATCAGTCTGGTGGTTTTTTCACCGTTTCATTGGCTGCGTTCGCAATGGCTGCTCTATTAAGTATCCTGCCTCAATCTGTCAGAGGCACCAGCTGAAACATTTCAACCAACAAGCATGTCTCCATGACCAAGCCTCTGTGGAGCGGTACAGAATTTGCCTTATCCCCTCCTCAAAGGATGCGTGGACACTTTTTGAAGACCTATTTTCGAAACATCATAAACAAGCATGCCGCCCCACCCACCCCTCAAGAGGATGAGAATCAAAAATCTCTTCAGCCCCCTGGTTTAACAGTGATCTATCGGATTTGCTACATCACAAAAACACCTGCTGGCGGAGGGCTCGGCTCTCGAAAACAAATCAGGCAAATCAGAAACAAGTGCACCCAGGCTGTAAGAAAAGCCAGTCACTTATTTTAAATGGCAGATCTCTCTCTATGCAAGTCTGACCCACGGACATTTTGGAAAATGGTTAAAGACCTTGTGTTAAAGATGTTGTCAGCGCCATGCATACCATTAACTTTGAGGATGTTATAGTTAGTGACTAAACTCGTGTGGTCGGTCTATTTAATGCCCACTTCATTACGTCTGAAGTGTTTTTGTTTCAATATGTTAAGCCACCCCAGCCCTCCAAACACTATGGACTCTGTCCCTCGTCACAGTAACTCAACTACGCTTCCCAGGTTACACAGCTTCTCACTCCAGCCAGTTACAGAGGCAGAGGCATTGAGTGATCTCCTTCCCTTGGACCCTAAAAAGCCTGCCGTATCTGATGATCTGGATCCTTGCTTCTACAAAACTGCAGCTCCCATCTCCCATCTCCCACCTCTTCAACCTGTCAATCTGTTCTTTGGAAATTCCCCTTGGCATGGAAGTAGTCAAGTTTGCCCTCTGTTTAATGGCGGTGAGCAAACGGACCCCCAGATTGTTACAGGCCCATTTCCATTTTGCCCTGCATATCCAAACTATATACAATAAAACTGTCAATAAACAGATGACCAACTTCTACTTGCCTGGTTAAAGTTTGGTTAAAAAGGAACATGTTATCAGTGTACCAAAAATGGCTTTTATCTCAAAATAAATCTCAAACTGAGGTTGGCTGTATTGGAGGCCAATGCTACCTAAAGACGACAGGTCAAAACATGTTGCACCTGTTGAGTCACAGTGTTCTGCGTATGCTTTGCTTTTTGAATGCTCTCCAAGCCATTGTTGGCTGCGGCAAGAGTCAAGTCATTTATTTACTTTTATGCTTGATACCTTCCCTGTTATCGTTGCCTTTTTTGTTACAGAAAAAGTATTATGTTATAGAAATTAATCATTACATGAACTAATTGACTGTAAACTAATTGACTGAATGACTTCAGGTTTGCATGACAAATGATTGCTGTAAAGTGACAGACTACCAAACGATGGAGTGGCTACAGATATTTTTTCAGGGAATAGCTCCGTGCGCAATTAAAATAAAATAAAAAGAACGCTTCACTCACTAGTTCCATCTGACGTGCCGACCATCGAGCGTGACGTGGCTTTGTATTGTTGATTATCTGTTTTAGAGTCAAACTTTGTTCTTACTGTTCCCGTTACACTCTATTCTTTTTCCCCCAGGGCCCATCTTTCTTTCAGCAGCAGAAATATGTGGAGCTGTACCTGGTCGCAGACAACAGAATGGTAGGGACCAAGCCTCATTTAGCCAAGAGCCAAGAGGGACATATACAGCGTGTGTGTGGTACAATTTAATTACAAGTGAAAGTTAAAGCACTGTCTTAAGTTAAAGCGCTGAGAACGCACTTTGGTTTAATAATTTATTGTGATCCAACGTGTTCTTCTTAAAGCTACATCGGCCTTTAAGGGATAAAAAAACACACACACACACACACACACACCAATAGGGACTAGTATACCTAGTCATTGAGGAATGTGAATTGATCTGATAGTGAAGCTTGGAATGCCAGTCTTGACAAGCGTAAACATGCAGAACTATCCTGCCATTCTCTGGTCTGTGTTGACACTCTGGCGTCCGCTTGCCCTTTTAGTACAAGAAGATGAAGAGCAACGTACGCGACGTCAGGACGAGGATATTTGAAATTGTCAACTTTGTCAACATGGTGAGTGATAGGTTTATTGCTTTATCAAGCCGCACACACAGGATTTCATGTGAGAGGGGGAGGGGGGCGGGGTGTGAATTTCCCTCACAGGGAAATGAGCTCACCGCTACAAGCTGTGCACAGCTGCCCCATCAGTACTTCCCCCCCCATGAAACTCTCCACGCCGCGAGGGAGGTGCGTCCAGACCCGTTGCTAACGACCGTTCCCTCGCGTCTGCACTCAGGCCTACAAGCCGCTGAACACGTTCATCGCTCTCATCGCCCTGGAGGTCTGGACCGACGTGGACAAGATCGCGGTGACCGCCCCCGCCGGAGCCACTCTCGACGCCTTCAACAGCTGGAGGAACAAGCTGGTGAAGACCAAGCCACACGACAACGCCCATCTAATCTCGTACGTCAACCCCCCCCCCCCCGCCCCCAAACCACACAGACTGAGCATTGACACAACTTCCTGTTTACGTCAATCTGCCCGTTACCACACTGCATTCTAGATATATATACACGACACACGCCCAATTACGTACATCTCACCTGATCACCCACTCAAACCGGGCATTCATGCAGGTCCGCCCTGCCTACGTCAATCTCCCCATTGCTGCACTGCATTCTGGGTACATGCACACGACACCGACCTGATAACAGCACATGAACGTGCACACACCCAATAGGCAGGGAGCGGCTCTGCGGGTTTCAGACTGTTGTCTCTCATTCGTAGGCTGTCTTAGTATAAATTAAAGGAGGTTATATTAATGTTATATAATGCCTTTGTCAGACCTCACTTAGAATTCTGTGTGCAGTTCTGGGCACCGCACTACAAGAAAGATATAGAAGCTCTTGAAAAAGTCCAAAGAAGGGCAACTAAACTGATACCTGGTATGAAAGGTAAAAGTTATGATGACAGACTTAAGGCACTCAATCTATTTAAGCTTAGCAAACGGAGACTTAGGGGGGATTTGATTGAGGTTTTTAAATTCCTAAAAGGGATTAACAAAGTGAAATACCAAAGATTTTTGTTCAAAAGATTCAAAGATAAGTGTGGTCAGCAGAACAAGAGGCCACAGGTGGAAATTAGTTAAAGGCAAATTCTGCACAGATATTAGGAGGAACAGCTTGCCAGGTCGGGTAGTAGAGGTAGAAACACTTGGGCTATTCAAGTCCAGGCTAGATGCAATACTAGATACTCTTTAGATTAGGACATGACAAGCCTAGATGGGCCGAACGGCCCGTTCTCATCATTATGTATTCCTATGTTCTTATGTTCATTTGCCAAGAGGGAGCGCTGAGTGCTTACGCTGTACTTCCTGTCTTTCAGAGGCATCGACTTTGACGGAGCGACGGTGGGATTGGCTTTCATAGGAACCCTGTGTTCGGGCCACTCCACCGGAGTTGTCCAGGTACAAGCACAGGCGTTTCGGATGTTTCGCTTAAGGCACAGGTGTCAAACTCATTCCATCGAGGGCCGAGTGTATGCAGGTTTTTGTTGTAACCAATGCACTACACCAGGTGATTTCACTAATTAGCTCACTTCTTCAACTAAGGAGGGAACCTAATTGAAATCACCTGGTGTAATGCATTGGTTACAACAGAAACCTGCACACAAATGACAGCATTTTATATAGGCCTGTCATTTGCACTTTGGAATGAGTTTGACACCCCTGGTTAAGGTGTTTAGAAAAAGGCATGAAGCCACACCAAACGCCGAGCACAGACATCGACCCTCTGTTCCACTGCAGCCCGAATCAAAATCCCATCAGCTGCAGAGAAGTAGCTTTCGCGTGTACATTTAGGTAAAGGAAACAGTTCTACAGACTTCAGGATGCCTTACGGCAATCTTACTTCCCCAATCTGGGACGCAGCGGAGGAATTGGAAATAAAGGTGTGAGGGGATGAGGAAGGAACCGAGAGAGCAATTGATCTCAGATCCAATCCATTTATACAGCTGGATATTTTACTGAAGCAATTCAGGTTAAGTACCTTGCTCAAGGGTACAACGGCAGTGCTCCACCTGGGAATTGAACCTGCAACCTTTGCATTACAAGCACCAGTGTAATGGTTACGGAGCTGGGTTTGTAACTCAGAGGGTGCAGGTTCAAATCCCAGGTTCAAATCCCTGTTGTACCCTTGAGCTAAAGGTACTTAACCTGAATTGCTTCAGTAAAATATCCAGCTGTATAAATGGATTGTATGTAAAGAAATGTAAACTGTGTAAGTCGCTCTGGGTAAGAGCGTCTGCTAAATGCCTAAAATGTCAAATGTAAAGGTAATACGCAAGTCTCATGACACCTGTTGTGGCAGTACGATGTCCCGAGAGGGAGGGGTGGCGAGCGAATGCCTGCTTTGACGTGTACGGCCGCGCTGTCTTCCAGGATCACAACCCCAGGGCCATAGCCATAGGCGCGACGCTGGCCCACGAGATGGGCCACAACCTGGGCATGAACCACGACAGCAGTTCCTGCGTCTGCACAGGAAGCAGCTGCATCATGGCCGCGGCTCTGAGGTAGGGTCTAATCTCTGAGCCCCATCTGTAGACCACACTACAGCAGAACTGTGCAGCCGGAACTAGTCAAGTAGCAGGGGCGACCTCAACACAAACGGGCTTCATTTGCCCCAGTTGCCCACACACTGATAGTGCATGCATGTAAAGAGCGCTTGACTTTCATTTAAGGCATACATCTATGCGACTATTGGCGATCTGCTTGTCAAACAAATTGTAAAAAATGTTTTCAAGTGTCAGCAAGTGAGATATCCATGGAAAATATATAGTTGGGCACGTCAAGCGCACTCACAAAATTGATCCACGAGAGCTTGGTAGTGTGTATACATTCACATGCGTACAGCGCTTTGGGTGTGATGTGTGCACGGTGTGTAACGATGGCGCTCTCTCAGCTACGACCTCCCAAAGCACTTCAGCAGCTGCAGCAACGGGTTCTACGAGCGCTTCCTGACGTCCCGCAACCCCCAGTGCCTTCTCAACAAGCCCGACTTCGAGAACGTCGTGGCCCCGCCCGTGTGTGGGAACGGCTTTCTGGAGAGGGGGGAGCAGTGCGACTGCGGTGCCCTGGAGGTAACTACTGCACGGTGTTCACCTCCTTCGGGCCCTCCTGTGGCTAGGGGAAATCCCTACCTACCACAGAGCGACATAAATAGTTTTGTATCTTTACCGACAGGTTCTTTATTTATCGTTGTTTGACTTTAAATCAAACCTATTTTAGTATAACGCTGTTTTGACGCTTATCTCCGAAGGAATACAAGATAAGAAAAACGAATCACTTTATGGTTGATGAGGGGATACGTTGCTGCTTTTCAGACTAAATTCCTGTTTGCCACGCTAAAGCAAGAGGGGACTATGGACTAGGTTGTCTAGGTGGCTCACCGAGCTGGTGATGGACTGGCTTTACGCTGTAGGACTCTGCAGGTTAAGAGCAGGCCTTATTGCCCAACCATGTTTGGTTTCACTCTGTCTTTGTTTTGGAAACCTGCACAGGTTTAAAAGTTGTAACCCAACACAGAAGCAATAACAAGAAAATATGACAGTGTTATTTACTGTATTATATATTAGTTTTTCTATCGGCATAGGTAATGGATACTTTTTCCATCTCTTATTTAAAATATAGGTCTTACAAAAAAATGTTATCATGTTAATACACATTTATTGTAATTATGATTGTATTGTATTGTATGCTGGCTGCTTTGTTTCGGCTTCATGTTTTTATTTATTCATTGATCCTTCAAATGCATTTAACATGTCACAATGTGAAAGTGAAATCAAATAACTAATTTATTTTCAGCTTGGCGTCTTATTGAGGCGATAGGCTACAGAGAAGATCTTGGAAAATTAAAACCCCTCAACTTAGCTTTCTGTTCCCCTTAATTTCCACCATATTTCTGGTCAGGGTATCAATGATCAAATATCACCCCTACAAGTGTCTTCAGCAAAAGTTTATAACATTAATCGAGACCTGCAGGGTTAAAATATTATCCAACCAAATGTATGGTATGGGAAATTCAGTTTTCTTCCGGTGTGAATACCATCTTTGTTTCCTATGAATTTTCTTGAGTTAATTTAATGTTCTCCACTGTTGTTATTATGCAAGGGCATTTTGGAGTGTGTGTGTATTCTGCTTGATTGCCCACAAGCCAGAGTAACACCATGTAAAATATTCAACATAAAATAACTGTTTATTAGAATTAAAAATGTATAAATGTAAGCGTCATTCTCATAAAGGCAGCACTCTATACCAGAACACATAATTGTGTATCACGATTGTACCAGAACACATCATTGTACATCATCATTGTACAGTTATCTGAATACCTGAAACCAAGGTTCGCAATGGAGATCGCAGAGCTGAATGACCTCCGGGCGTGGTTTTCTGTAGGAGAGTGTGCCTATAAAAGGACAGAAAAACCAGCAGGTTGACAGCTCTCCAGATCCCCGCAGGATGCACAGCGCACAAGGCAAACCGAGTTTCACTGTGTCGTCAGGACAACAGACCTGAACACCCAGACAATAGAGGAACAATAGATGAAAAAACATTCAACTGTTCCTTAAATGTAAACAGATTAAACACATTTACAAGAGTACTGTAGTTGTTTGGCTAATAGCAACAAGGCTATTATACAAAGTATACATTGGAATGAATAGAATATGAATAGGAATTTATTAAAGGTGGACTCCTGTATGAATTTAAAATGATTCATACAGCAGTACTACAATTGCGCAATGGGAGAAGCCCCATGGTAAATAAACTTTATTACACCATTTTCTGACTAAACAAATAGCCGACACAAAGCTGCAATTGAGCAGTTATTTAGTAATAAACATTTTTGCGGTCTGAAATGGTCAACAATCATTTTGACAAGCGTGTCATGAAAGGGAAAAACAATGCTGCAGAGAAATTCTAGGCTGTGGGCCTGCATTTTTGTGCAGACCTGTTCAAACATGTTAACGTACGGTATGACCCCCATCAGTGTAGCTTCGGCTCTCCTGAAACACCTGGCTCACTTTACGTGAGTTTTTCTTTTCTTTTTCTTTTCTGTTAAGCACTTTGAGATCGCTCTGCGATGAAAAGTGCTATATAAATGAGGGTTATTATTATTATTATTATTATTATTATTTACGGGGCATGATCAGCCGAGAGACCTTCACTGCGCAGTAGATCACAGTACTCCCCACCCTGCTCCTGGGATCCAGCAGACCACTACACATTCTGAATGGAACCCTCTGTGGATATTAGGAATGCATATGACATACAAGTTGATTAGGTGATCAATACAGTCAATTCTAGCACTTGTTGCATTGTAAAGCATTAGCTACCCTTTGCCGTAGTTCCTGCTGCCCTTGCAAACCTGTATGTTGTATACGCGCATGTACTTTTTGTGTTAAAGTTTGTAAAACAGTTACAAACTGTAGAATGTTATGATACAGTTTGTAACTTGCTCTGGTTAAGTAATGTAATATAATATAATGAATTTTCTGTGCTCGTTCAACCTTTTCCTTCCCAGTGTTAAAGGTATGGTATGCAGCTGCCAACAATGATGTCTATCGCTGTATAACTGCACTGATATCTTGCGAGAACTATGATTGTTCCTACCATGTATTAATGCACATCTTGTAGGTCGCTCTGGATAAGAGCGTCTGCTAAATGATTAAAATGTAAATGTAAATGTGTGTAAAAATGTCGTTGTGTGCTTGCAGGACTGTAAAAACCCATGCTGCAACGCCACCAGCTGTATGTTCTCCCAAGGGTCCGAGTGTGCTGATGGAGAGTGCTGTGACAAGTGTAAGGTAAGGCAAGAGGCGGGTTTCTGTAATGCGCTGTAGTGTGGCCATTGCAATGTCTGCGCAAAATATTCGGGATCATTTCAATATACTGCTGTACATCAATATGACAGTGGCTCATGAAAAAGTATTAACAAAACCAATTATAATACATAAAATTAAAAAAAAAAGATTTATTAGTCAATCAAAAGGTCAGGCTCCCCGGATGGCGCAACCAGTAAAGGCACTCGCAGGCAGTGCAGTGCAGTGCTCACTGTGGCCGGGGTCCAAACCCCGGCTTCACCTGTCCGGGGGTTCCGGCTCTGGCCAGAAGTCTGTTTGGGAGTGGCAATCGAAGAAACAGAGGGTAGAATTGGCCACCAAATTGGGAGAATATAAAAAATAAATCAAAGGTAGACCTAAACTAGTTTTTTTTCTTTAAAACAAATATATAATTCCCCCGTTTTTCTCCCAATTTGGTTGCCAATTATGCCCTCTATTTATCTCAATTCCCCCGCCCCCACGAGTCCGCCGCCCTTCCTCCAGGGCGAGACATTATTTCCGGGCCGAATTTACTGCCTCTTCTGAGACGGAATTCTACCACGGACGCCTTTTTCCTGCTCCTCGACGGACTCGTGCCGGCTCACCCTCCGCCCTCCCCTGGAGGCGGACCCAAACGCCCCTCCGATCGGAGGCCAGGACAGGTCTGGTGGAAACACTGACCTCCACCACACCGGACCAGCCAAAGTGTGGTGGAGGCGTGCTATCCGCCAGCCCCCCAACCTGAACTAGTTTTTGACGTGATGTACACATAATGTATGCACATGTACAGTCAAAGTGTACAAACGTAAGGACTGTAAACAGACTATGAAGGAATGCTCGACTTTCGCATTGTATGTCTTTGATCATACTGCCATCTAATGGCCATTTGTGAAACGTGGAGTTTCAGATTGTAATGCGTGTCATATTTTTCAAAAATAATTAATCTGCAGAATGCAAATGTGGCGATGGTGCTCCGACACGCGGAGGGCCCGCTACAGAAAGTAGAGACTTGAGTCTTTAGCTCAGCGGGCTAAATCTCTCATTTGTCGCGTCGAGATCTTCAGTTCGAAACTCGCTGCGGGCAGAACCAACTCCGTTAAACAAAATTATATGGCTTATTCATATAGACATATTTTTTTGTGATTATACACATCTAATTATGGTCAGGGGTTCTCTTACCATGTGGGCAACCCCCACCCCACATTTCCACTGACACATTATCATGCTACCTTTGTTATTATGAACTTATGAACAGCTGTACGTTACCTACTGGCGTATGCAAATGAGCAACTCTAGCCACAGCTACCCTAACGGAGCTGAAAATAACTTTTAGAACTGGTCCTCTAGCCTGCTTAAAGAAATTGTTGAGCTTGTTGCCATGCGCTCAGAATGTGGACTGATGAAATTTCAGTCCACAATAGTTAATCATTTTAAATGTATTTTTACAATATACAAACGTGCTTGTTTACGGTTTGATTTGGAAATAAAATTTCCACGTATAAGATTTAAATTGAGTCCATTATTGGGGGCCCCAGACCTACTGAGACCAACGCCGATTATGGCTTCCCCAAAGTTAAAAGTTCAGCAAGCCTTGTGTACATCGCAGTACATTCTTTTAACCAGCAGGTGGCGAAAGTATCAAAAAAATTAAAAGTGATTTTTTACAATAGTTTGTGCGCACTGTAACCGAGTCGCGTATTTAAAAATATAACCTTCCTGTTAGCCTACTTACATTTTCAAAATGAGACTCATGTACAGTCAGGCGAAACGGGGTAGATGTTTTTGAGGACAGCATTTATATATTTAAAAATATATTTTTTTCCTGGTTTCAATGTTAAGCAGGTTTCAAACAAACGCGTCATATCCATCCCACATCTTGACCCCAGACATCTCAAGAGTCCATGGAATGGAAAATTATAGCTTATCAGAGTGGTTTCCACAAAAAAAAATGTATCTGGTACTTGCGACCTTTAGCAAGCTCTGTGTTAGAGCTTGAATTACCGCCTCCAACTGGAGCCCCACCTACCCAAAATCACGATTAGTCATAACACCATTAGTTCGTTTATGGTTAAAAACGATAATTCCTTCATTCACAAAACCCATGATGGAAATTGGTTGGATTTATCTCACACAACAGCGCCAACCTCGTCAGGCTCCCAGTGGCCTACTGTACAGAGTGAGTATAGCCATCTCATGACCAATTCTATCCGCAGATCTTGTCCAACTCGCATATGTGTCGACGCCAACGGGACGAATGCGATTTGTCCGAGTACTGTTCGGGGAAGACGGCCGAATGCCCGGAGGACGTCTTCTCCGTGAACGGGATACCGTGCCAAGGCGGACGGGGTACTGCTACAACGGAGAGTGCCCCCGGAGGGAAGACCAGTGCGTCAAGATGTGGGGGAACAGTAAGGACAACATCTTTCATCTTTCATCACACCTGCCTTTGAATTGTGGCTAACAGATTTACCTGGAGTCAGGGTCCTAGTTTAACATTTTGACGAATATTGGGGGATTGCTCCTAGCACCTGGAATTGTACTTCCCTCTAGGGTGGCTTTCTAGGGTGGCTTTCAAAACTGTTCTTGACTACGGTTAACACTTTGTTGTACGTCGCTCTGGATAAGAGCGTCTGCCAAATGCCTGTAATGTAATGTAACATTTACATTACATTTACATTTTAGGCATTTAGCAGACGCTCTTATCCAGAGCGACTTACACAGTTTGCGTTTCTTTACATACAATCCGTTTATACAGCTGGATATTTTACTGAAGCAAATCAGGTTAAGGGTCAAGGGTACAATGGCAGTGCCCCCACCTGGGAATTGAACCAGCAACCTCTGAGTTACAAGCCCAGCTCCCTAAGCCTTACACTACACTGCCAGCCCAATATTGAATTCCTTAATATCACAGACTGATTTTGATTTACCAAACTGGTACAGAACTCAGGGTCCTGCGCTTTGTCCCTTCAGCGGCTGACTTGGCACCGATAAACTGCTTCAACCAAAACACCAGAGGCGCGTACTACGGCTTCTGCAAGCGCTCGGCAGGGGATCGGTACATCGGATGCCAGAGGCAGTAAGTCCACACGGAGACGCTTAAGCACAACCCTATAGAGCAGTGGTCCCCCAACCACTGGGCCGCGGCCCGGTACCGGTCCGTGAGGCATTTGGTACCGGGCCGCACAGAAATAATACAAACGTTTTAATTTTATTTCCATTTTATTGACTATCGCAGTCTGCAGGGTGTTTTATTTAGAACAATGACCACTTCCGTCTGTGTGCCTCTTTTCCGCACTTGTCTAATTTTTTTTATTTTTCGTGGAAAATGGTCTTGCATGAAACCGGTCCGTGGTGCAAAAAAGGTTGGGGACCACTGCTATAGAGGGATACCCCCGTTCCGTTTCCTAGGCTACGGGTCACTGAACACTGTGCGCCCGCAGGGATGTGATGTGCGGCAAGCTCTTTTGCGTCGGTGGCAAAGACGACCCAAACTACGGCCGCATGGTGACGGTGGGATCCTGCAAAGCCACGTTCTACGGAGACCCGGACGCTGACTACGGCCAGGTGGACACGGGCACCAAGTGTGGGAACGGAAAGGTGAGGTCACGGTCGCCGAAGCAAGACGCCTGCATCCTTCCTAGAGGGGGCGGCTTGTTGATAAAAGGTAGACACAGGGGGGGTTATGTCAGTCACTGGAACATGGAGCCTTTCACAAAGAAGTGTAGGCTACTTTGTTCAATTCTCTGCAGCATACTGGCAGACTCTAATTCAGTCAATGTCGGGGATCACAAGATTCCATAAAACATGCGCTTTGTGGTGCCTGTGCTTCGCAGTGGTTCATACTGCTGTCCCCTGTGTCCTTGTGGTTCAGTGTTCTGTGGTTCATTGAGGTTCACGGTTCATACTATGATTACAACGGCACTATGATTGTTCCTACCATGTATTTATGCACATCTTGTAAGTCGCTCTGGATAAGAGCGTCTGCTAAATGCTTGAAAATGTAAATGTAAAATGTTCATACTGGTGTACCATGTTTCCTTGTGGTTCAGTGTGTTGGTTGTGGTTCAGTGCGTTCAGTGCTGTTGGTTGTGGTTCAGTGTTGGTTGTTGGTTCAGTGTGGTTCAGTGTGGTTCAGTGCGGTTCAGTGCTGCTGTTGGTTGTGGTTCAGTGCGGTTGGTTGCGGTTCAGTGCGGTTGGTTGTGGTTCAGTGTGGTTCAGTGCGGTTCAGTGCTGTTGGTTGTGGTTCAGTGCGGTTGGTTGTGGTTCAGTGCTCTTGGTTGTGGTTCAGTGCTGTTGGTTGTGGTTCAGTGCGGTTCAGTGTGGTTCAGTGCTGTTCAGTGTGGTTGGTTGTGGTTCAGTGCGGTTGGTTGTGGTTCAGTGTGGTTGGTTGTGGTTCAGTGCTCTTGGTTGTGGTTCAGTGTTGGTTGAGGTTCAGTGCGGTTCAGTGTGGTTCAGTGCGGTTCAGTGCTGTTGGTTGTGGTTCAGTGCGCCCGGTGTGTGCGGTGCTAACCCCCGTCTCCCATGTCCTAACCCCCAGGTGTGCAGCGACTTCGAGTGCGTGGGTCTGGACATAGCCTACCGGGCGATCAACTGCTCGGCGCGGTGCAGAGGAAACGCGGTAAGCCCAGTGCATCGTGGGTAACGGGACTCCACTCCATTGGTGCTCCTCTTGCTTTCGCATCCCATCTTCTGTGAGGAACTACCAGTTGCCGCCGGCGACGAGCAAGCCTCCCCGGAGTGCTGTCCAATGAAACAGGCGACGCTGTGGGGGGGGGCTGGCGGATAGCGTAGCGGTCTAATGCTAACGTCTAACAAGTATCTTGGCTGGTCCGATACGAGTGCGGCTGCCTATCAGGGGATGTGGTTCGAAACCAGTCCCAGGGGGAGGGGGGAGGGTGAGCTGGCACAAGTTCGTCGAGGAGCAGGAAGAGCGTCCGTGGTCGGGTTTCGTCTTGGAGGAGGCGGATCTGCCAGCCCAGGAAATTAGCTCATTACCCGGAGGACGGGCGGCGGACTCGTGGGGGAGGGTGAATTGAGATAAATAGAGGGTATCATTGGCAAACAAATTGGGAGAAAAACAGGGTAAATTTTTTTCGAAACTATAAATAATATATATATATTTTTAAAACAGGCAGCGCTGTTTAACATTAAAGAGGCACTTTAGCGGAAGACGAGGAGAGAACCTCGCTCCCACACAGTGTCACTGCGCTACAGTCCAGGGCAAACCTGCGCAACCGAGCCTGGCCAATCACAATGCACAACAAGGTCTCTCCGCCTCCTCTACAGAGGGGGCTCATCGATGTCTGGAGGGCTGCCATGAACCTGTGCGCTGCAATATTGTGTCCCCCCCTCTCCCAGGTGTGCAATCACAGGAAGGAGTGCCAGTGTTTGCCAGGTTGGGCGCCCCCAGATTGCGAGAGATCGGACGGGAGCGTGCAAGCGCTGTCCCCAGGTAGGCACTGTGCCTGTGCACTCTTTCCCAGAAGGTTCTGGAACAGCTTGCCAGGTCGGGTAGTAGAGGCAGAACACTTGGGCTATTCAAGTCCAGGCTAGATGCAGTACTAGATACTCTTTAGATTAGGACATGACGAGCCTAGATGGGCCGAACGGCCCGTTCTCGTCATTATGTATTCTGATGTTCTTAAATAACCTGTCAGACTAAATATTAACACCGTTCTTTCGCCCTGTGGGCGGTCTGGAGTTGAGATTTCAGATGAGAACCTTGTACACAGCAATTAATTAGGGCAAGTAGATAAATGATCAATAAATGTGTATAATTAATTAGGACTTGGCATTCATTTGAAGTACTCTGAGGAAAAGTATTTGAAAATGAATCTGAGCAAAATTGTGTAGTTGGATGTACAACAATCATCAAATCGACCAACATCCAGATGATCAGTTTTGTTCAAAATTGTGTTTGTTTCAGAAACCCTAGCATACAAAAGTTGTGTGCTCGTAGCTCTCTGAAACAGGCTCTCTGAAAGAGGATATCACAGATTTGCAGAACGCATGCAATCGTTCTCTAGCAAAATAAATGAAACTATACTTTTTCCTTTCCTTTGAATAATGTATGATGCACAGCGGTATGTACTGCACTTGATTGGCTACACAAAGAACATTGACCACCTGTACGTTGTCTCATTCCAGGAGCAATCATAGGCATTGCAGTGGCAGCCGGCCTGCTGGCTTTGTTTGCGGTCGCTGGGATCGGGGTTTTCATGTTCAAGCGCAGACAAAAAGATGCAAGCTCTCGCAGGTATGATTGTGCACGTACACACACACACACGCGCACTCAGACACACACTCTCTGTCTCTGTCTCTGTCTCTCTGTGTCTCTGTGTCTCTGTGTCTCTGTGTCTCTGTGTCTCTGTGTCTCTGTGTCTCTGTGTCTCTGTGTCTCTGTCTCTCTCTCTCGGTTCTGGGTGAGCTCCATGCGTGACTTTCCCTCTCCCATCTTCCCCCCCAGTCTCCCGACTCACAAGAAAAGCCCTGGTCTGACCAACCCAGCCTTCTCACACCCGAGGCCCTCGGCGCCTCCGCTGGAACGAACAGAGGTATTGCAAAACACACCACCGCCAGTCTACGTGGCTGCACTGCAATCAGCAGCATGTTCAGGCACATTGTTCCTTCTTCTGCGTCTTGGAAATAAGCTTCACATAAGATAGGCAAACTAGTAGTGAGGCCCACAAGCTCTTGCGTACATTTTGTGAACGGTTCCAGGGAGGGATTCAGCATGCAAGTAAAAGATACTCTCGAAACAAAGTAAAGTAACCTCTTGTAAGGTTGCTCATTTCATTAAAAATCATTTGGGAATAATTTCAAGTGAAGTAACATGAAAGAAATGCACTTTTGACAGTAGCTTCGTTTGATCATTCTTTGCCCAGTCTGACAGCAGTGCTATGAATCCGTTTCAGATCAAGCGTCCAAAGGCCCCTCCGCCCATGCCCCCCCCTTCTACCCAAGCTCACCAGCCTGTCATTAACCTCGCCGCCGCACGTCAGGTAACCGACAGAGATAACCCCCCCCCAGAGGGCCACGCAGCCCCCCCACACCACCACCACCACCACTACCACCACTACCACCACTACCACCACCAACTCACATTTACATTTTTACATTTACATTTTAGGCATTTAGCAGATGCTCTTATCCAGAGCGACTTACACAGTTTAAATTTCTTTACACACAATCCATTAATACAGCTGGGTATTTGTACTGAAGCAATTCAGGTTAAGTACCTTTAGCTCAAGGGTACAACAGCAGTGCCCCACCTCGGAATTGAACCTGCAACCTCTGAGTTACAAGTCCAGTTCCCTAACCATTACACTACACTGCCACCGGTTACAAGCTATCAATCGAATGGAAACATTACTTTGTTCTTCAGAGAACACACTCGGTACAGCTAAGGACTGGGTACTCCCCGTGACATCGGCTTCAGCTTCAGCTTTTTAATGGGGAAGGGGGGGAGAGTAGAGACTGAAGCAGAAAGTGGAAGAGGAAGAGGATCTATGTAGACATATCCACAAAGCTCCACCGGATTAATGAACCATCCGTCTTTCTCCCTTACAGGCTCTGAGACCACCGCCGCCCCGGGTCTGAGGGTGGGTGGGCGGGGGGGCATGTTGACGGACCTTCCACACCCCTTCAGAGCCATCCTGGATGTACAGGCAGATCCCTTCAGAGCCATCCTGCATCTACAGGCAGACCCCTTCAGAGCCATCCTGCATCTACAGGCAGACCCCTTCAGAGCCATCCTGGATCTACAGGCAGATCCCTTCAGAGCCATCCTGGACCTACAGGCAGATCCCTTCAGAGCCATCCTGGATCTACAGGCAGACCCCTTCAGAGCCATCCTGGATCTACAGGCACACCCCTTCAGAGCCATCCTGGATCTACAGGCAGACCCCTTCAGAGCCATCCTGGATCTACAGGCAGACCCCTTCAGAGCCATCCTGGACCTACAGGCAGATCCCTTCAGAGCCATCCTGGACCTACAGGCAGATCCCACTGCAGCCAACGCTCCCTTTGAATACAATGCTGACCTGTGCCGTGCCAAATTATCAATCAAGTTTCACCCCATTATTAAGTGGCAATGATTACCGTGCCAGTTCATGCAGTGGTTGCCGTGCCAGCCCATGCAGTGCCATAAGCAGTGGCGATTTTACCGCGGGTGCAGGGGGTGCATTTGCACCCCCTACTGTTGGGATGAAAATATTAAAATTTTCAAATCAATGTCAAAAAACATTTTAAAGAAAGTGATTTTTGAACATTTCACCCTCTGTTTTAAAACCCTAAAATCGCCACTGGCCATAAGTATTGCGCCTGTGTCAATATAGCGGAGCGTTGCGGGGAATTCGGGACCGCGATAGTCACACACTGCCTCGGGCGACCCGCTCGTGCAGACAGTCTTACCCATACACTTCTTAAAAGAGCGCACTTTATTTATATTTATAAAACGAACTGAGAATTGCCACGTTAAGTATCGCTGGTCTGGAGGGGCATTCTGTCGCATTCTGACTCAGTGACATCTTCTCAGCTTGTAGAAAAATAATATATATCCCCTATTTTATTGACAAACACAAAGCCATCCATACGCTGTCTCAATATTAGATCAAACACTGCCACATCAATACTACTGTCAACATAATGAATCTCACTCATGGGTAGAACACTCACATTTGTAAATTATTTTAATACACTATTGTGGACACCTTCACAGGTGTCAAACTCATTCCATCGAGGGCCGAGTGTGTGCAGGTTTCTGTTGCAACCAATGCACTACACCAGGTGATTTCACTAATTAGCTCACTTCTTCAACTAAGGAGGGAACCTAATTGAAATCACCTGGTGTAGTGCATTGGTTACAACAGAAACCTGCACACACTCGGCCCTCGATGGAATGAGTTTGACACCCCTGCGCTTAGCACAAAACGTTGTACAGACATGTCAACACAATACAGTGTACTGACACATATTTGAAACAGTGTTAAAATTAAGAAATGATGTTTTTGAAATGTAAACTTTTGTACAATGTATTTCTAATTGCAATATTTTTTATATTGTTTTTTTTTGTTCTAATTATGCAAATTGAAAACCCAGGAATTGTGGTTTAGTGATTTCAATGTTTTTTTCAATTACTGTATCGCTAAATGGTTAATCATTTCAATTAAAGCACAGTACTGTATAAAAGAATGATCTGTAGACGTTCATATCTGTTCACAACGCACGTACACAGGAACCGACATGTGCATACTTGTTTCCCATCACCGGCCCTAAACAATAGGGGAGACCGGGGTAAGATGTGCCACAAGGTAAGATGAGCCACCCCTTGTTTCTAAGCAACCATACACAAAATAAAGCATGTGACAGCATTTTCAGGAAGAAGCAACCATTTAATTAAATATGTGGTAAAGGGGAGCACATGGAGAATGTGGTAAGTAATTTATGTCCAAAAATTTGATTTTACCCGTTATACATTAATTCCAAAGAAGTCCACCGTTATGATGATTTTGAGAAAACTGAAGAAGGAGAATTTTCTGATACATTATAGTTCAGTTGGTGCTCTTATAAGCTATGATATGACAGCTGAACAAAAGCATAGAAGTTAGTCTTAGCTGTTGTGTGAAGCCACTTTTTCAAAATGGTGGGGGTGGGGAAAGATGAGCCACCAGGCCTGGGGTAAGGTGAGCCATACATATGACACATACACTATTTGTATTTGTTGTCAAAATTATCTGCATAAATGGCATACGTACATGTATTACTCATATAAAAATACAGAGAATGCATATGGTAGTAATGTATGAGAAAGTACATATACCATGTATTTAGAGAACATATAAATCATGAAAAGTACAGAAGAATTGGTGCCTTTTCATGATACAAAATATAATATATAAATGCATGCACACAAACGGCCCACGGCTGCGGTGGGCAACTTGTGAATGCTTAGAACCGAGATAGCATCAAAGTCAACAGAAAAAATTACTATTCTGTGTCAATGGCAGGAAAACCACAGAATTGGCTATAACAAACATGTGTCAAGATTAAGTACGTAGGAGAAAATATATATCGGTTGCACGATTGGCTTGAACTAAGTTACTTCCAAATTGCCATGTACTGGATGTCTGATATTGTTTACCAGTAGGCTCTCGTGGAATTGGTAGTGCCAATGCCATAGGGCCACACTGCCATGAGATTTTAAATTGGTAAGTAATAGCATTTTTTAATAATTTGGCTTCAGTGATGGATGAATATTTATTTTATTCTTCACAAAAAACCTGCCCATTTATGATGTGTTTAACTAAATATATTACTTTTCATTTTAGATTCAAGTTCCCACCAAACATGATCTATAACATGAATGAGAGTGGCATCACAAATGTGCAGTCTCCAAAACAAATAGTGATGGAGAAGAAAACAAGTTGGTTCAGTGACAAAACAAGTTAGTTCAGTTTGGCATCAGGAGAAAGAATGTTCATCTTCCCGTGTCCGTTTATCATTTCATTTGTGCTCTAGTCAGTCTGGTTGGACAAATGAATGTGATTAATCAGGCACCAATGTTCATCTTGTTGCTCCCTGGATAACCATGATCATTTCATCAGAGGATCTCCCTCTGCCAAATCTGGCTCTCATTGGTTGTTCATCACCACCCTGGTTGGACAAATGAGAGACAGCATATCTATGAAACTATTTAAGATAAATATGTTGGTTTCAAAGAGCATGTAATTTCAGGCACATCAATATTGCAAAGAAAAAACTGACTCAGCAACATAATGAAAAAAGTAAAAAATGGTCCCTCTGTTGCTCATCAACTCAGGATAATTGCTCCATTGTAGTCTCAAATACAAAACAAAGCATCACATTGAAATGGCTGTCAAAATGTTAGCAACCGGAGAATGGCATTGCGAATGTTCACTCTGCCAAATCTGTATTTGTCCACTGAACACAAAAAATTAACAGATAGAAGAAATGATAACAATCAGACTGGCTCATCTGTTGAAAAAATATTTTAAAAACACCACCGCCAAAAGCAACAGGTTTTGCTCGTTTGTATTCTGTCATAATAAACGATAAAAATGCATTTGTGTTCTGTTCAAAAGAATCCCTACCTTTTTCTTGACCACGTGAATTTTGAGGAATGTTCTTAATTAATAGTGCGCTGGGGTTCAAAGGAGGGCCGGTTAAACTAACAAAAATGAAATCGAGTGCGACAACGTTAACGTCATAATCACCGCTGGATAAAACGAGGCCAATTAAAGAGAGGCGGAGCGAGAACGGGCGTTCGGCCGCCTCGTGGGGAACGGATGTCACGCGAGACATTCTTCTGCAGGGCACTGACATTTCCTGAATGGTTTCGTTAAATGAATGAATTGTGCGTAATTGAACTTGCTGGCAATGTAAGAGGATGAAAGCCTGGAAGACAGTGTAAAATGGCATTTGAGGGCTGAACGTGGGAGGACTCGAACGTGTCCTCAGAGTGACTCAATCTTTTAATGCAGAAACTCTTCCGCCCCCGCCACCCACCACACTCCTGAGAGCTTCTCAAGTGATGGTTTCTCCTGAAGTGAAGTGTAGGGGGAAACTAGGGACATGCAATAAAAGACACACAAAGGCATGGTTTGATTGCTTTTTTTATTTTTGGTGTGATACATCTACATAAATCAGGATTTATAGAGGCCTCGCAATACAAGTACTTAACAAAAAAAAATTAGTTTTTGTTTCCAATTTCTTCCTGTTTTTTAAAGTTTTTTTTTTTTTTTTACAGCTATTCAGAAATTCTTAATAAACTATATTTCTGTACATTCTGCAGGATATGTTTAGAAACAAGCCTGGCAGAGGGCTCGGGCTTTACTCCCCCTGGCCCCTCTCCCCCCACATCTTACATGCCACAGTAGATTTATTAAATTAAAGGTGAAAGAAAATAAAAAAACCTTTCATCTGCGGAGCCTCTTTAGAAAGTAGAGAACGCGTCCTGCAAACAAATCCAGAATTTAAAAAATAAAGAAAAAAATAGCATCTGAACTGCAACACGACCCTTTAATCTGGCCACTCTGAAACAGGGCCCTCGTTTGCCCTCTTTACCCCAGCCCAAAAGTCTCATTAGTGATGAAGGTGGGTTTCAGGGTCAACCGTCCTGGCGATCTTTGTTATTCAAATCTGGAGCGCGCGCGCACACACACACACAAGCCTGCCCTGCTATCGGAAGTGGCATAATGGCACTATGTCTCAACACAAGCAGAAAAAATTAACCAAAGAGCAGGTATTTCACACGACATGAAGTTCACTGGACGCGTCCTGAGAGGAGTGGAACTAGAAGCTGGTGAGGAGCACGGGAGGTTGCATCGATTTGGCTACGCACTCAAATTTACACTCACCCGGTACTTTGAACACTTCAATCCCGACGAAGAAAACATTTGGTTTTCCAATATTTAGCTAAAAAAAAACAGCATTAGCACCAGTTTGTTTTTTTACATCATTGTGTTGCTGGAAAGGGGTCAGATTTAGAACACCAACCCCTGGGAGGGAAACTAAGCATTTGACCAGTTTCAAACACTACCGTGGTTTCAGGATCAGCCGACAAGACGAACATACAAATCAAAAGAAACTAAAATGTGTTAAAGACATTTTTACAAAAGAAGAAACAAAACAAAAAACAAACAAACAAAATAAAAGTTGGACAGAAAACAATCTCTTAAATCTGACTGTGGGGGTGTTCTTCCCAAACACTCTCACCCCGTCGTGACAAACCAATGTTTCAGGATAAAGGGGGGTTTGGTTTGAGTCTGAAAATGGGAAAGGGTGAAGGAGCTTCATTCAGAGCAGGAGGATCGCCAAGGGCAGGTGAAGAAGAAGAAGAAGAAAATATCGTACAAGCCCTCCAGGGTGAGTTCCGTCGGGGGCATAAGCAGGTTCTGCTTTGAGTCCACCTGTCCACTGAAGCTGAAATGGCTGAAATCGGGGGGTGACCAGTCGTCCGTGAGGAAGGGTGGTTCTGTATCGCCACGTGCGTACGAGGTGTCCACCATCCCGTCCCACGCCGCCAAGGCCAGCTAAGCGCGTTTCCAACTGTAACTGTGAACCACGAGACAGCTGTTCACGAAGCCCACTTCCGTTACAGCCCGCAGTTCGACGATGTGTGCGTCATTTCTGGAAGCCGGCTTTCGCCCCCAGGCGTTCTTCCGAACAAACGGAGACGCGCGCAGGGATTGGAGTGAAAGCATTTTGGGCTAAATGAACAGCGGGCGGGGAAACGAGACTTTGGTTTCTCGCGACCTGAATGGGCAGCGACAGCGCTGTCTCTCTGTAGTGTGTCACAGAATGAAAGAAAACAATATGCTAAAACTAAAATGTATACAGGGTGCCTTCCCCCAAACCTTATATTCTAGAGACAAAGTTTTGCAATGACCTGTGGGAAATACCTCAGTTCCCTGTCCTGCCACTGCCCTAACCCTTAAGAACGGAAAATATTTATCCTCTTCGTTTTGGCATGAAGGTTGTTTTAAGAGACTTGTTTTTTTTCCATGCCATTTGGTATGGTTTTCCCCGACATGTGCTTTTAATCAACACACTTCTAGAACTCTCCGTACACCATATTCATCAGATTAGTTTCCACCCCTTCAAAGTCTTCCCCCGGAGGCTGGAGTTAAACATCAGCACCTTGAGTTCCGAAAAGCTGAATTTCCACAGAGCAAAAAGCTCATTCATCCATCCCCCCTGCATCTCGCTTTGGTTTAGCAACGCCACAGGCTCCGCCCCCAGCCTGCCATTGGAGGAACATGAACATGTGACAGCATTGGTGGCCTATCAGCTGTGGACGCAGCCACAAACAAATGCAAAAAGAAAAAAAAGAAAAAGGGGAGGGGGAACCCCCGCCACCAAAACCAACATGTCCGCCAGTCACGCCACAGAAACCAGGCGTTCCACTCCCCCATTCCGTTTCCCACCAACTCGGATTTCATCACTCATTATCGCCGGCCGCAAGCTGTGCCAAGGTTTGACCGATTTCATAGGATGCAAAAATAAAATATATATTTATATATAAATTCTCACATTTAAATAAAGGGAACACTCAGAAATATACATATATAAATGTGTCTACACTGAACACAAAAGTAGCTGCAACAAATATGTTCATACAGTTGCTAACGTTACTCGACCGATACCCATTACCCTCAACAAAAAGGTTGAATCGATTCCCCTGGAGGTAAGAAGGATTTTCCAAGGTGACGATCCCAAACAAGTTCCCTTCGTCATTTTGCCCTCCAAATATCCCTCGCATTTTGAGCAGACACACAAGAGTATATGTGTACACATACATACATATGTGCATATATGCATGTATGCTCGTGCCAAGCATATACATGGATATATGTATATATACCCACACACATACATACATACATACATACATACATGTATTCAGTCAAATGTTCCCTCGCCAAGCACATGAAAGACAACACTAGAATTCAGATGAGCTAGAACACCATAGTAATGAATGGGGTCCTTAATTTAACCTCATATGTCAACTCAAATTTACAAAATGGTCTGTTTTTTAATTTTTTATTAACAGTGACTGTGGCCATGGTTAAACTTGGCCACATAGACGTATATCTTAACATGTTTTTTTTGTTTTTAACATTTTTTTAAATAACTATTACATATCTAATACATTGCATTTAATAAATAAAATCATGATGCGTTTTTGTACTGTCGTCGCTGATTTCGTATTGCCGTGGTTTGTGTTTCCTCCACCCGTCCCATGCCTGCAGCACGCGGGCTGGGGGAGACGCCTCTACCAGAGAGAGAGAGAGAGAGAGGGAGAGGGGGAGGGGAGAGAGGGAGAGGAGAGGGAGAGAGAAAGGGGGAGGGAGAGAGAGAAAGGAGAAGAGAAGAAAGACAGAGGGAGACAGAGAGGGAGAGAAAGAGGAAGAGGGAGACAGAGAGGGAGGCAGAGAGAGAGAGAGAGAGAGAAAGAGGGAGGGAGACAGAGAGAGAAGAGAAGAAGAGAGGAAGAGGGAGACAGAGAGTGAGGCAGAGAGGGGGAGAGAGAGAGAGAGAGAGAGAGGGAGGCAGAGAGGGAGAGAGAGAGAGAAAGACAGGGAAAGAGGGAGAGGGAGAGGGAGAGGGGTGATGGGGGGACGAGGAGGTGGACGGACGGGAGGCAGCGTTACTGCGCTGGGCCGTCTGTGCCGTTCTTGTCCGGGGAGTTGGCTGCGTTCAGGGCGTTGAGCGCGGTCCCGTCCGGCTGCTGGCCATCCTTCCGAGGGGGCATCCTCTCGTTGATCCGGTCCAGGCCGCGCGCCTCCTCGAAGCTGCGGATCTTGTGCTGGGGGGAGAAGCCCTGGATGGCTGCCAGGGTGGGGGGTCCAAGAGAGAGGGAGAGAGAGAGGGAGAGAGAGGGAGAGAGAGAGAGGATAAGGGACCGTGTCAGGGTGGGGAACGGTGCTCACAAAGCCCGGGTCTCAGTGATACCATGTCTCCACACAGAGCAGAGAGCTTCAGGGAAAACCTGCCCGCTGCACCACGCTGCACCTTCACGGAACCTGCACGGATAAATTGCTTCACAATTTGGAACATCTATTTCCGATTTTTCCAGTTTTTCTCCCAATTTGATTAAACCCTCTATTTATTTCAATCCTGGCCAATTCAAAAAGGCGATTTTAATTGGGAAACTGAATTTCTAGCAGCGGGGCCAGGGCTCAACATTAGCGTTCAGAGGGCCGTCAGTAATACAGGTTGTGCCTGAAGCCCCTTCCCGAACACCGCTAGCACACAGACACACTGAGCCCCCACACAGACACAGCGCTCCCACACACACAGACACACTGAGCCCCCACACACACACTGAGCCCCCACACAGAGACCACACAGTTACGCTGGGCCCATGTCAGTGTTAGGCGCTTACTTCCCCCCAAAACACGCCGCATGACGTGTCACAGGCTGGCGTTTGAAGCGGCTGGAGCATGACTCATGCTCTCTCTCTCGGAGAGGTGGGCCGGAGCGCTGCGTGGAGAGGGGGGAGTATAAATACCTCGGGCCTGAGAGCTGTGGCTCGCACAGGTCTCTTTACGTCACGTCTGTGAGCGGGGATAACCAAAACAGTCGAGGAGGGAGACGGGGGGGAAATGAAGGGGAGGGTTTGTCAAACAGCATGGAGGGGGCATGTTCCGATTGAAAACACGGTTTCGTTTAAGCCCCCGGTCTCAGTTGCCGTGACTCCGGCAGAGCGGGGCGGTTACCGTAGAGGTTAGAACGGCACCACCAAAACACCAAAACAACACACAACAACAACAACAACAACAACAACAACAACACGTGACAGCTACAACACAAGTGAGTCGACATGAGGCGAAGTGGACAAGGCTCTGGGAATTTAATGTCGGTCCCCAACTCACATCTCCTCGTTGCTCGTCTAGCGGACCCCTTCTCGTCAAACAAGGGCATTCAAACGAGTCCAAACTGGTCTAACTTACTGAGGAAGAGGGTCGGTTTAATGACAAGGATTTCTTGCGCCACACCTATTAAGGCCGAGACCGCAAATAAGTGGAGCATTTGAACCGTACTCAGTTTGAATGCATTAACCAAACACACACTAGTTGTGGGGCACAATGCATGGCACTGTGGAGCGCTCAGAAGCAGTGGAGATTTAGTGACACAGCGCGTGTCACTTTGAATGCTCGTACTGAGCTGTGGAGCGCGAACGCGACGTGACGAACACTGGCTGTGGCTGTGGCAGGGTGGAGATGAGGAGTTGGCGGACGAGGAACATTAAACTCTGTGAGCATTTCGCTTCATTCCCTCCTTTTTGTTTACACTGCTAGCAGCACGGTATCTGCAGGTAACCGCAGGTAACAGCCAGACTGTTAAACAGGCAAAGTCAAAGTCCTGACGCGCACAGAGAGGACAACGCAACAACGTGTAATGTTTGAAAGCACCTGTCGCGGAGGCTGACTAAAACGCGAGAAGAGCCCTCTGAATCATGGCCGCTCATTTTAGCGTCACTGGGAAGCTGCAAAGCCCTTTCCTCGTGGAGGCAGCCAGGGTGATCTTGGCCTGGTTATCAGAGCACACTGACCACGATCCCTGTAACGCCACTGGCCAATCGTAGCGCTTCCTTTTCCAGTAAGGGAAAGCCTTGTACAGTACTCCTCTCTCCACAATAGTGAGAGACCAGGTGTAAACATAGCATTCCTGCGGATATTGACGACTACATATTTATAGATGACTACTTGGGATATTCATAACAGACTTGGCACAGGTAATAAATACACACAGGAGGATGTTTAATGGGGGGGGCGGTTTCCGATTACAGCTACAATTAGAACTTCTTCCTCCTCCTACCTATCCATCTGATTGAAGCCCCTTGTGTTTCACAGTCATATTGATCAGCACTTACAGCATTGTGCACTTTGGATCTCATTTCATTCCCTTGTACGCTGGCGGAGTCCGATCAGCTTTATAAATATAGATATCGTTATAGAGTTACGGTCTAATTATTTGGTGTTTGTAGTTACCCTCGTTTCTTTGCACTTGGGTGTCCTTTTGCCATAACGGCCTTCGAAGTCGCTTTGGACAAAAAAGCCGTCTCCCAAATGAACAGACGTAACGTGAATGTTGAAGAATCGGTAATGATAGCAGCAGCTGCGCGCGCAGTCTGAAAACGGCACCGAACCGTACCGACCAGGAAAGAGTGGGCCACAGGATTCTCCTGGCTGTGGGTCGGAGCTTTGTCGACCCAATTCAGATTCAGATTCCACACGCGGACTCAGTGAAGCTTCAACGTTTCACCGAATCCGACCTGCTCGCCTAACGAGGCAGGTGTGCATGCTACAAGCGGACAGGTGCTTTTTAAAATTACCAACAGAGCATTAAACAATACACAGAACTAAAACACAATTACAGCAAAAACAAAACAACAAAAAATTAGCCAAACCCCCCCCAAACAAACAGTGCCCCCTCACCACCACTGCCTCAACTACTAGCACGTGACCTCGACAGACAGGCACGGGCAGGCGGACACAGAAAAGGGCTCATTCTTGCACAACCAGGAGTCCTGCGGCGCCCCCCACAGGGCAGGGAGGGTGGGTCAGGGAGCCGGGCCCGGGGAGCACGCGTTGGGGCGGGGTTGCAGATCTGGCAGCGTGCTGCGCGCTCCCCACATGCGCCCGGCGGCTCCTGCCAGTTTGTTTGTGTTAACGCAACAGCTTGATGCCTCATGCAGCAGAACAGAGCCGCCTCGGGCGCGGTGTTACTCCTCACAATAAACAAACACGGCGTTAAGTGCTGAGCAATGCCACCACATTTGGGTCTGAAGTATCTGCCGGAAAGACTGGGGGGGTCTCTAGGACACACCCGCAGGGCTGGGATTACTGGACGTCTCTGTGCGTTCTTCTCATGGGACTAAAATACAGGCGTACTTACCCACTGGGGCCAACTGACAACACTAACAGGTTGATTGGGGGCAGGGGTAACTATTCAACAATTAACAGCAGGGGTAAGTATTCTCCTCCATTCCTGCAAGCCCCTTAACTTCCGTTGACGTTTACAACGGAGTTCCCGTACGGAATGACAATGAAAGTGTGGGGGGAAAAAAGGCCTACAAAGACAAAAACAATCTGATCTACAGACAGGGAAAACACTGCCTCAGTGGCTAAGTTGGGGGACGGAATGAGTGCAATACCCTCTACCAATATTATTTCAGCTTTGTTTCGAGTAGTTTGCTTGTCAAGTTTAGAGAAAGGGGGAGGGGGGGTGAAGCTGTCTCCTTTCTCACTGGAAAAGGTGTCCTTGAAAAACACGCCAAAAACGTCCAGGGTGTTCATAATTTCAAAGATTAAACGGCAGGGGGAGTGACAGTCTGGTCCGTGTCCCCCCCCCCCCAACCCAAACAGGAAAGTACACAGAGTTCCCTGTCATTTAGCGCAGTCACTGGTGGTGCAAGAGCAGCCTTTTTCCCATACGGTGGAATCACCACAACCACGTCCAAATCAAAACGGACACACACACACACACACACACGCACACAAAGTAAAGACAAAACAAAGATAGGAACCCCAAAAAAAGACAGGTGTGCACAGACAGGAGAGCCCACAGCCAGGGGGTCACATGACACAGAACACGGAGAGGGGGCCTCCACGGACCCCCCCGATGCATACCTCGTGCTTCCTCTGCCTCTACGGTGGCTGTGTAAGCGTGAGTAGTAGAGCCATGCCCAAAACGAATGGAGAAAGAGTGGGTTAAATTACCAAGGCAACCAGACACATCCATACCAATCCACCCCCTCCCCCCCATCCCGCCATCCCGCCATCCCGCCATCCCGCCACATCACACACCCGACAGCCCGGTTCCTCCAGGAATACCGGGGTTCGGCACTTTCCGGTTTAAGGCACACAAAAAAAAAAATAATTATGGATATACACACTGCAGAGGGAAAGAGAGGAGGGGCACACAAGCTGCTTCAAGCGTCCGGAACGCTGCACACGTCAGAAGTGTTAGAGGGAATAAGAAGCCTTGGATTCTGCAGTGGGTGGGGGGTGTTTAATGGTTTGGCAGTTAAGATCAGGGACGTGAAGTTCCTACCCCCTGACACGGTGAAGTTGGCAGCCCTTGAGAGCGGTCTCCACGTCAGAACGATCCGGCGATCTGAGGCAAAGTTGTCTTTTATCGTTCGGGTTTTGTCATTCTTTCTTAGCGCTCCGAGGCGGACGAACGACGAGGTGCTCTCGGTGGTTTCATCGATATTGATCTTTCCCGCGAAACCAGTTTGAGAGGAAGAGAGAAAGCCCTGCACAGTGGTGCGTGATTCTCAAGGTGCTGGCTGTGGCGGGAATACACAGGCCCAGACTTAGAAAGCAGTGTGCCCACTTTCTCAAAAAGTACACTAAAGCCACACAACAGCTAAATTTGAGGCATTTTATAATTTAATGGAGTGAACGGCGCGCTTTGCATCTGCTTTGTCAGGTTTTGGCACTGTATTCAGGCTACATATTACACAATATTACACACCAGTGCTCGTGAATGGAAAACGGTGTTCTACAGGGGGCGCCGTTTGCCCAGGGACTCAGGATTGATGGGAAATCTTCCATATCCGTGTGGGGGGAGCGTGTTCCCTAACAACGTTTTTCACAGGACTGGGAGCGTATCTGGAAGTTACAGAAAGTCAGCTGATAATCGGCTGAAAATGTGCGTGTCAAAGTAGGGCACTGAAAATAGCCTGGCGGTGATGTGTTCCCCAGAGAGATTCTTTCAGAGAATCTCAGGGTGAACATTTGGCAGCTAATCTAAGGATCGAGCACTTGGCGAACTCAAGCACCCGAACAGCTGACTAGGATTCTCGTAAAGAACGGCTCTGGATTCTGTGAACGCGGGGGCGTAATGACTTTACGAGATTCACAGGATTTTATGGATACTGATTAGGTAGGTGACACGAATCTTGAGAAAACTGAACTAAGCTCTGATAATAGTGGTTCTCTGTGGCTCAGTTGGTAGAGCACGGCGTTGGCAACGCTTAGGTTGTGGGTTCAATCCCCACTGGGGCCACATATACTGAAAAATGTATGCATTCACTACTGTAAGTCGCTTTCGATAAAAGCGTCTGCTAAATGGCATACATTACATTATATATATTATAATGGAAAAATGGATCGGCGTACATATTCCACTATTGGTTTGGGTCGCTGTAGTGACCCTCTAAAGGGGCTGTTGGGGGTGAAGGATTAAAGTGGACGGGTGAACGTGCTTTGCTGAAGAGTCCACACAGAGACAGGGCACTTCCTTAAAGGTCACGTCGACCTGTTCTCCCGAATGCCCCGCTCCCCTGCTCCCTCTTGCCCGTCAGAAGATCCTGTCACGAGCCCTGCTCCGCCGCCCAGCGGACGCCATCTTCTGAGGAGGACGCGAGACGTGACCTTTAGGGTAGCGGTCTGGCCTCTCCATCGACGGGCCGCGGCGGAGCGCGAGGAACGATGGATCGATGGCCAGCGCGGCATGCCTTTAAAGCTACTGCCCGACCACGCTGAATTTAACCAGCTCGTTCAATGGGGGGGGGGGGGTTAAAATTAGCCACGTTGGGGATCGTGCTTCCTGCAGGGGTAAACAGTGACCACGCTAGTGTAAGGAAACGGTTAGTGAGCAGAGGGCATGATGGAGCGGCCAGCTGGCCAAAGAGGGGGTAAGGCACAGAAACGTCGTCAAGCGCATGAACAGACTGGCAGAAACGCCTCCAGGGGCCTATTCCGCTTCTGTGGGCGAAGGAGCTTCATGCATCAAACTTTACGAGGGAGCACACCATTAGCACCACTTTAAATGTCAAATATAATATTGCGGTGCCCAATTCTCACTGAAGAGGAGCCACACACCAATGATATTCTCAGAGATCAATCTAGACCATTTGACTTGTTAGATAACTTTTTTTTCTTTACAACAAAAGAGGAGGAACTCAACTTTCCCCAACAAATTTAAACAAATGGGGAAACCATCGCCGTCTTGTGCAGTAGTGCATCTGGACGACAGTGGGCAGCGTCTCGTCTTTAACGGTCCCCTTTCCGTGGAGCCAAGGGCCCTGGTGGGCAGCCCTGGGGACAAGTGACTGTCATTCCTCCTATCGGCCAGCAGGAGGCGCTGGTGTCTGCGTCATGCTGTCTGCCTTCTTTAAACACTCTGCTGACGGGAGGCTTACGCCCTGGCACTAGCCAGAGGGACTTTTGGAGTGAGGATACAGGTCAGGACTGTGTGAGAATAACTAACCCTGAACAATAACACAGAGGCGCTCACTGAGAAGAGACCAGGGCCCGTATGTACAAAGATTCTAAGAGTGCTGATCTAGGATCAGTTTAGCCTTTCAGCTCATAATGGATATGGTTAGGATATGGACAGGGGAAACCTGATCCTAGATCAGCACTCCTACTCTTTGTACATACGGGCCCAGATCCAGAGTGGCAGTAATTAAGCACAGCACA
This sequence comes from Aldrovandia affinis, assembly GCA_029706075.1. Classification (NCBI taxonomy): domain Eukaryota; kingdom Metazoa; phylum Chordata; class Actinopteri; order Notacanthiformes; family Halosauridae; genus Aldrovandia; species Aldrovandia affinis. Next base: position 3,398,277 of record JAINUG010000102.1, read on the forward strand.
TAAACAGGAGGAAGCTTGTATTTGCAACGTATATCTCAAGTGTATAGAGCTATATCATATTCATCTGGAGAAATGACCAGTTAGTGCAGCATGTTTGGCTATACTTGGGTTATGTGGTCAGTAGGGTGCGGTTATGTGGTCAGTATATAGCGGTCAGTAGGGTGTGGTTATGTGGTCAGTAGGATGCGGTTATGTGGTCAGTATATAGTGGTCAGTAGGGTGTGGTTATGTGGTCAGTATATAGCGGTCAGTAGGGTGCGGTTATGTGGTCAGTAGGGTGCGGTTATGTGGTCAGTATATAGCGGTCAGTAGGGTGCGGTTATGTGGTCAGTTTGATCTGGTCAGTAGGGTGCGGTTGGGTCAGTATATAGCGGTCAGTAGGGTGCTGTGTGGTTGGTCACCAGGGTCTGGGCAGCGCAGCGGTGGGCCAGTAGAGAGAGCGAGCGCGACACACGGCAGGGAGGAGAGGAGGGGGGAGGAGGGGGAGGAGGAGGGAGGGAGGAGGGGGAGGAGGGAGGAGGAGAGGAGGAGGGAGAGGAGGAGAGGAGGAGGGGCTTACCGCTCTGCAGCGTCTGCCGCCCGCCCGACAGCACCCCCAGAGGCAGGGTCCCAGTGGGGGTCAAACCCTTCAGCTGCAGCACACTCTCACTCTCCTCTCTGTGGAGAAAACACACACACACACACGCACACACACACACACACACACGCGCACGCACGCACACACACATGCATACATACATGCACACACGCACACACACACATGCACACACACATGCACACACACACACACACACACACACACACACACACACACACACACACACAGACGTAAGTACTGCTCTATGCCGTCACTGTAACTGACACAAGCTCCCACAGCACCACCCTGACCCTGAGTTCAGCACAAAAGCAGGGAGACCGAGTTCCACATCTTACAGCTCTCTCTGCATCGGGAGGTCTCGGCGGCATTCATGTGGAACGCTGATGAGCGTAATTATGCCATCAACGGGCACCATGAGTCACTGACGCCGGCTCGTTTCACCCCAACGGAGACACGCTGCACTCACACGTGGAGGGTCATCGTGCAGCCCACGGCTTCTACGCATTTTAAATCAGTAAATAAAACCACAGCTACGCTTCAACTCCGTAAGCCATCAGATGACGAGCGCTCCCTCCAGCGTGGCGAGTGTCCAGCAGCAGCCGGGCAGGCGGGAGGGAGGGAGGGAGGGAGGGGGCTGTGGGGGGGGGCGAGGGGGATCTGGAGAGACGCCCAGGCCAGCTGAGACTCACCTGAGCACGGAGAAGACTCGGGCCATCTTCCCGATGGCGCGGATCTTGTTCCGGATCACCTCCTTCCGCACCGCAGGGGTTCCGCCTGTCACAGAAGAACAGCGCGTCCGTTTGATCCACGTCTCTGGGACCCCGCCCCTCCTCCCTGCCTCCCTCGCCCCCCCCCACCCCGGTGAGTCATGCCTTCACTCCGTCTGGGTGCAATCTGGGGCACGCTTTTTTTGGAACGCACTTTGGTGCACTTTTTTAACAAACCAACAAGAAAACAAAACCACACAAAAAAAAAAAAAGTTCCGGTCCCTTAATCATTGGGCAGCCCGTCACGATGGAACGCTGAAGTACGTCACGCAATGGCCCGCTTACGCCTAAAAATAGACTTCCGGCAAAGCGGGCGGAGCTGGACGGAGCTGGTCCTCCAGGGAAAGCCTTGACCTCTCCGTGACGAAACGAGGGCCTGCAAACGTGTGCTAGGACGCGTGGAGCTAAAGCTGTGCTCTCCTTTCAATTGGGCCAAATCAAAGCTCCCAGAATCCTTTGGGTGTCTGCGTTCAGAAGCTGTGAGCCTCGGGGGGGAAGTGCGAGCTGCTGAATGGGACAGGAAGTGAGACTCCTCGCCCCCGTTGGTCTCCTTCGGGCCACGATTGAGGGTGTCCGCACTGGGGCGCACCCCCAACCACAAAAACACCCAGGACTCATCCAGGCCTGGAGGTACTGTTTGGATTTTTAAAACACAAACTCCTTGTAAAACTAGGAGTGCACAAGCCCTTGGGGACGAACGTCAGCTTTAAAAAAAATCCTAGAAATGAGAAATAAAACAAATAAAACCATTTGTTTATTAAAACAGTGCAAGTTTGGGCTGTTAGGAGATATTGTGCAAGAGGCACAACCTGAAAATCATCAGAGCACAGAATCCAACAGATCTACGACGGTTCGACTTAAAGGCAGACAAACAGAATGGCTACGTCCCGTTCCCTCCCCCTCGAGAGAGTGTGCTTCCTCAAACATTTATCTGGAATGAAAAAATAAGAACGAGACAAATTTTCTCTGCCAAATATCATTGCAAAAAAAAGTTTATAAAAATGCAGAGGAGCTGTCCATTTCACCATGGATTTCACCTGATCAGCCCAACTAATTTTCACGCTTTCACAAAAAACACAGCCCTGCACCCGGTCGACTTTCCAAAATCTGCCCGACAGCGCTACGCCATTTATACACGCCGCGCAAAAGGACAACGGGACAAAAACACTACGCGGGAAGCACACTTGCACCTAATGGCAGGATCATTGAATATAAACCACAGAGCAGCGCTGAGGAGCGGAGCCCTGCGGAACGGGCAGAGGGTTGGCAGGGGGCCTGTGAGTGTTTATCCTATCGATCGGCACGAGGCCGCTCTAACCGGCCTGATGAATGGGTCCGCGGGAGAGGGGCGGAGCGGCTGATTGCTCGGAACGCGCTCGCCTCAATCTCCCCTCGATCTGCGTCCGCGCGCTTCGTCCGCGCACGCGCTCCCGAAGGTAATGCAACAATCGAAAAATAACCGCGGGGGAAATCGGGATTGATTCTGCGCCCGTTAGCATGGACGGAGGGGGGGGACATGGCGGGCAGGGCAGGGGTGGGCCTCCTCTCTGCTGTGGGCCTGGCGTGGGCGCTGCTGGGACACGGGTGTGGCGGCGGGCAGGGCTGCTAACTCTCAGCAACACCTCCACGCTGGGGCCGTGCCAGAGAGGGTGGCACGCTGGCACGGGGGGTAGCGAGTGCGTTTGCAGTACATGGAGAAACAGATGCGCTGGCAAAGAACGAAAGCGTAATGGACGCTCTCGGGCACTGCTGACTCACAATGAGGTGCGGGGAATAACTTAGCAACAACAACACTAAATTAATTCAGAAGTCCTCGAAATGTCGCAGCTTCACGTACATCGTGCTTAAATTTACGGCGTGAGAAGAACTCTCCTCCCTATGCTCGCCATGTTCTGAATAAAATAGTTTCAGCGCTGTTAACAGGAGGCGTAGCAGGCATAGCAGACCTTTCCATTCGCCACAAGGAGCCATCATGGTGCCTTTTGCTACTGGAGTCTGGATGTTTGTGTCCAAAATGGCCGACGGTCCTCTTACCTTCGCACGTGTCGTCTCCCTCGGACATGAGCTCGTCATCGGAGCAGATGTTCAGCACGTTCACCAGCATCTCCGTCACTGCGACCAAACAGCACCGGCACCCAGGTTAGCACAACCGCACGCTGCCATCCAGCTTCAAGGCCAGCGCCCTCACACAGGGGGAAACTCTGACTCGCGTGCGTACATTTAACTAGCAGGGTCAGCTGACGCATTATCGTAAACACTTTAGTTTTATCTTAGCATGCAGTAGGGCGATTTGTGTGACTGGTCTTCTTTATGCGTTTGCGAACGAAAGGTGTTCCAAACCACCCAGAATGCACTGCCCTCACCTTTCTCCCCCACAAACGGCAGGGACCAGGTGAAGACGTCCATGAAGTTGGGCAGCCAGTACGGGTGCGGGGAGCAGTTGAACTGTCGGATGTTCATGACGTTGTTCTCGTACTTCAACACAGCAGCTGGCGAGAGACAGCGGGAGAGCTCGGTCTTCATGAGTACATTTTTACATTTACGTTTTAAGCATTTAGCAGACGCTCTTATGCAGAGCGACTTACAAGATGTGCATTAATACATGGTAGGAGCAATCATAGTACGCGCAAGAGATCAGTGCAGTAATACAGCGATAGACATCGTTGCAGTGTGACACGCTAACATCACCACGTGGTTCTGTGTGGCTCAGTAGGTAGAGCATGGCATTGGCAACGTTTAGGTTGTGGGTTCAATTCCCACTGGGACCACATAAACTGAAAAAAATAAAATTTATTTTTTTATTTTATTTAACTGTATTTAACTTTGCAAGCCATAAACAGGTTCTGCTTTAAATGGCATATATTATTATTCACTACACACTCCGCCTGGAATAAAATGTATGCATTCACTACTGTAAGTTATTCCAAATGGCATTATTATTTTTATTACCACTCATTCATGGCCCCGGGACAATGCTCGGACGTTAGCAAACGGTTTTAATGAATGCGTTGTTTATGCAAGATCACTGATTAACATGAGCGCTGATGAAAAGATTCAACCCTTCAGTGTCTCCAGGCAACACTGGATGAGACACCTTAGACAGGCACACTTGAAGGAGTGGTCCAGCACACAGGTGTTAATGCCAAGCAGTAGGGGGCATTCGTGAGGTTAAGGTTGGGCAGTGGGGGAGGTAGGGTGGAGCAGGAAGAGTTAAGATTGGGCAGTGGATGACCTCCCGGGTGGTCTAGCAGTTACAACGTGCGACGCTGGCCACTGCGACCGGGGTTTTATTCCACCGGCTGTGCCAGTCGGCTCTGGCCGGGAGTGCCACTAGGGGGCGGCAATTGACTGTCAGCCCCAGGGAGGGGGGGAGCAAAGCCGATATGAGTTCGCTGCGTATAGGAGTGGCCCTGTGTGCATACTGGAGTTGCGGTCGAAGGCTTGGTGCTGGCTTGGAGGAGACGTACATCGCCTTTGTCACTGCGGGTCTCAGGCCTAAGTCAGCAAACTCACAATGCGAGGGAGGGAAGATTGACATGAAAAGAGAGGGTGTAATTGGCTACTAATTTGGGAGAAAATGGGATAAAAATAATAAAATCTTTGATATAAAAATAATAAAAATAAAAGATTGGGCAGTGGAGCAGGAAGAGTTAAGGCTGGGCAGAGGGAGACAGGCTGGTTAGTTCCGTGTGTTATGAAACCTGACGTGTGTTTGTGAAGCAGCCAGTTCACACGCCCAGACCCCGGAGGTACTGTCCAGCCAAGAACGCATCACTCATACGGAGTGCATCTGCACTGCCAAACAACATACCATTTCCCCCTCGTGCGCAAAGACACACAAATTAAGGAAACGCCCACATCGTTTTCTCTCTCTCCCTTTCTCCCTCCCTCACTCACACACACTCACACACACACACACACACACACACACACACACACACACAAACAAACAAACACACACACAAACACACACACAAACACACACACACACGGTTGCGGGTTCAATCCCCAGGTGGGGCACTGCCGTTGTACCCTTGAGCAAGGTACTTAACCTGAATTGCTTCAGTAAAATATCTAGCTGTATAAATGGATTGAAAATAAATGTAAACTGTGTAAGTCGCTCTGGACACCAGCGTCTGCTAAATGCCTGTAATGTAATGTAATGTAATACTTGTGCACACACTTTCTCTGGTCACTCTTTAGGGGCACAGACGGGCGTTTACGCGTCGATGAGAGGACCTCTGTACGCGGTGACTCACCTTTGTTGTTGTAGACGTCGAGGTAGTTTGGTGCCGAGAAGATCGTGATTAATGAAGGGAACCCTGTTGTCTGGCTCTTCCTGTACATTCGGTACCTGTGCAGAGAAGGCAGGATGAGAGAAAGGGACGCCCACTGCAGCGACGTTCTCGAACCCGACTCTGCTGGCGGGACTCAGAGACTCAGAACACACAGGGCTCCAGGCCCGCACACCACCGTGATCCAAAAGGCATGTGTGACTAATGCTGACGGGACATCCCAACCACTGCGGTCCTGAGACAGCATTTACACCGCCAGACAAAAACTAAAGCCAGTTACATTGAGATCAATCACGAGTACAGTCTATACACACATAGACACACATGAAGAAGCCAGCAGTACTGAAAAGCCCCAAAATCGAATTCTGTTTTTTAAAATTTTAATACATTTTTGAATATAAAAATGCCCCCACTCACCCTGCATCTTGAGCTTCGTGTGCCCTTATTATCGACAGCAAGTTATTGTTTATCAAAAAGTCGCATATCGCTGGGTAACTGCAAGGGAAAGAGAGAGACATCGTTTAGGGGTGCGGAGCTCAGCAAGCCTGGACTTCATGCTCATTGGTTTCACGTTGAACTCATTGCCATCCGGGACAAAGAACACGCCAATTATACTTTATGACACAAGCGCCAATTAATGGGGTTTTTCTTTCTTTCTTGCAGATCTTTGCTTTTTGAAAGATATTTTTATTTTCCTTTTTGTGCCCCCTGGGCTTGTGGGGGAGGTTAATGACGGAATGGGTGAGGAGATGGGAGCCGGAGCCGGGCTAATGACCGGGTTCGACGGCTGCTTCTGCGGTGAGAGGGCACAGAAAATAGCCGAGTGGGCTCTTGATGTGGCTGCTAGCACTTTGGGCCACAAAGAGCGGTGACTGGGCTCTTGATGGGAGCTGCAAGCACTTTGGGCCAGAAAGAAATAGAGTGATAATTGGCTGTCCAGGTTCAATCCCCAGGTGGGACACTGCCGTTGTACCCTTAAGTAAAGTACTTAACCTGAATTGCTTCAGTTAATATCCAGCTGTATAAATGGATTGTAAAGAAATGTAAACTGTAAGTCGCTCTGGATAAGAGCGTCTGCTAAATGCCTGTAATGTAATGTAAATTGGGAGAAAATAAAATAAAATAAAAAATATAAATAATCTCTCAAGCAAACAAGGAAAGCCCCCCTCCACCAAGGCGCCCACCCAGGGGCTGACCTACAGTCCGTCTCCACCAAGGCGCCCCCCCAGGGGCTGGCCTGCAGTCCGTACCTGTAGAAATAGGAGCAGCCTCGCACCGAGTTGTGGTTGAAGTGTTCTGGCGTCTTCTCGCTGCCGTAGTCCTCTCCGGGGTCGGACCAGAGCAGGTCGCACATGGGGCCGAACGCCGGGGGCTCCTTAAAGCGGTCTAACTGCAGGGGGCACACACAGCACAGCACAGCATGGCTGTCTTTAGACTCCTCAACATACCGTCACAGGCTCTGCTCATCCTCACATGCATACACCACTACTGGACTGGACCTGATCATTAACCCCTCATCTACGCCAGAGCTGGGAGTCTCTACTGGGCAGGACTGCATGAATATTTATTCAAACACTAAAATCTTTCAATATCTTTGGAGTGGAAAAGGAAAAAATGACTACGATTGTGAAGTGTGAAACCAAGTGCTACTCACGCTAATTCGAGAATAAAAGGCAGGCAAGACTGGCGGAAATATCACTTCAAACTCCGCCAGAGTATTTACATATCCATCTGTACAGAACCTTGTAGAATCATGGAGCCGTTTGCGTAGCTCCGTATATGACAAGGAAAGCTTGTTGAACCACCAGAGCGTACGCAGCAGCGTGCGATGAAGCCGTTTCTCACGCGGAGATCGATAGCCTCCCTAGCGAGGCGGGGCCCGCGCGCGGCCACGGCGGTACTCACTTTGCGGATGTCGTCTAGGCAGCTGATCTCCGGCGACAGGCCGCCGTGCACACACAGGAACTGCTGGTTGAGGAGGGCGGCGAGGGGCAGGCAGTCGAAGGCCTCCATGCAGGCGTCGTACACCCGCTCAGAGTACTTGATCCTACCTGCAGACAGGCACCGTATTTTAGAACACAAAAAGGCCCATGTTTTTGCCAGCAGGGCGCTACCTTGCAGTGGCACATGCTAACAAATAGAAAGACAAAATAAAAATGGATCAATAAATACTTTTTATTGATTTTTTCATGCAACGAAAGGGTAGATGAAGTGTTATTTATTAAGACGTAAGACAGCCTAAATATCAATCCCCATGTTTGCCGCACGGTCCACAACCCTTGTCCACGAGAAGGCAGCTGAGGGAGAATGGGCCTTCCAAGCCAACAGAGAACTCTAATGGGGACAGTGGGAAGCTGAGTCTGGCTTGGTGGGACGCTGAATTTGGCTTATTTGGTTGGACTGAATATAAAATGACCTTATAAACCACAAGGACTTAACTCCCTGAATCTACTCTCCTTGGAATTAGGAAAATGAAATCGGAGCTAAATGAAAGGCGGGACACATACTGTACAGAAATACAAGGAGACCAGTGGCACATTCTTTTGGGTTCGGGAGTTTGGGAATTCGTTTGGGAATTCAGGAGCAAAGGATATTCCTGACGACGGACATCAACATTATAAAACCCGGTAATAGTATATTTGCAGTAAGAAGGGTGTTGAGAAGGGTAGAGGCTCTATTTGGTTTCCTGGGATTGGAATATTAATTAATACGAGTATTTCCCGCTCCGAGTCGCCCTAATTTGGAAACGATTTTGAGGACGGCGTCGAGTTTCTGAGGCAGGCCCCTTCACTTTTGACGTGCTCCAGCAGACACTTGGGTTCACGTTACAAACAGAAGTGGTAAACTATTTTAATTTGGAGTGTCAAATGACCTACAATGGATGCTAACAAAGGGGAAGGGGTGAAAATGCCAAACCCCCTCAGACCAATATGTTACATTACATTACAGGCATTTAGCAGACGCTCTTATCCAGTTTCACATTTCTTTTCATACAATCCATTTATACAACTGGATATTTACTGAAGCAATTCAGGTTAAGTCCAGTTAACTGGTTACAAGTCCAGTTCCTTAACCATTATGCCAACACTGCCGCCCTGATTAACACTATTAAAAAGGGGGATGAAGAAAGAGAGAGAGGGCAGGGATCCTTCCCTCTGATTCAATTTAACGCAGCCTTTCCGTGCTTTTCTTTCCCTCCACGTGCATTCTGTCCATCGCAAACGTTCATTTGTTAAACGGGCTCTCCTACACCTTCCTCATAAAGAGTTCAGCTTCAGCCTCGAGACCCCTGTTCAGATTTCCCTCTCCGGCCACAGCGAGCGTTCACCCACCAGGTTCCCTCAGGCACAAGGCCGGACCGTTAAAACGCTTCTCGGACACATCAGTAACACGACAGCACAGGGGGTTGCCATCGCTTCCTTCCCAGTGTTACAGGTATGGTACGCAGCTGCCTGCAATGATGTCTCTCGCTGTATAACTGCACTGATCTCTTGCGTGTACTATGATTGTTCTTACCATGTGAACTGTGATTGTTCCTACCATGTATTAATGCACATCTTGTAAGTCGCTCTGGATAAGAGCGTCTGCTAAACGCTTAAAATGTAAATGTAATGTAATGCTTCACCGTTGCCTTGAGACTGACTTAAAAAAAGAAAAAATTTGTAAATGTTATAATGCTTCACCGTTGCCTTGTAACCTTGACAGCCTTCCTGCTCGCTGCCCATTGGTGCAGGGAGGGAGGGAGGCCCCCTCTGCTGATTGGTTGTGCAAGCAGAGACTTCATTCAACCGGTCTTTGTGTTGTGGTCGAGCTAGGTAAGGCAACCCAGGACAAGGGGCGGAGTTTGCGATTATAATCTCGTTTGCAGTTATAACAAGCTCTAATTTGAATAGGATGGTCAACACTCAAAAATCCCTACAATAGATTTCTATGGTTGAAATACACATCTATGCCATTTAGCAGACACTTTTATCCAAATCGACTTACAGTACTGAGTGCATACATTTTTCAGTATATGTGGCCCGGTGGGAATTGAACCCATAACCTAAGTGTTGCCAACACCACGCTCTACCTACTGAGCCACACAGAACCACGTGGTTGTGCAAATGTGCACATGTTGGGGTGTGGCCGTCAGTCTCTCGAGCAGAAGGGTTTTTGAGGGTTTCGGTGAGCGGTGGGACGGACAGCAGCCCGTCGTGTGAAAGCACCAGCGCGTGAGAGCCGCTCGTTCTCCCTCGGAGGCGTGTGGCGTGGGCGATCGACAGGCCCGATGGTCGTGTGTGAGTTAATATCCTCCCGGCAGATGGGTCACATGGATCAGTGGCACGAGCACGGCCACAGGTCAAAGGGCAAAGGGCAAAGTGTCAAAATAAAGCCTGCAGGGTCCGTGAGCTGACCTTAACGGGAGATTAACTGGCTTTAAAAAGAAGAACGGGGAGGGGGGGGGGAAAAAAAGCAAACAAAAACATTTCTCCACAAACAGAAAGCCGTTTATTTGTTCGATCGCCTTGCAGATGCTTTCCTCCCTCCTAACCACAAAAGAAATGAATCTTTGCAGGGAGATGTAATGGGAAACAGCACAGCAGAAGTTCACACTTATCCGTGTGTTTTTAACGGAACCTTGATGTTTCTCAGCTCGAACCTCCGACGGAGCCAAAACTCGATTATTCTGCCAGCGCAGGGTCACGTCGCAGAGTGTAAAACACTAAATATTCAGATGGTTTCGCTTAATTGGTCTCTATGCATGCTAATGACTGTTTTCATTAGAAGATAATTTACATAAAACATGCATTTCAATGTCTTTTTTGTATTTTTATGATGAAAGGGTATATTTAGCTCACACATCGTATTAACTAATACTATGGCTGTGCCGCCTGTCAGTCAGTACGCCTCTTTGCATATGAATGCTTCACACCTGGGCAGAGACGGGGGCGCACGCACCACACGCGAGGGCCACATCTGGGCCCATTAATGAACCAACACCTCTCAATAATCATGATGCAGCACAATAATCAATCAAGGAGGCAGTGCACATCTTACTAAAACGTGAAAAGGCTGAGAGAGAGAGAGCGAGAGGGGGAGAGAGGAGAGAGAGAGAGAGAGAGAGAGAGAAAGAAAGAGGGAGAGGGGGAAAGAGTGAAAGAGGGAGAGGGAGAAAGAGTGAAAGAGGGAGAGGAGAGAGGGAGAAAGAGAGAGAAAGAGAAAGAGTGAGAACAAGAGAGAGAAAGAGAAAGAGTGAGAACAAGAGAGAGAGGGAGAAAGAGTGAGAGGGAGAGAGAGAGGGAGAAAGAGAAAGAGGGAGAGAGAGAAAGAGAGAGAGAGAGAGGAGAAAGAGAGAGAGAGAAAGAGAGAGAGAGAGAGGGAGAGAGAGGGAGAAAGAGTGAAAGAGGGAGAGAGAGAGAGAGAGAAAGAGAGAGAGAGGGAGAAAGAGAAAGAGAAAGAGTGAGAAAGAAAGAAAGAGGGAGAGAGACAGAGAGCGAGCGTTTTTGTGTGAGCCAAAAGCTGAGCGTTACTACTGCTGCTCATAAACGCAGAGGCGTTAAATATAGTGGCTGACATCCTGATCTTTAAGAGCTCGGGTGACGGGGTACTATTCCCCCTGCGCTGCAGTAAAGACCCCGGGGGGTTTCCACGCACGCTGCCTGACCACACCAGGCCAGGCCAGGCCAGGCCAGGCTCTCCAGCAGCCATAAGCAGCACAGGAGCAAACAAAGAGGAGCTGTGCATCCATTACAGTGTGGAGAGCAGAGGCGCTGCTTGCATGGGGCCCTGACGCTCACTGGACCTGGTTCTGAGCGCCGTCTGAGAGCGTCTCAGGAGGGTTCTGTGAAAGGCTGGAGGCCTGAGGGCGGGGGCCGTGTCTCGCCGGTGTTTCAGCGCATGTTCTGAGCTGTGGCTCTGTGGGGGGGCTCTGTGGGGGACTCCTCCGGCTCTCCCCCGTGCTGGAGACCCGTCTCTGTGACACTCTGTTACACAGCTCCCGGGAGAGCGGAGGCAGGGGAGCGTCTGTGCATTGGAGCCATACTAATGTGCGTTTTCAGTGCCTTTAATTTCCATCTCTCTCTGTCTCTCTTTGTCTCTCTCTTCTCTCTTCTCTCTCCTCTGTCTCCCATTTGTGCACGTGTGAGAGAAAGAGAGGAGATGGACGTGGGGGTTCTCAAACAGACGCTCCAACGTGCAGGAGCAGCGCATGTCCTGCGGTGTCGCACAACAGGCCTCGCCTCTTTACACGGCCCAGGCCTCAGAGCGCAGACCGTGCCCCCACGATGACCGCAAGCGCTTCACGGACGCACGCGAGTCCCAGCGGGAACACACTCAGTCAGACATGAGCCCACGCGCACACACACTCTCAGTGCAGGCTGACACACACACACACACACGCACACACACTCACACACTCACACACACTCACACACACTCACACACGTATCGTGAGCGGGAACACGCCGCACCTCCCCGACAGCAGACAGCGGGGCGCGGGGTTCTGGGGGGGGGGGGGCACTTACACTCCTGTTTGAAGGTGAAGTACTCTGTGAGATGCCGGCACTCGTGGTTGCCTCTGAGGAGGAAGAGCGTGGTGGGGTGGTTGATCTTCAGGGTCCACAGGTAGAGCACACACTGCAGGAGAGGAGAGGGGACAGAGAGGAGAGAGCTGCGTTAGAACCACAGCCTCGGGCTCACACACACCGACACCCAGGGAACCACACACACCGACACACTGCCACCAGGGAACCACACACACCAACACACTGCCACCAGGGAACCACACACACTGCCACCAGGGAACCACACACACCGACACACTGCACCAGGGAACCACACACACCGACACACTGCCACATCCCCCCAGAGAGGCACACTCAGGCACTACAGCCAGCCAAATCAGAGTCTCTCTCATATTCCTGTCCCAGGGGCCCTGTGTTTTGCTTCACGTCCGTGCGTCGGTCTGCACTAAAAGGAGCAGAATAATGAAGTTGAATCAAAGCAATGAGGGCCCGCGATCTAATCACACCGACATAGGAGAAACTCAGAACCAATTTGTGAAGCGGGCTTTAGAATTCAACAATGGATACTAATGGAACTCTGAAGGGCACCCAGGACTCTGGGCTGTGTTCAAAACCGCATACTGCCCCTAAATCTGACATGAAAGGTAGCGTGTGCACAGTATGTGAATCTCCATTATGCCAAAGATGCCCGGATGAAGTACTAACTTTGCCAAATGTTTGAGTACAAAACAGAGATACCTTCCTGGTGTACTGTATCCCCCAATGCAATGCGTTTAAAATAATGGCAGACTTTTGGGCAATTATAAAATGGCGGATATTTCTAGCAACGGCAACAGCGCCAGTGATTATAAATGTAACGCTAAGTATAATAGTGTTGTGTTGTGTACAACTTTGCTCATACCCGCAAAGCGCCAGTCAAAGGGCCATCCTTTTTAGAAGACTAGGAGGCGGTCAGAGGAACAGCAGCAGCGGTCTTCACCACTTTCACCTCCTCCTCCGTGGTCGGTCCCCATTTAATCCATTCATTTTTGCTGTGACCTTTTCCTCTGCGATGTTAGGCCACGTGAGGGAACTTGAAAGTACCCTCATTCGCCGTTATCGCTCATCGCGGCTCTGGGGCGATTCGACGCTGCGTTGCTCGGCCTCCAAACTCCTTCGTGAGATGGCTCCTCAGGGCAGTGGACGGATGGCCCCAGGTTCGAAAGCCGTCGCAGCGCACGTTCATTCACTACAGACAACTTACCCATTTACATTTTAGGCATTTATCAGACGCTCTTATCCAGAGCGACTTACACAGTTTACATTTCTTTTACATACAATCCATTTATACAGCTGGACATTTTTACTGAAGCAATTCAGGTGAAGTACCTTTAGCTCAAGGGTACAACAGCAGTGTCCCACCTGGGAATTGAACCAGCAACCTCTGAGTTACAAAGTCCAGTTCCCTAACCACTACATTACACTGCCGCCTTACCCCCCACCCTCTTCTCACGAGTCGACGACGCGACCTCAAAAACCTCAAACCCAAACAGGCCAATGATGAGGGGGAAAGACAACAGAGAGTGTTGAGAGCGTGTGTCTGTGTGTGTAGTCTCATTGGAGACCACACACACAGACACACACTCTCGATGAGACGAAGCCCAGACTCCGTTGTGGTAGGAGACGCAGAGTGCTGGCTGCGGTCGCTCGGCCTTCTGGGGCACTTCTGTCTGTGTGGGGGGGGGGCCCTCCGTGGCTCCCTAGCCCCTCCCTGGGGCTGCTGCAGTGCTGATCCCCTCTCATTTATAATAACCGCGTATAATAATGGTGTCATACACAATAGCGCCTCAGACTACGGGCACAGGGACGGATCGATGAGGACGAGAGGCATCTCTGTGGCTCGGTGCTCCACAGTTAATGAAGCTGCCCTTCCAGTGATTACAGCGTGGGGCTGGGGGGGCCAGGTCAATACACTCCAGCTGATTCATAATTCATGCCCTGCTCAAAGTTTGGGATCGCCTTTTTTAAACCGTGTGTGGTTCTGTGTGGCTCAGTAGGTAGAGCATGGCGTTGGTAACGCTTAGGTTGTGGGTTAAATTCCCACTGGGACCACATATACTGAAAAATGTCATTCGCTTTGGATAAAAGTGTCTGCTAAATGGCATATATTATATTATTTATATTTATTAAACCATGCTGCCAGGCCCTCGTCCAGGCTGAGGAGTCCAGAGAATGCTCGCTGACAGTACGTTCACTTTAAAACATAGGGGGGAAAATATGTCTTTTTGCTGGGAGCCATTGAGAGGCTGAGCTGAATTCTCAGAATTGTATTCATTAGCTGCATCTTTTATAATATTTTTGAAAAAGAACAAAACAAAAAACCTGTATTAATCAGACGCCCTTGCCTCCCCACAAAGGCCTCCAGCACCGAGACGTTCGGAAAACCGAGAGAAAACCCTGCAGCTGGCACTAGAGCGTCCGCAGGCCTCTTAGCGCCCGGTCACAAGTGCGTCGGTCTGATTAATTGTGACGTTAATGAGCAGCAGAGAGGCGTGTGGGAGGATGCCGGCGAGCTCGTCCGTTTCTCTCATCCTTTTGTTCCGCTGGCAGACTGCAGAGGACCTCGAGCAGGTGATCGAAAAACAGAGCAGCCCGTTCCAGCCACCGCAGCGGTCCCGCGATACACGGCTCTGAGGAGGGGCGTGCTCACCACCATCCGGAGGGGGCTGGGGGCCAAAGCCCCCCGCAAAGGGGCATCTATCCAATCAAGACACTCAGCCGAACCCCCGGACACAACGTGCCCAGTGTCTGCTCAAACGCAGCTCGGTTGACTTGACCCAAACTTGTTCGGATAGTGCGATTGTTTTGTGAAAACTGTGAAAAACAGACGAGCGAGCAGGCTTTCCGGGCACACCGGGAGCAGTGGCAGTGGCCGGCCCGTTCCAAATCCCGCGGGACTACGAGGCGACACGGAACGGGAACTCCCTGGGACAGCGTTGACAACGCTTAGGTTGTGGGTTCAATTCCCACTGGGACCACATATACTGAAAAATGTCATTCGCTTTGGATAAAAGTGTCTGCTAAATGGCATATATTATATTATTATATTATTAAACCATGCTGCCAGGCCCTCGTCCAGGCTGAGGAGTCCAGAGAATGCTCGCTGACAGTACGTTCACTTTAAAACATAGGGGGAAAATATGTCTTTTTGCTGGGAGCCATTGAGAGGCTGAGCTGAATTCTCAGAATTGTATTCATTAGCTGCATCTTTTATAATATTTTTGAAAAAGAACAAAACAAAAAACCTGTATTAATCAGACGCCCTTGCCTCCCCACTCCAGCACCGAGACGTTCGGAAAACCGAGAGAAAACCCTGCAGCTGGCACTAGAGCGTCCGCAGGCCTCTTAGCGCCGGTCACAAGTGCGTCGGTCTGATTAATTGTGACGTTAATGAGCAGCAGAGAGGCGTGTGGGAGGATGCCGGCGAGCTCGTCCGTTTCTCTCATCCTTTTGTTCCGCTGGCAGACTGCAGAGGACCTCGAGCAGGTGATCGAAAAACAGAGCAGCCCGTTCCAGCCACCGCAGCGGTCCCGCGATACACGGCTCTGAGGAGGGGGGCGCGTTCACCACCATCCGGAGGGGGCTGGGGGGCCAAAAGCCCCCGCAAAAAGGGGCATCTATCCAATCAAGACACTCAGCCGAACCCCCGGACACAACGTGCCCAGTGTCCAAGCAGCTCAAACGCAGCTCGGTTGACTTGACCCAAACTTGTTCGGATAGTGCGATTGTTTTGTGAAAACTGTGAAAAACAGACGAGCGCGAGCAGGCTTTCCGGGCACACCGGGAGCAGTGGCAGTGGCCGGCCCGTTCCAAATCCCGCGGGACTACGAGGCGACACGGGAACGGGAACTCCCTGGGACAGCGTTGACAACGCTTAGGTTGTGGGTTCAATCCCCACTGGGGCCACATATACTGAAAATGTATGCATTCACTACTGTAAGTCGCTTTGGATAAAAGCGTCTGCTAAATGGCGTATATTAATGGTTAGGGAGCAGGGCTTGTAACGTTAAGGTTGCAGGTTCAATCCCCAGGTGGGGGCACTGCCATTGTACCCTTGAGCTAAAGGTACTTAACCTGAATTGCTTCAGTAAAATATCCAGCTGTATAAATGGATTGTATGTAAAGAAATGTAAACTGTAAGTCACTCTGGATAAGAGCATCTGCTAAATGCCTAAAAATGTAAATGTAAAATGTTATAAATCTGAACCCGCCCCTCCCCGCCCCAGCCTCTCTGTCCCAGCCCACGCCCGGCTTTAACACTTACATCACACGATCAGCTTAACCTGGATATCTATTTGAGGAGCGTGGCACCTCCAGCGGAGAGGACGGCCCCAGGGGCTTTTCAGCGTCACGGTGAGGCGTGGCCAGCCTCCTCTCCCCCACCGGGCCTCGTGTGGTCACGCCGGTCCCTGCAGGCTCCCGCGCGGCTGCCGATTCCCTCCGTGACATCAGCGCAGACACCGTGACGTCGTCTCTCTCTCTCGGCAGCGCTGGGGCCCTCGCTGCAGGCAGCCTCTCGCTACGCCGCGAGGCAAGCTACCTCTGCTGCCCTCGACCGTGTCTGTGCGTGAGCTCAGGGGCCTGGCTCTCAAACACTCGCTCTGTCTGGAAACGTACGCTCAGAACGCCTGACGGTGTCATTGTGTCGATCCCATTGTGTTTGTGTGTGTGTGTGTGTGTGTGTGTGTGTGTGGGGGGGGTTTGGGCAGAAGGGGACTGGGCCTACCCATAGACCGGGTCACAGCCGACACGTGGTGCGAGTTCTGAAGCCTCAGGCGGCCGAGACGAGGTGGGGCGGAGAGGGGGAGACGGGTTCAAACCCGGGACTCCATCCTTGTGCTTCGCTCTGCTAGCCGTGCCCCCTTGCTCTTTCGCGCCGGCTCTTTCATCCCTGACATTTGGCCGGACCCCCGCACACCCCCTCCATCAAAAGGCCCACGCCGTAGGGATGGCTGCCCTTCGACACCCCCACCGGTCCTTTCAATCGGTCCACACCCCCGCGCACTCGAGCCGTCCCGCGGGGATAAAGCCCATCTTCTGAGGGAGCGGGAGCGACGCTTTGTGAAGCGAGACTCGTTATTTATAGACCGGAGTAAGGGCAAGCGCACACAGACATGAGGGACAAAGCTTCGCCTCGGTTCTGACGAAGGTTACATTACAGGCATTTAGCAGACGCTCTTATCCAGAGCGACTTACACAGTTTACATTTCTTTACATACAATCCATTTATACGGCTGGATATTTTACTGGAGCAATTCAGGTTAAGTACCTTTAGCTCAAGGGTACAACGGCAGTGCCCCCACCTGGGGATTGAACCTGCAACCTTAACGTTACAAGCCCAGCTCCCTAACCATTACACTACACTTGTGTGGTTACCCGCGCCCCCGCGAACCTCGCGAGGCTGACCTCAGGCCTCGGCGCGGATGAAATCGGAGCTCTCGGGCCGACTCGCTTTCCCTAAAACCCCTTTGGTGACCAAAACTATTTTAGAAAGTAACCAAATGGGCCGCAGGGGGGCATCCGTCAAGATGACGGGCGACGCGAATAGCGGACGGGCCAGTTATTTCCAGGACGGGCGATGACAGGGATCGTTTAAAAACTGACGGAGTGTGAAAATGAGCCGGCGGTTGTAGGGTGTGTCCGGCATGTCCAACTGTCCTGTGAGCGCACGCACGCGGAGCCATATGTGGCCCGAGCCAGCTGATCGCTCTCCAACTAAACAACTCCTCCTGCGAGGCTACCACAGCCTGCTCGAGGCTGCCAGCAATTCCTCTTGGTTGCCTAGCGACCGAGAGTACATAGAGAATTGTGCTGGAGGGCCAGGATGGAACGGGGGCGCAGGGGGAGAAGGGCAGAGCTCTACTCCAAAACCTAGTTTGTGAAACAAGACGAGGCAATTTCCTCGCAAGCTGGACCCCAATTTGTTATAGATGTCATTCTGGCACCAACAGAGGAGGAACGGGACCATTACCCGAGTTTCTGTGATTCAGGGTCCTCCGAGAACAATCTAGCGGGCAGAATAAACGTCTGTGACCTCCCTCCGGTGGAAGCCCTGCAGTCAATCCCCGCCGGGGCAACAGACTAGGAGCCGCTTTCGGGAAGGCCCGAGGACGCCGGCGTAGGGGGCTCACGGGCGTAGGGGGCTCACGGGCGTGGGGCTCACGGGCGTAGGGGGCTCACGGGCGTAGGGGGCTCACGGGCGTAGGGGGCTCACGGGCGTAGGGGCTCACGGGCGTAGGGGGCTCACGGGCGTAGGGGCTCACGGGCGTAGGGGCTCACGGGCGTAGGGGCTCACGGGCGTAGGGGGCTCACGGGCGTAGGGGGCTCACGGGCGTAGGTGGCTCACGGGCGTAGGTAGCTCACGGCCGAAGTTAAGCAGCCGTTTGGCTGACGACGGGCTGCAGAAAACGAGTAACTCAGCCCTGAAGAGGCGTCGAATTGTAAGGCTTCCCTCGTGCAGCAGAGGGGACATCGACCAGGTGCATCCACCAGGTGATCGGAGAGAGAGAGAGAGTGTATCCATTACACGAGTGAGTCAGCTGGGCTCACTGCTGTCGGGGGCCGGGCTTTCTCTGTGGACCATTTTACAGGTCTAGATCACCGGTATTGTAACGTGAGAGGGGATTTCGTTACGTTTACGGAGCAGAGACAGATCTCTCCCAGGCTCATTTTCACAAAACGCATTCCCTCAGACTCACACACCGATGCAGCCGATCACCGAACATTAAACCCTTCGAGTTCCTCAAACAAACCTATTGATGAAATAGCACAAACGCGCGTGACTCTAGCGTGGCGTTTACACAGCGGTCAAAGAAGATGAAACGCCGGTCGGAAGCGCGCGTGAAGCGACTCTGACAAGCGGCAGCGTAATCATTTAATCTCCTTCGGTCTCGGCGGCCTGTTTCAGATCAAACCAAGCATGCCGGCCGTTGGCCAGCGGTAAGAAGTTGGCTTCGTCCGCTTGTTGTCGCCCTTTGCTGCAGAGATTGATGCCTCCAAAATGTCAGCAGGTTGCTGGCGCGGCACCATTCGCACCGCGGCTAGTGGCTTTCTTCAGAGCGGACTTTAACCCTTTCAGGGTCGTGCGTGAGTGTGGAGACGTGGCTCTGAAGAGGGGCGGTGGCTGCACTGGGGGGGGCGATGGCAGACATTTCGAGTGCAGTGTACTCGGGACGCCCCGTGGACAGAGCCTCTGTCCACACACTTTCTCGATGTAGCTCATTCGGGCGTCTGAGAGCCGCGATGCTACGTCGGAAGCCGCATTTTGTTTCTCCCATCGATGCGTTTTTCGAGCCAGGGGATTGAACCTTATCTGATCGCCGTTGGGGAAATGGGGCCACAGCGGACATTTTAAATCTAGTGTTCCCCATGATGTACTGAACACAGCAGCTTTGAAACAATATCCAGCTATCAAAAGGCCCAACACCTACCTTTACCCTGACCCTAAATCAATGACAAAAAATGATAATAAATAATAATAATAATGATAAAAATTATTTGAGAGCATGGTGTCCATGAGAGAACATGGTAAAGGTAGAAGACAGCAAATCAGTCCAGATGAGAAACACTCGTTAACCACTGACGCGAGAGATGTCTTTTCTCTCTTTATTCCAGGGAGCAAACGTAGTGACTGCGGGCAGCGCCAGCGCTGGGCCAGGCCCGGAGCGGAGCGACTCACCTCGATGCTGAAGTAGCCTCGGTCTACGTAGTCCCCCAGGAAGAGGTAGCGCGTGTTGCTGGGCGAGCCGCCGACTTCAAACAGCTTCATCAAGTCAAAGAACTGGCCGTGGACGTCTCCGCACACTGAGGACGGACAGGGAGGAGAGAGAGAGAGACAGAAAGAGAGAGGTCTGAGCGTGGAGTGCAGCTTGCGTTTACCGCCATCGCAGAGTCTCCCCGCTACGATCGCTTTACGAGAGCTGCGGTTTATCGCGCTGCGCGTCCGAGCCACAGCAGCACTGCCACGAGTCGCACCGATAGTGGGGCCGGTTGATGAGCAATAATGGATTTTGGGGAACAATTAGACAGAAGTGGAGCAAAGATGTAACAGAAAGATATTTGCAACAGTAACAGCAGTGGCGAGTAGAGCTAGAGGGGAGTAGAGTGCTGTTGCACAGACCCTGCCTCTAAAGCAGTGCACTACAAAATGAGGGTGACTAAAACATGAGGGGGGGGACGGACACACTAAACATGAGGGAGGGGGGGCCTAAAACATGAGGGTTCTCTGTGGCTCAGTTGGTAGAGCACAGTGTTGGCAACGCTTAGGTTGTGGGTTCAATCCCCACTGGGGCCACATATACTGAAAATGTATGCATTCACGCTGGATAAAAGCGTCTGCTAAATGGCATATATTATGAGGGGGGGCTAACAGAAGTAAAGGCATGGTGGTTCAGCGGGGGAACCCATTTCTTCTGCCCCCTGGCTTCAGTGGCCGATGGGATGCTCCACCGACCCACCCCAAGAGCCTCGCCCCACAAAGAGAGCGCAGAGCGGACACCAACAGCACTACATCTACCAACATCAAGCCAAAGTGGGGTGCAAACCTGTAGAGCAGGGGTGTCAAACTCATTCCATCGAGGGCCGAGTGGGTGCAGGTTTCTGTTGTTTCTGTTGCAATGTAACCAATGCATTGTAACCCTCCTTGGTTGAAGAAGTGAGATAATTAGTGAAATCACCTGGTGTAGTGCATTGGTTGCAACAAAAACCTGCACACACTCGGCCCTCGATGGAATGACATCTGTGCTCTAGAGGAACCACACCACACCTAAAAAAGATATAAGTCAAGGGCCGAGGCCAAGGTCCCTTCGTTATTGACCCTGCGTTAGACGTGTAGTCATTGAGCAGAAGCTCTACTCCTCTTCTACAGTTCTCTGTGAGGGGATCAGTGACTGGGTGGGTGGAGCACGGTGCCACCAGGTTCCCACGTCTCCGTGAGGAGAGCGATCGCACGCAGGCATAGCTGCTGTCACGAGATGTAAACGACTGTGCCCAGGCCTGCCGCTACAGCGTGGGCCCAGGGTAAACACGGAGCCAGGCCTCGCATCGCTGCCAACCGTGGAGAGGCAGGACCGCCGAATCACTGGCCATCTTCCGCAGGAGACCCAAACCCACCTCTTCAGGCTCCACTGCCACTGATTCTGTACACTCATTAACTGCCATCACCTCTGTTAACAGGTTTAAAAATGATTATTTTTTTTAATTTATTTTTTTTAAACCCCACTAACTTTTCTTTCCCTGTGTTACAGGTACGGTGTGCAATGTATAATGATGTATATTACTGTATTACTGCACTGATCTCTCGCACTAACCATGATTGTTCTTACCATGTATAAATGCACTTTTTGTAAGTCGCTCTGGATAAGAGCGTCTGCTGAATGCCGTAAATGTAAAATGAGACGAACACAGCGCGTGGCAGTCACACCTGCAATGCGTCCAACCGCCGATACAAATAGAGCAATAACGCCGGATGCATAAGACGGCTCTTTGCGTCCGAAACTACGACCGCGGGAGATGGACCAAGGATATATTTTATTGTGCTAACATATGTTTCTTTTTTAGTGGGCATCAGTGACCCATTTCATGTATTCGGATTGGCTTCCTTTAAAAAAAAAAATCAGATTTTATCCAGTTTTTCTCCCAATTTGGTAGCCAATTACTCCCTCTATTCTCTGGTCAATCCCCTCCCTCGTAGTTCGCTGCCGTATCCCCTGTGACCGGCAGTGACAAAGGCGCAGTAACGTCTCCTCCAACACAGCACTCGTCATGCTGTCGACCGTAACTCCGGCACCCCAGAACCGCTCCTGTGCGCAGCGAACGTCTTGTCGGTTTCCCTCCCCCCTCCCTGGGGCAGACAGCCAATTGCCGCCCTCGGTGGCACTCCCGGCCAGAGCAGACTCTGGCGCGGACTGGGGAACCGAACCCTGGTGGTCGCCGTGGCCAGCGTCGGACGTTGAAACCACTAGACCATGCGGGAGCCCAGATTGGCTTCCTTTTTAAGCTGAATGTGTTGAACATATGAAAGTGCTATTATTATACGTTTAAAACATCAGGTCGAGGTTAAAGGTTAAATGCACTGAAATGCGGGAAGCAGAAAGCACATTTTCTTCAGAACAGACCGACACACTGACCGCTGTCACATTTACGCATCTACAAAAAAATCAACTAGAATGAGATTATCCAGCCATAGCAGCATCTGAGCTCTGATTAGGGTTGGGCGGTATAGTGAAACTGAGACGTGACCGTAATGTGTTTAAATATCTATTTGTGGGCCGGCTTATCATCCGATACATTTTCTGATGTAGTTTAAAATATACTTAACGATTTTTTTTTTGTCGCATTATACATAGGAGAACGCTATTGGCTATTTAAAGGCGTGACATTTCGGCCACAGACCAGACGGAAAGCAGAAAAGAAGCCCGGGGTTGCCTCTTCTCTGGGCTCCCTGCGACCGCGCTCTGAGCTCTGAGATTACTGCTGCCGTGCGGTGGCCGTCTCTCTCTCTCCCCCTCGGCGCGTCCAATCACCCTTTCCCAAACCGCGGCCGGCCTCGAAAGCGACTCGCAGCGCGCTGACTCACTGGCCTTTCATTGCCAACAGATGTCTTAATCATTGTTCCCGAGCCGCCGCGCTCCATTACGGCTCCTGGGTTTCCGTACGGCGCAGAGAGAGAGGGGGGCATTTCATCAGAAACTGTGAATCAGCGGGGGCAGAGGTGGCGTCCGACTGAGCCGCGCCGCCTCAGGTACATTAGCCCCCGCGCGCAGGCTCTGACGGGATCGGGGGAACGGAACTGCGCACCGGACGGTGGAAAGGCACAGGGTGACTCATTCCTCTGTCTCACCAGGACCACGCACACGAGCACATCGAATAGAAAGAAGAGAGAAAAAAAAAATGCCTCTCTTTTAGGCAGCGGCTTTGAGCTTGTGCTCAGAAACAGACGGTATTACAGCCAGAGGGTCGGAGTCGTTCGCTGGCGTGGGGAGGACGAGAGCCCCGGGGGTGGAGCGGGGGGGTATCACTGTCGGTGGAGGACAGTCTGTGGCGTGTGAGGCGTCTGCCCTCTCAGTCTCAGACGCCACCGGAAGGCGACGCGCTCAACCTCTCGGCGCGCGGGCGTGTCATCAACGTCCGAGGCGGTCCTAGAGGGCAAACGCGGTCCTTTTGCGCACCTCCGAAAGTTCCATTTAAAAAATGTATAATTGTATTTTCAGATTTTACCCCGTTTTCTCCCAATTTGGTAGCCAATTACCTGCTGTGCTTAGTTCAATCCCCCTTCCTTCACAGTTCGCTGCCGTAGTCCCGTGACCGGCAGTGACAAGGGCGTAGCGCTGCCTCCTCTGAGACAGAACTCGTCATGCCGTCGACTGTAATTCCGAACTGTGTGTGTCGGCTTCCCTCCCCCCTCCCTGGGGCTGACAGCCAATCGCCGCCCCGATGGCACTCCCGGCCAGAGCCGACTCTGGCGGGACGGGGAACCAAAGTTCAGTTTTAGGGATCGTTTCTCTCTCCTGTCCTCCACCGCTCGCAGAGCTTGTGGTTCGCTGAATGAAACCGTCTTTAACACACTGATGTATTTCACGATGCGTACGATAGTTACACGCACAGCTGGCCGTTCCCCACAGCGTCCCTCCAGGCCCTGACTCAATGAGCCTCTCCCAGTGAAGGAGGCAGCCCGAGCTATTCATTAGAGAGAGAAAACTCTGACAGAACGGAAAAGTCACTGTTCCCTAGAACCTCGATGAAAAGAAAGCTTGGCTCTTTCAGCCACAGAGGACTTTTTTTTTTATAAGCGTCAGCTCTAGTTTCGTCGTATTTTCACTTTTGGGCCGTCTAGACTGTCACTAAATTTCTAAAACACCGAAACCATCACCGGGTACAGACAGATCGACGTGCTCAAGAAGTTCCTGCGTTGTACTTTGTGTTTCAGTGATGCGAGAGCTACCCACAGAAAAAGCAAATTTTCTTTGACAAGGATTATAACAACTGTGTACCAAGGACATGCTGCAAAACATTAAATAGTTTGACCTGAGCTCGTTTAAGGCCCACCGCACCATACGCAGCAGTTTTATACGCAGGGCTGTTTTAATGACACTAGAATGAGGGGGCGGTGACTGACACATACAGGAGATGAGTCATGAGCAGGCCTGCCGTGATTGGTGGTTCACGTGCCTCTGATTGGCGTGCACGGCGCCCATGATTGGCACGTATAATAACCGCGAGTGGCAAGTACCGCTGGCATGATCAACACATACAATTAACATGGCTGCTGCGTGCAGATTTATACTCAATACTCTGCTATGTATCCCAGCATCCTGTTGGCTGTTTTCACTGCTACAGCACAGTGTTTAGATCCTAACAGACTTTGATCAACTACTCCTCCCAAGTCGTTGATTGAACACATCCAGTCAAATTGAACACATTCTAATGTTGTTCCTCCCATAAAATACTCCTGTTTTACATTTTTATTTACCACATGCATTAAACTTTACATTTAGTAATACTGACCGTAACCAGCCAGGTTTCTGCCCACTTCTGGATTTTGCTTAAATCGTCTTGGATGACGTTAGCGGATTCCAAACTGCTAAACCCACAAGTTTTGCATCATCCGCAAGTTTAACTATTTTGCTACCAACACCCCTATCAAGATCATTTATGTAAATAAGGAAGAGCAGAGGTCCCAGCACTGATCCATGTGGGACTCCACTGCCCACAGGACCTAGACGGCAGATACACTCCCTCCTACACATTGCAGCCTATTATGAACCCAAATGCATGATGCATGCCGGCCCTGTGATTGACGCATGCAGGACCTGTGACTGGTGCATGCGGTGCCTGTGATTGACGCATGCGGTGCATGCGGATGGTGGGTGCAGCGCCAGCGCCTGGCACGCAGGGTACCTGTGATGGGCGCCTCCACCTCCAGCATGCACTTCTCCTGGCGCAGGATGCTGGCCCCGTCGTTGATGATGCGCAGCGCCACCTCCTCCTCCAGCCGGCCCTCCTTCACCAGGTGGCTCTTCAGCACCTCGGCCTTGGGCTTGCCGTCCTCAAACAGCTCCTTCATGGAGAGGCGCTGGTGGGGGGGGAACGGCACCGCTGCGGGGGGGGAAGAAAGGGGAGAGGGTCAGCACACGCCCACGACTCTTAAAACACATTCAGCTCACACAGAGACCCCTCTCGTCATTACATCTCGATCATAGCCCTCCAATTCCACTGTGCACCTGCACACGGCCTCTCAATACAAACCACAAGGGCTACAGAACCACTTGGGTTCCCTCGGGTCACGAGGGGCGAGCTGAGCTGCATTGTGGGGGAAAATGAGATCTCCGATTCAGAGCGTGCGTCCGGCAAAACAGCGGCGGCTACTGGGGAACGGATCGGGTTCAGAGCAATTTTCGACAGTCAGAGGGATCTCGCACAACGGCCCATGACCCGAGCTGACCTGGGGAGGCAGTTTAAAGTGCGAAGCTCACCAAACCGAACAGCTACACCGTTTTAAATCTAGAAACGCGTCGGACAGAAATACCCACCTGGAACTGGGGTCAAAAGAGCACACCTGCTACAAAGGCCTGCCTACAAGCAAGCAATATTAGAGAACAGCCCTGCACCGATGATGCAATTAAACCTGTACTGCGGACAGCTGGTAAGGGGCAGTGGTAGGCGCTAGGCAGGTAATAGGTCTAATTTATTAACATGGAATAAAATCCTTTCATATTTGCAGAGCTGGGGCAACTAATAGGTACTCCAACCCCAGAAATGACTGAATAGACTTCTCTTGTGCTCACGGTTCTCAATTCATTCCCAATATGTTCCCAGCAATGATTTACATTTTACATTTACATTTCAGGCATTTAGCAGACACTCTTACCCAGAGCGACTTACACAGTTTACATTTCTTTACATACAATCCATTTATACAGCTGGATATTTTACTGAAGCAATTCAGGTTAAGTACCTTGCTCAAGGGTACAACAGCAGTGCCCCACCTGGGAATTGAACCAGCAACCTTAACGTTACAAGCCCAGTTCCCTAACCATTACACTACACTGCCAATCTACTATATGTTCAACACTAATAACCGAGGTGAAAATAGGACATGTCTCCCCTCTGTGCTGAGTCAGTCAGGTTTTTATCCCACACATAAACGGGGCACGGGGACGTTTGAACATTAAGGTTCGCAGCGACGGGTGGGGGCAGTGGGAGAAGTGCTCCTGTGGAGTCAGGAAGCAGCTGAGTGGCCAGCGTCCCCGGGCGGCGCTTCCTGCTGGCGGAGTATCGCGGGCGGTCGCTGCGGAGGCCGGTCATTAGCATGCGCTCGCGGTCTCACACTCCCGCCGCAGCGACGCTGCAGTTTCGCCATCTGAGGCGAGAACGCCCCTCCCCCTTCTCGAGCCTGAGAAACCGACGCAGGAATCCCTCTCCCCCGACCCCCAACCCCAGAACCAGCGGCAACAACACGTCCAAAAAGCATTCGCACAACGTCAGGTGCGCTCCGGTGTGTCTGGCAGAGCCCCCCGTTTCCACACAGAAGAATGTTCTGTTTGGTTCGTGCGCAGACAGAACCCATCTACGTGGGGGGGGGGGCAGTTATGCGGGACAAGCGGAGTGGATTACGCCCCGCCCGGGGCACCTGTTCCCCTCCAGCCTGCTCAGAATGCCAGACTGAGAAGGACTGCGGAGAGCCCGGTGCGCAGGAAACGCTGCGCCCATGCACAAGCAGCAGGTCCCCCCCCCCCACCCACCTCCGCCTCTGCACCAGCGCAGAGAGACGGAGCGCAGCCCACAGCCTGACACGAGTCAGCCAGCCCGGGCTCGGCTCTACTGGGGCACAGGGCTGGGCACAAATAGCACAGGCCTCAAAAGCTGGTGTCTCCTAAGGTCCGGTGTGGCCATAAATCAGGTGACGGTGCGATACTACTGGCCCACTTAACTGTGCTACTGGCCCGCTCCTGTGTGCTTCTGAGCGACGGCCGTATAGGGAGCTGAGTAACGCTGGTACCAACAGAGAAGAGATGACACACACAACACGCACACACACGCACAGCGCGCGCGCACACACACACACACACACACACACACACACACACGCACACACACGCACGCACACGCACGCACACGCACGCACGCACACACACACACACACACACACACACACACACACACAGACAGACAAACGCACACAACACACACACGCACAACACACAGACAGACGCACACACACATGCACAAACGCACACACACAAAGACACAGACAGACGCACACGCACACAACACGCACAAACACACACAGCACACACACATACGCGGACATTCACGCACACACACACACACAAAGACACAGACAGACGCACACAACACACACACACACACACGCGCAAGGTGAGAGACTGTGGCTGTGCTCGCGTATGAGAGCCTGCAGCAGAGTTCAGGTGAAGAGTGAAATGTCACTGCGCAGTGCAGCAGGCAGAGCCGCTGGGTGTGAAGCGTGATGCGCTCTGACTACACGTCGCCGCTCCAGAGTACACAAACAGAACTGCTACAGCGGCAGCGCCCCGATGCCACCGCGAATCTCCACTTCTGTGTCCTGACACCCGCCGCTCCGTTACGCTTTCTGAGAACCGCGGCTGATAATTAGACACTGACACGACGTAAAGACGTGTGGATCTGCAAAGTGCCCGGTCTGTGCCAAACCCAGGGAAGGAGCGGGACGTCTCTGACCCTGCGCACGGGGGGGGGGGGGGAATGAGGGGAGGAGAGGGAAAGAGAGAACGTCAAGGGGGGGCAGAGGGGGAGAAGTGGAGAGGGGGAGGAGGGGGAGAGACGAGGAGGGAGAGGGGGAGAGACGAGGAGGGAGAGGGGGAGAGGGGGAGAAGGGGAGAGGGGAGAGACGAGGAGGGAGAGGGGGAGAGGGGGAGAGACGAGGAGGGAGAGGGGGAGAGGGGGAGAGGGGGAGAGGGGGAGACGAGGAGGGAGAGGGGGAGAGGGGAGAAGGGGGAGGAGGGAGGGAGAGGGGGAGAGGGGGAGAGACGAGGAGGGAGAGGGGGAGAGACGAGGAGGGAGAAGAGGAGAGGGGGAGAAGGGAAGAGCGGGAGAGACGAGGAGGGAGAGGGGGAGAAGGGGGAGGAGGAGGGAGAGGGGGAGAGGAGGCGCACACACATGCTTTGGGATTCAGATTCCCGGTGAAATCCGAGGATTCCCCAAACGCAGCAACAAGAGGTTCCAATTACCCGGAGAAACATTCACGGCATATTCAAGCCAGGGCCGGCTGCCAAAACATCCCTCAGGGCCGCGGTCCAAGCCGGAGCGCAGTATCAGACCAGAGCGCACACACACCCGCGAGCCAGCCGCTACAGCCATTACAGCGGCTCTGTGTGGCTCAGGAGGTAGAGCGTGCCGCTGACAACCCTTAGGTTGTGGGTTCAATTCCCACTGGGACCACATATACTGAAAAATGTATGCATTCACTACTGTAAGTCGCTTTGGATAAAAGCGTCTGCTAAATGGCGTATATTACATTCACATATGCATTATGGGATCTCATCATTATTCATAGGTGATAAGTGAAAAGTTAGCGAGCTAAATTTCATCACCTTCGAGGGCACGTTTGAGTGGAAAAACTGCACACCTCGCGTTTGTGTGCTCCTGCTGAGTGCATCGGGACGGGCGCACCGCCTGGTGAGGCCTGAAGGGGGCGCCGCATCCTGACAGCCTGCGCACCGGGAATGCACAGGCTTGCGTTGGCGTTAGTGACAGAGCGGTACCCCCCCCGCCCTCATCGAGGTTCCGTCTCTTCCAAGGGCACAGAGGAGGAACAGACAGAGGCAGGGCTCTCATCTGGGCTGTCTGTCTGGTTGTCGGGGGTGCGTTTGGCTCCCCTTCGTGACACACCGTGTCATCTCTGAGCTAAAAAGAACTGCGGCCCTGTCCCCAATAGTGGGGAAGCAGTCTGCGGTCACCTTTATCCGCCGTCACTGACTGCCTCTACATTTACATTACAAGGGCTCCTTCTGTGCATTTACATTTTAGGCATTTAGCAGATTCTCTTATCCAGAGCGACTTACACAGTTTACATTTCTTTACACACAATCCATTTATACAGCTGGATATTTTACTGAAGCAATTCAGGTTAAGTACCTTTAGCTCAAGGGTACAACAGCAGTGCCCCCACCTGGGAATTGAACCTGCAACCTCTGAGTTACAAGCCCAGCTCCCTAACCATTACACCACACTGCCAGCCTAAACTGTGCCCGCCCGTTAGTCCAGTCTCCGCCCCTCCTGTGGGTGTCCTGCCAGCTGACTGTGGGAGGTGGGGTGGGGAGGTGGAGGGGGGGGGGATACGTGTTACTGGCGCACACCTGGCCAGCGCCGGGGTCTCTCACAGCAGGCGGCGCTCCTGCTGGGCCCGGCCCGCTGATCAGGACAAGCTGTTACGCTCCGACAAGCGCGGTATAAATAAACAGTAAGCGCTCGTGGGCCTGCGAGGCGGGCCGCGAAAGGGTCTGTAAGCCGCGTATGAGCGCTAAGAAGGGGAGATTAGGCAAAGCCTCTATTAGCCCGGGATTCCAGGCTCAGAGGCTGTTTATTTAAGGTTGCCGGGCCCGCTGCGGACCGAGTCCCAGAGGTTCGACGGCAGGGCAGAGCGGCCGGGCGGCCGGGCACACACTGGGAACGTCGTTAGCTCTCCCCCAGCAGGGACGAAGGGAGGATTCCCCAGGCGCTCCCCCCCCCCCACCCAGCGGCAGGGATTACACAGGCAGGGTCTCTCCTGGGACCGGCCCTGTAGCTGTGCCAGAGGAGACCGCACGTGTGTGTGTGTGTGTGTGTTTCTCTCTCTCCCTCTCTCCCTCTCTCCCTCTCTCCCTCTCTCCCTCTCTCTTTCTCTCTCCCTCTCTCTCTCTTCACAGGGCCTACAGGAGGATGAGTCACCCTTCTCATAACTGATCTGGGATCAGACTTCCAGGAGCGGCGCGCGCGCGGGTAACATGAAGGCAGCGGTGGGGAGGGATGACCCTGGACTGCGGCTGTAAATCACAAACCCGAGTCCCGCTCGTGGCTCCTGGCCCAACCTGAGCGGAGTTTGTGTAGCCCTTATCCTCCTGACATCACATTTGACCAACATCTATTTTTTTTTTTTTTTTCTTTTTTTTATAAATTTGTTTCAGATTTTTCCCCGTTTTTCTCCTAATTTGGTAGCCAATTACACCCTCTATTTATTTCGATTTACCCTCCCCACACGAGTCCACTGCTCGTCTCTATGAGGCAAGCTAAAACTCCCAACCCAACAACCAAAATACGGTTCGCTAGACCGCTACGCTATCCGCCGCCCCCTCCCCCCCCACACACACACACACACACACACACAACATCTATTTTTGAAGCAAAGCATCGGTCCATGAAAGACCAATCTGTTCGATCTGTTCACCATTTCAATCTGATGCCAGTCATTAAACTGGACCCTACACTGGAATAGAACTGGTATGGTTTATTTGGACCTAAATCATCTTGGCTGGTCCCAAAAACCCACCAAACAACTGCTGGATAAAGATCGTGACCTCAGCAATGATAGCCAGCCTTAGGTTAATTAGTTTTATTTGACAACAAAAAAAAATTGATATACGCAATGCGAACACACATACCCTTGATACATGACACCACATTAAGGCACACCGCAAATTGCCAGCCGAGGATAACACAAAAAAGTGGGCAAAAAGCCAACTTATTTCCACATGCCAACTCGGTCCACTGCTGTGCGAAGCACAATTTGACCCTGAGGAGGCAGGGGGCACAATTACTCCACTAACTTCTCCTTTAGAGAGCCACTCACGAGCATCGGACCGGAGGTGTGGCCAGGGCCTGGAACCGTGCCCAGATGGCTTGTGGGTAAGAAAAGCTGCGCTGCTGTCGCGTGCACGCTCGAGAAATTGACTTAATCAAGTGCTTCAGTGAGCATCCCTCTGTGTGGGTGCAGCTCGCGTGACAAACGCGCGCTACGCGAGCTTCCCTGGACGAGGGCGTCCGCCAAGCACAGAAACGATATAAATCACCACGTTTCAACGGATTACGCCCAAGGACACTTCTGTTCTCCTGTCGTGTGATGCACGCGGCCGGCCGAGAGAAAACGGCGACGGTCTCTCTCACACGAGGGCCGGGCTCGGGACACAGGGAGCGGGAGAGAGAGGAGAACAGGCCTCCACAGCGTCCTGGCCACCAGCTGCTGATTTAGCTGGGATGGAAGGCGCAGATACAAGGCCGAAATCATTGCCCCGCTAATCCCCACCTTTGCCCTTTGCCTCTCCTGTGTGTCCCGCTCATTCAGACCGTGGCATCGATCTCACTCAGGACTTGAGTTGGTCGCACGTCGTTCGTTCCTGTGAGCGCTGATGAGCTCATTAGCATGGGGGGGCGGGGCTGCTGGACCATGGAGGCCAGCCCCAGGGCCGAAGAGGACATAGCAAGAGTGCCCAGGGAGGCGTCCACCAATCAGGGCTCCTCGAGCTTTCACGTACGCACACATGCACACCCACATAAGCACACGCTCACACACACGTGCGCACACCCACACACAAGACAGACAGACAGACAGACAGACAGACAGACAGACAGACACACACACGCGTGTGCTCACACACACGTGCACACAGACAGACAGACAGACACCCCCACCCCCACCCCCACACACACACACACACACACACACACACACACACACACACACACACACACACACACACACACACACACACACACACACTTAAAGCTAGGAAAGAGGAAGGAGTAGATTCGGGGCACACATGGCAGAGCGCAGCACCAGTGCAGTTTCTTGTTTCTTGCAAAAGTGAGAAACCAGCGGAAGAGCTGCCGGCCAGGAGAGGGCTGGGGTTTACACCACTCCATTCACCAGACCAGGAGCCTGGGCTTTACACCACTGGACCAGCCCTGGGGGAGGGGGGAGAATATCTGCATTTACTGTGAAATCCAAATCGATGTGTTGGGATTTGAGGGCCAGAGGTGGCGTCCTGTGGCTGATGTGCTCTGTGCTCTTGAGCGCTGCAGAACGGCCGTACACCGACATCGTGGTGGCGCACGTTGGCATCGATTGACAACAGTGCGCGAGAGAAGCCTGTCTGCAAACTAACGAGCATTCAAACCAGCTCTGCAACAGTAGCACGTTAGCACGTTAGGAGAGGGGAATCTCACAGACAGTGTGGGTTAATCCGGCCCTCAGCGCCTCACGAAGGTGGACCACGGACAGAATGACAGAATTGTACTTATACCAAAGGAAAAAGTTTTCGTGGGCATGCACGAAATCTCAAATTTCAAACAGCTTGCCTTGTGCGCAGCCACACAGACTGAAAAACAACAGCTTGACTGAAAGCACTCTGCAATCTGACGTGACGGGTTTCAGCCCGTGGTTTGTGAGCAACAGCGGACAAATGTTGAATCAGCGCTCAAAGTCACAGAAAGAATCGATGCAGTCGGGAGAAACGCGCAGCAACGTGAGCTCCTGAGTCACGCCGTGCGGAAACGTGGAGTAATCACAAAAGTGTGAGCGGCTGCTGTTCCATTTGGTACAGAATGCCTCCAAGAGCACTTTTCTAAAAAAAAAAATGGGAAACTGGACCCTGGGCACTGTCCCGTCTGCAAGCGTTTGCGTGGCACACACACACAGGAACCCCCCACCCCCCCACCCCGCTCTGGTTTCCTGCGGTGGAGAAGAGGCACGTGGCAAAAGCGCAGAGATGAGAGAGCCGTGCAACGTGTCATTACGAGGTCGCACCCAAATTGCCCTAATCAAGAGATTACTCACTTCAATTAAATAATTACCCAGAGTGGGAGCTCTTTATGGACGTCAGTCACAGACACAGTGCAGAGGGAGCAACGTGCTGCTGGCGCCCACACGCACACACACACACACACACACACACACACACACACACACACACACACACACACACACACACACACACACACACACACACACACACACACACACACACACACACACACACACACACACACACACACACACACACACACACACACGCACAGACACACGCACAGAGACAGACACAGACACACACACACACACACACACACAGAGACACACAGAGACACACAGACACAGACACACACACACACACACACACACACACACCCACCCACACCCACCCACACACACCCGCGAGCACACACACCCGCGAGCACACACACCCGCGAGCACACACACACACACGCGCACACGCACGCACGCACGCACAGAAACACACTCGCACAGACATATACAGAACACGCGCACACACACACACACACACACACACACACACACACACACACATATACCACACACACACACACACACACACACACACACACACACACACAGACACACAGACACACACGCAGCAGCAGAGTAGGTTCAATGTTCTGCGTCCCGGCCTCACTCCCGAAGCCACGGCAGCTTTAAAAGCAGCCCGACAGACACATAAAACATTTCAAACAGCCCGGCGCGTCTCTGAGCACTTTCCATCACCGTTTACCGTACTCTTCTCCCTGCGCGGTGACAGCCGTGGCCCCATATGCACCACACTCTGTCTTCAACGTACATTTACTTACATTTACACACACGCTCCATCATTTAGGTCCACGCAAATGTTTCAGATGGTACAGAGTGGGAAAACTCTGTTTTAATAATTAGCCATCAAATCACTTAATAAGATAAATGTTTTAGGTGTGCTCTGCAGTTGCAAAAAATTTACAAAAACCTATACTCCATTTTCCTTCCTTCTTTTCCAGATGTTTTCCTCCCATCAACAGAAATGTCAACACAATAAAATATGTTAAAAATAATAATCATCACGTTTAACATAATAAAAATTCAATAATAATAAAAATAATTATTTCACAATGTGAAATAATACACCTCAAACGGAAAATGTGGCAAAAAATCTAACTTGAAAATGTAAATAGAAAAACTATGAATGAGAAGTAATTTCTGAAAATAGCTAGCTAACTATCTAAGTCACCACAACATGGCCCAATGGATCTGATGTCTTCTGACCAGCACCTTCTGACTGGCTAGCTTGCTCCCACAGGCTCCTTCTCACCATGAGTTGCCCCATTAAGAAAAACTTTATTTATTATGTACGTTTCCAGACAAATTGTGCACAGCACTACATAAAGAATTTAAAAATAAACAGAAATAAAATGCACAGCTAACAAAAGGTAGGCTAGTAAAAGAAAACAGCAACAAGGTAGATAGAATCGATAAAGGAACAGTGTGTAAAAATGAAATACAAATATGAATCCCACCAATTTTATAAACCTTATAAAAGTGAGTTTTTCCAAAGGGACTTCAAAGACAACGATGAATCAGCTGCTCTGACCTCCTCAGGTAAACTGTTCCAGAGCTGAGAGCTGAGAACGCTCAGCCTCCTTTTGATCTAGGTTACGTCTTGACTCTGGAACAGTCCGGAGGTCTACAGAGGGGCCGCTCTGTATTATATGTAGTTAAAGGATCAGTGATATGGGGGCTGGCGGATAGCGTAGCGGTCTAACAGACCCATATTTGGCTGGTCCTGTACGAGTGTGAGCTGCCTATCAGGGGCGCGGTTGGAAACCCGTCTCTGCCAGACCGGCCCTGGCCGTTAGTCAGGGGCTAGTCCATGTTTTGCCTTAAAAGTCGTTTGTAAATAGCAAGTGTTGGGGTGATATGACACCTCTTGCTATTTTGGCTGAGTTTTGTACAAGCTGGAGCTGATGCACAGACCGGGAGTACAGCCTCATAAATTACACCAATCCAGCCTTGAGGAGGTCTCAGAATCAGGAAAAGACATCTTGGCAATATTTCTCAATATTTATTTCTGTAAAAACTGTACAACTGCCGGCGATAATATTTTCAAAACGGACAATAATGACCGACGATGAAGTTCGGAGTGCTGCATTTGTCTCTGCAAAGGCAACGGTCATTCGTCTGCCTCCGCGTTTGAAGTAGCACAGTTTCAAACATCCGAGTGAGAGCAGGCCGCGTCCTCAATGACATTCTTATAAAGAGTGAAGCATTCGAGAAAATCGGAATTGTGTGCAGCAGTCACAGATCTTTGTCTTATTATCAACACCACTCTGTCATGGCACATTCTTCCTTCCAAAAATTCTCTCAATTCAGCTGTACTGCATGGAATCTGCGATCGCGTCCATGTTCTCCACATAGCGGAAAACACAGAGCCATATATAGTATCTGCTTGACTGTAGGACGGTCATGCATTTCTCATTCCGCTATTAGTACTTATGGGTCATGTTAGTTAAAAACATTATATTATATATATTTTTTTTTTTATCAAAAGATGGGTTTATGCTGCTCCCGTTTTCAAGAATGCTTCATTTTTATTTGCTGAATGCACATTTTAGGGTACAACCGTGCTGGCCCGATTTTTGAAAGTCATCAAAAACCTGCAGGGTTCACACTGTTCACTTAACCACAAGCTGAGCGCGTGATTGATGATCAATTCACACCAGAGATGGCACAAAAAATCGACACAAATCCCAGTTCTTCAGGAAAACACGTGCACATGACCATTTATGTGCAAATGTTCTTATATTTCTTTACATCTTTTTGAGAAAAGTGTGCCTGAATAACTTTAAGAGCATCTATGCCCAGGATACTAAACAATAACTCTCCCTCAATAAGACAAAGCTGGAAAATACAATCCATCTGAAATAAATGGCAAAACATTACAAGTTATAAGGAGTTAACAGATCCTCTCATTTTCAGGAAATTAGCACAGCTATCCAGTTAGACATTGCCAACGCAATCAGATCGTATCGTTCGTGCCACTGTTGTCTGCTTCAGAGAGGACTCTGAACTGCCACAGCTCTCGAAATGCTGCATTTCATATTGATCCAAGATTAATCATCTACAGATGTTCAACGCCTACCTCGGTTTTGTGCTCCTATTAATAGACTGACTGACACGCTTTTCTGCAGCAGACATACCTGGACCTTACGCAAGACGTTTCCGCTTGGCTCCGTAAATCAATCGATCAAACAAAAGCAGGCTTGTGCATCCTGTGATGACACCAAGCACACATCCCTGGCTTCTCGAAATGCCTGGCACCGGGCGGCCATTCCGTTTCGGTATTATGCTTTGCTTTCATTTGCATGAGGTGATGACTGCAGAGACTGTACCGGGCGGCCATTCCGTTTCGGTATTATGCTTTGCTTTCAGTTGCATGTGGTGATGACTGCAGAGACCGTAGGGGCAGGCCCATAGGGACCTGGCATCTGAAAACGCCCCCGAACCTCAGGTGTCGAAGGAAGGCCAATACCATCCACGGCAGGGGTATTCAAATCCAGGCCTCGAGGGCCGCAGTGTCTGCAGGTATTTGCTCCAATCACACACTACACCACCTGATTTCACTAATTAGCTCGCTTCCTGGACCAAGGAGGTAAACTAATTATTCTAAATCAGGTGGTGTAGTGCGTGGTTGGAGCAAATACCTGCAGACCCTCGAGGCCTGGATTTGAATATCCCCGATCGACAGCTTTGTCTTAGCGACCTCTCACTAGGCCTCCCCTTTCTCTTTGTTGAAAGCAGCTGAAGACGCTCTGGAAGGCAAGGCCTCCAGAGATGACTACGGACACCGTGCAGAGCCCTATCGTCTCTTGTGTCATCGGTATGTGTGAAGTTAAGGCCAAGTACACAAGTCACTGTTCTGAACGGGACAGGAGAAATCAGACCGGAAACATAAAGACAGATTTGGCCCATGATCTTCCATTCACAAGCTCAACCTCGTGTGTCAATTTGGAAAGCTGTTGAAGCCACAGACACCAGCTAACAACAGGGGAGGCCCCTAAACACGCCTCCTCAAAGGCCTTCCAAATAATGTTTTATTTTTTTGCCTTACAACAGACAAAATGTTTCAGACCTCACTTTTCCTTAGGATAACAGGCAACGGAATCCAACGGGGAAACGGTAGTGTGACACACGATGGGAGATCTGAGCCATCAAAAACAGAAGAGAGACGTTAATACGCATTAGGCTACGCGCAGAACACGAGGCAGGCTGCCTGTGTTGTCTTATAACGGCTCAGAAAAAACGCCTCCAGACAGTGCCACTCTAGGACAAAGGCGTTCTATTTCTGGCATTGGACAACAGACAGAAACTTTTGTTTTCTCCTTTTTGAAGCAGTCACTTTCTGTTCACTTTCTGCCGCCGAAGAGTGGCAGTGAATCTAAATCATGTTATTAAGGCTGTGGACGCACAGCACAGCGGAAAGGGGGGCGGCCACTCAATCCACAACAAGTCATCTTCCTTCAGCAGCACTGCATTAGGGGGCTGATTTAGTGGAGCGATGCCTCCTCGTTTGTCTAGCAAGGACGAAGCCTTTTCCTCTGGACACCATCTCTGTAAACAGGGGCGTCGAACAGTCTCTCCCTCCCTCTCTCTCTTGGGCCCCTGGTGCTCGTCGAGAGGTGGCGGCCTGGATGAGAGACAGCGGTCGGAGTGTTCGGAGCGTTCGTCGCGCACTTCCGCGTAGCCTTCGCGAAACATACTTTGTCATAACTCAGCCTAATAATTCCCGAGCCTTCAGCGGCAGAGTTGTCCAATCTTCCCTTCCCGAAGCCAAACCCTCGCCCCTGTAAGACAAGGGCAGGGCCGGGACCGGTGGCGTTTGAGGGAGTTCTTCCCCCGGGCAGGGCGAAGGGGTTCACCTCCCGCCCGTCACGGAGGAACGTCACCGCCACGCACCGCAGCAGACTTAACCGCCCTTGCGCGAGTCTCGTGCAACGTCTGCTACCCCCACGTCATGCCAAAATACGTTTTTATTAAAGGAAACGCTGACACACAGCCACAATAAAGAGCGGCCTTCGTACAAATGGGGCCCTTTCTTCTTCCTGGAGGAGTCTGTAAAGCCTGACAGACAGAAGTAAACCACACAGGGACAATGTGGAGGCTGTCTGGAGTAATATAAACCAGAGAGACGCAAGAGTTCTCATACAACTAAACCGGAGCTGGTGTCAGCCCGCCTTTCGCAGAACCACAAAACCAATGGGGGTTACCCCAACGATGGAAACCGAACAAACGAACTCTTCGGGCCTACTCCACCTCTAGCCTGCAGCCTGGCTTTTGCGATTCGGAAAACAACACTCCACAACTCCATTGTGATCGTTTCATTTGAAAATGTCTAACAGGCCTAGAGAGCATGTGTCTAATAACATCCAGAAGCAGGGTAGGGGCAGGGGGGGGGCAAACATCTCCAAACCCACCCAAGACATTGAGAACGGAAACTCCACATGCACAGACCGTCTGACTTCGCCTGAGTCATGAGGCGACCGCATACAGCAGCACCACCTCTCCAGCGACATCGGATCCCTCTTCTCTACACGGACGTGGGCACGGAGGAAAATGCCATTCGAGTTAACCAAACTCACCGCGGCCCGGCGGGCATGCATGAACGCATGCGTTGCGTTTACGGTATCAAATGCACCGACTGTCAGCCCAGTTTTGCAGATTCGTCTCAAACCTCCACTGAGGTCTATTACCCAGACCGCAGGATAATACCACTTCTGTGTCATCAGGTGAAACCGCGATCAGACTCCACTGCTGGCATTAATCTCTTTTTAATGGGGATGAACTGCAAGCTCTTTGCTTACGTCTCACCCTTGTCCTCCGTTGTGTATTCAACAGTAGAGTTGAACGCACAAGGCAAGGTGGAAGATGTTTAATTGATGCAGCGCGCTTGTGCGGTTTTCAGCCAGAGCAGGCGCTACGCTCAAGGTTGACAAGACAAGTAAAGAAGCTGTTTTAGCACTGGTGTTCCAATGGTCGCTTTTAGCAGCGGCAATTTATCATGGCAGCGAGTGTGAGAAACTTCACGTTGAGGTGTGAGGACGTTAATTCACACGTTTTTAAAAAGGGCGTCCGGAGCCACGGCTAAATCTGCCGTGCCGATGTGTGCATAGCTGCATCTGCATCAGACGAAGCAGAAGGGGTTAAACGCGCCATGGATTATTTCCTCTTAATCTGAAACACAAACATACCATTTCAAATGGATATTAACTGAAACATACACTGGATCCGATTGCTGGATTATACCAAAAGCCAGAACCGACACCAACTACTTTTTCTTCCCAGAGCAGAGCTTTAAGCATCAGTTTAAACAAAGCACAACCAAGTAACAGCATTATAGTAATGGTATTATAGTTGGAGTGCATGAGCACACCTTCACCACCCTTAGAGGTTGTCATAGCAGCTCGAATAGCCATAAATGTATTCTGTATCTCTCAACCAGTTGAGCTGCTAAACTGAATCAAAATCAACTGTTTGATAAACTAAAAGGCCACAGATCAGGGGCCCAAAAAACTGGTAGCAGGGGTAGTTAGCAGCGCTTCTCAGACCTCAAGGTTGTATACGTGCATTCTCAACCTAGACTGTCGTTGCCGTTCAAAGGGACCGGTTAAAGCGGTTAAGCAGAAGTGAGAACAGGTTTGCGTGATGGTCGGCGTGATTTCACCGAGGTCCTTTCGTTCCCCCCCCCCCCCCACCCCCACCACCACTTAATCGCAAGAAAGCAGCGTCACAAAAACATCCGTAACATTGGTGCTCAAACATCTCGAGTCAGCGCCCTACTTTGTATTCATGCTTTTTAGCTGCCAACGCCAAGCGGCTGCAGGAGGTGTGCGAGAGAGACTCCACATGTGTCTCAGGAGCCACGGTCTGATTATCACTGACGGTCTTTGCTTTTTCCACGCAAGAGCAGTTTCCCAGGGAAGGTGTGATGAGCATCGCCAAGGCCATCGGTAGCCTGGAAACGTCTGAACACCCCCCCCCCCCCAAACGAACGTTGCGCGGGGGTTCACCAAGGCGTGCGCATGATCGCCGACGCGACTCGACGTGACTGACTCTGCCCTATTTGTTGTCAGGGAGCTCGGCAAGCACTCTTTCAGGTTGCTACAGAGTGGAAACGTGACACCGTCTTCTGAGTGTCTGCGCCTGTGGGGGGGGACTGACGAAGTGCCTTGGTTTGACAGCACTGGGGCGCGGATACAAAGCAGCCCTCTCTGCCCACCAACCCGACCGGGGCATAACTGTGCAGACAGTAGAACCAACACAGTTGTGGTTCTGTGTGCCTCAGTGTGGTTCTGGTGTGCCCCACTGGGACAGAAAAATGTAGGTAGAGGATAAAAGCAAATGGCACACGCACACACGCACACACGCACACACAGGCTTGACACCGAGAAGAAGATCTGTGTTTCTCTGAGACTTGCACGCGTTCTGAGTGCTGCAGGCCTTCTCTGGCTCAGGCGATAGGAAGCTAGGAAGGTTCCCCAAGTCTGCTCAGAGGAAAAGCGTGCACTTTACTGGAGCTCGCTGCGTAGACACATGGAGAAGGTAGACTGCGGTATGCCTTGTGAGCGAGGCGTTCCTCAGAGCTCCGCTAACTAAACATCGTGACCCTACAGGCATGCAGAAATGCAGACATTTCAGGTGCCAATTCCCAGTGCCAGGGACAGGCCGTCTTCTCTACGATTTAATGCTTCTGTTTGACCCAAATCGTATTTAGTTGGGAGGCGATGCACCCCTTTTCAAGTTGCCAAAACGCTGCACAGCTTCCAAGGCCCAGCAATGAGCTACGGGGGGCATACCCAGCAGAGGGCATGCGTGGCACTTGGGAAAGGCAGATTCACCAAAAGAACCGTTAGCCATGGCAAGTTGGAATGGCGTCAATCTCTTGTGCAGCT
Organism: Aldrovandia affinis; assembly: GCA_029706075.1. Lineage (NCBI taxonomy): Eukaryota > Metazoa > Chordata > Actinopteri > Notacanthiformes > Halosauridae > Aldrovandia > Aldrovandia affinis. The sequence goes on from JAINUG010000102.1 coordinate 3,439,219, forward strand.
GTCAGTTAGGAGCACAAGGCCAGGGAGTCCTCTCCAGTCATCTCGAGCACCATGTCCCACTTAGAGAAGTTCACCGCCCCCTACCCTTATTTCCTTACCATCTCCTGCCCAACCGGTTTGTTTTGCTGCTTACATCAGCGGTACCTCAGCCTCTCTCCCGGAGCCCAAAATACAAATCTCTGCCCTCTGCTTGTCGAACCCAGCCCAGCCACCAACGCACGGAAGCAATCGCCGCCTCAGCGCAGTCCAGATGACGCTGCGGGCGCCGGGTGCCAGCGAGGAGCTGGCCAACAATGGCAGTCGCCCAACAGCGCAATTCTATCCCCCACGCACGTGAGCCCCGCGAAAGTGTTACCATAGGGATTGCAACACACAAAAGAAAATAAACAAGTTTGTGAAAATCAACATCCCCCTTTCCCCTGGTACACGACGGGCCTTGCTGGGTCGACACAGAACCGCGCCATTCCACAGTCGTGAGTCAATCAGGGGGAGAGCGCTGCCAGGACATAAAAAATAAAAAATATAAAAAACACAGTGCCGGGGATGACTCGCTTCAGCTCAGCACCTGAGACACAGTAATTCCAATTCTTGTGGTTGTGTGTGGCTCAGTTGGTAGAACACGGCGTTGGCAATGCTTAGGTTGTGGGTTCAATCCCCACTGGGACCACATATACTGAAAAATGTATGCATTCACTACTGTAAGTCGCTTTGGATAAAAACGCATCTGCTAAATGCCATATATTATATATTATTATGATATTAGCACAGGAGAGATTGCTGTGGTAATTCACTGCGGTCACCAGGGGCCCGCACAGAATGACCGGGAAGCGTCTCGCTACGCTGCACTGTCGTGGGAATGCTGCACCTGCATCCTACATCGCCCGCCTCCACTCCTGTTAACAGGAGGCGTAGAGATGCTCAGGTCTATGCGGGGAAAGGGAGGGAAAGGGAGAGAAACACAGAGAGAGAGAGAGAGAGAGAGAGAGAGAGAGAGAGAGAGAGAGAGAGAGAGAGAGAGGTAAAGCAAGGTAGAGACAGAGAGAGAGAGAGAGAGAGAGAGAAACGGAGAGAGAGCCAGCAGGGTGCTGCCTGCGGCACGGCTTTACGGGAGATTAGGGAGCAGCCAGCTTGCACGGGGCTTGTTTCTGTAATGTGATATGGCAGTCCTCTCCTTCGCCGCCACCCCCTCCTGCTGCTGCGTCCCACTCTCGGGAGTCCTGGCGGGACTCCTGCTGCTCCGTGCCGCTTTTAAATACCTCTCGGCCTCTCTCCCACCGCGACGGCACCGCAGCCGGGCCCGATGCGGCACGCACCCCGGAGAAAAGACTCTCCTTTCAATTACTCTCTAGCTCTGGCTTATTTGCACAAGTAATTATTCGTTTGCGCGCGCGAGTGACTTCTCAAGCGCCCGGAGATCTTTGGAGGAGACCAGAGTTTGGCTGGAGGCGGCAAGCTGGGGAGACGGCTAACGGGGCGCCAAACAGCCCTGAGCTAGGTGCACAGGTTCCCCCTAACAGACCTTCAGGGGCACGAGAAAGAGCCACGGTCAGATGAACCTGTGCAAGCTGAAACTGCAAACACACACCCCCCTGTCCTCTCATGCTGCTGCTGCTCCTCCCTGTTCACTCCCATAACTAATGATCCAATTACAGCCTCGCTCACATTGAGCTCTTCCCTGACTGAGAGGATTCCCCTGTGTCAAACAGGACTCTCCTTGGGATGCCACATCAGTCTACGATGAGGGACTTTCCCCCAGAGGTCAACAGGAGGTCCTGGGACATGCAAGCACAGGAACTAGCAAATCTAGCGTGACCACGCGCATTCTGTGGGGCACTGGAGGAGAGAGGATCCAGCCGGGCTGAAAACAGCGCAGTCATTTGGTCTGATCCGTGCCAGGTGTGCTTTTTTTTTTGGGGGCAGTGCAAGTTTAGCAGTTCTGTCAAATTAGAGGTAATTACTGAGAGTTGTGAGAGGATCGATTCCCGAGTTTTACACAGCAGGCTTCTCGTCCTGTGATGTTTGCAAACGTCGGAGGAAACTGAAATTCTCCTGGCTCTCCTCTGCCGGTCGAAAGCCATGGGCCGCAAACCCGCGCACGCCTCCAAATGCCCCGCAGCCACGGGCGAGCTCGGAGTCTGACCGGGGACAGACTGCGATAGATCCTCCCATTCTCAAACGCCCACTGAGGCACGGGGATGAAATACGGGCAGCGTGAGGCAAAATTAAGGTCAAGGAAAATAAATGTGTGTCAGTCTTCATGTAGCAGTTCCTAACTTCTGTAAACCATTTATGACTTACAACCTTGGCGTTAAGCCCGTCACAGCAGCCACTGTCGTCCTACCCACTAAGACTGAGGGAATCCTCCTTTAGTGTTTCATTACGCACGTGTAGGAAATACACAACATACGTGTAGGCCATATACACGCATAATGTGATTGAGAAATGTGAGTGGCGATGTTTAATTCCACTAGCTGTATTTTTACCACCTTTGAAAGGGAAAATTTTATTTATTTCATATTTTAAAAAGCCGTTAAAATAAAGAGGCAGATAAAAACAAAACGTGTTTTCCCTAATCGCACATCATAACCCCTGAACAAATAGTGCTTTGCGATTTGGGTGGTTTTGGGCAAAAGGCAGCCCTCTTAACGCTGATCTGAACCATATTACCATCAACTTTGCCATCAGTGATTTTCTGGTGATAAAAAGTATTTGAGAATATAGCAAGCTACAAAATGCATGAGCATATCCCAACCCCATAAAAAAATAAACGTTACCAAATGGGGTTTTAAAGTTTGTGCTGAACGCATCGAAGTTTTGGTTGTAAAAATGGAAATCATTTGCCAAGATAACCCGCAAATCTCAAACCTCTCTACCCTTTTCTTACATGTTTACATTAATCAGAACTTAAACTGGGTTTTAGCCAAGCCTGGCGTCCCAAATTTCTGTTCAGCTCAACACTTCTAATTGATTAGGAAGATTATTTCACTTATTGATTTCACATATATCGTTTGCTGAAAACTAGACATGATAGGAGTAAATGCTCGATTACTATGGTCTTCGTCTACAACTAGCAACTGTAACGTTGCTGCGAATCATAACATGTGCGCCAGCTAACCAGCCCAGTAGACACTGGTTGTCTAAAAGCCAAGGGCAGCTCGTTGGACCCCAACACGAAGCTGGATACGGTATCTATCCATGTCGCTCCCGATTAGCTACTGGAGTTGTACGCTACAGCTACGATTAGACATTTACATTTCAGGCATTTAGCAGACGCTCTGATCCAGAGCGACTTACACAGTTTAATCTTTTTTTTTTACATTCAATCAATTTATACAGCTGGATATTAACAGAAGCAATTCAGGCTAAGTACCTTGCTCAAGGGTACAACGACAGTGTCCAACCTGGGAATCAAACCAGCAACCTTTCGGCTACAAGCCCAGTTCCCTAACCATTATACTACACTGCCGCCCATATCACCCATGATAGACGATATCTCCACTGCACGCTTTGAACGGCACATTTCGCCAACATTGGTGCACGAATACGAGCGCAATATGGAAATCAAAGTACATGCCACCCCACACGTTATCAACAGCCCGCTTAGATTCGTCGATCGCAAGATAACAACTCGTCTGGTGCACAAAAAAGAATAGACAACTGACCAACAGCGACAGCCAGGCAGGAAGGATGGCTCGAAAACAATAATGTAACCTGTGGAGAGGTCCTTACATTATCACGGATAATGCTCGTCAGCCAACAAGGCGAATAGTGGCGCATACAGCACAATGTGCATCGAGCAATATGCAACGTCAGTGGATCTGCTGCCGAGCCGTTTACACACGTTATATTTTACATTTTAGGAATTTCAGCAGACGCTCTTATCCAGAGCGACTTACAGTTTACATTTCTTTACATACAATCCATTTATACAGCTGGATATTTTACTGAAGCAATCCAGGTTAAGTACCTTGCTCAAGGGTACAACAGCAGTGCCCCACCTACCTAGGAATTGAACCTGCAACCTCTAAGTTACAAGCCCCAGTTCCTTAACCATTAAACTACACTGCCAGCCTTTACACACAAAACGAGTAACGTTAGCTAGCTCGCTGGTTAGTCGGGCTTGGCAGCTAATGACTTGGTTAGAAAACGAAGCAAGAGGCTGGTCGACAGTGACACAAATCAAACTCGTTCAGTCGAAACCTAAGGACGCAAAGATAAATGAGCACTAGCGAACTAGCGGCAAGTTTACAGCGCAAGAAACTCCAGTTCCGTGCGGTTAACTTAACGGCAGTTCGCGAATAACTGCTCGCCGCGTAACCGGCGGAGCGCTGCGGCTAATCGAAGTAGAAGCTTTTTCGCGAGCGCAACTCGCGACTTTCTCCGTAACGGTTACCTGCGCGAGGCGTGAGGCGTTCGCCGTTAATCTCACCTTTAACGAGCCGCTCGGTGGTGGACTGCTTATTCTCCTCTTTCCCGGACATCTTCGCTTTCACCTCGTCTCACCTCGAAAGGGATTTCAAATTGTGATAAATCCCTCGGCGGAGCTGTGAGTCGACTTTCTTAACGTTGCTAACTGGCTACCTAGCTAGCTCGCGACCCCCCGAATTTAAAAGCAGCAAGGCAGGACAGCCCAAAATGGGAGCTCCAGCGAGCTCGGCTGGAAGGTAAAATCCGGGAGGGGAAGGGGAAAGGGGGACTCCGCTTTATCGCCGAAATTATTTTATACGTAGCTAGCTAGCTAGATGGGCAGCTAGCTAGCTAACTAACTAGATCAAGTCTTCTGACTCCTTCTTGGGTATCCAACTGTTGTCAGAGTGTGTCAAAAAGAAAAATTAGCTAGCTAGCTAGCCAAGTCAACAAACTAAAATAAACAGAACCAGAGAATTTAAAAGAAAAAAAATAGGTTTTGCAAATCCGATTTTCCACTTCTTCGAGCCAAATGTTAGCCAGATGTCACAATATTTCGTTGCCGCTTTATGCTTAAAATATTTGCTGCTTTCGGGCCTGTCCTTGTTTGTATTTCCCCCCCTTCTACCTCGCTATCTAGCTAGTCAGCTCTGTCTTGTGCTCTCCCTCCGTGTTCTCTTGGATTAAACTCTCTAATCCACCAGACCACAAACGGATTTCCTACAATATGGCAGCGTCGACTCGCCGAACGCGGAGAGTTGTGGGTAATGTAGTATGTACGCAACAAACTACCAACTCAACAAAGTGTGTAGCGATTGCCAAAAATGAGCCCTACATTTCCGAAATGCCTCATTATCTTCAGATGTGAAGAAATGTAGTTTAAAATTACACCGTTTTCGAGTGTGTGCCCCTTATTAGTTTATCGCGAAGTTTAAATCAGACAAAAAAGTCTGTTCACAGTCTCCTGGATGCTAATCTTCTGTGTTGATTTGACGATAGGTAGATTCTTCTTTGCAGGTAGCCATTTACCTATACTCAAATCAATGCAGGTGATCCCAACAAAAGGTTGTATGTTGTCCAGAGCCTTTTTGTTTGTCCATTTTTTATATAACAATATATTTATGAATATATAATTTTCTTTGCTGACCAACTGACTATGTTCAACAAAAGTATATTTGACCTTCGTAATACAGTTGCATGAACTATAGAAGTTATTAGCAATAGCTCAAAGAGTGCATTTCAAACCATACCACACCTGTCTCCCACCTGTTCCCCAAATGGGAAGGTCAGCAAAATGTATTTTCCTCTTACTGTGCATTTTTCATATTTAACATACAAATGTAACTTTCAATGGTACATACCATTTATTTTATAAAGTGTATGTATATCTTATGTGAGCATATTTCTATTTCTATTATTCACCTTACAGAACAATCTTGTTTCATTTTAGTCAAATTAAGTCATTGTATTGATGAATGGTAATGAATTGTCCCCTGTAGAAGTGGGATTAAAAAGATTGCCCTACACCCTTTTATGACACTCCTGTTTTTTATAGATCTGCTGTGTGGTGAAACATCAGCCGGACTTTTGCACTCATCTGCACTCTCTTTCGGATTGAAATGTTTGCGCCTTTCAGCACGGTTTATTTTACCTTTTAAATAATTTACTGTACACGAGTGGGAGTCTCAGTTGTTTGAACAAACCTTTTTGTCAAGTCTTGCGTACTTGGACAACGTTAAATCAAGGTATAGCAGCACTGTTCCCTGTAGTTTGTATAGTCTAAATACTATACATCTACCATCAGGAAATCAAAGAGAAAACTTTGCTTGCTCAGACCCAGCATAGTGAAAATGGACTGCTTGGCAGAAATTAGGGTGTAGCCAGGACGGACTAGCTATAATGGCAGTGTTGGCATAATGGTTAAGGAACGGGGCTTGTAATGCAAAGGTTGCAGGTTCGATTCCCAGGTGGGGACACTGTTGTTGTACCCTTGAGCAATCTACTTAACCTGAATTGCTTCAGTAAAATATCCAGCTGTGTAAATAAATGTAAACTGTGTAAGTCGCTCTGGATAAGAGCGTCTGCTAAAATGTAAACATGTAAATGTCTATAGCCTTTTTCCTCTTACCTGGCAGAAATCACACATGTCAATATTCAAGAAGACAGGTGTTCATTTTATATCATGCATGCATGTATGGGTTTGACCCTGACCGTAGTTAATCTTGACTGTTTTCTCTCTAAAGTTTACGTTCCATAGTTTTCATCTTTTTCATTCACCACAATGAATAAGTGTTCTGAGATTGCAAAAAGCAGGAGCACAAAAGGAAAGCATTGAGAACTTTGATGCGGTTCAAAAGGTAACAGTGTAGTGTAATGGTTAGGGAGCTGGGCTTGTAACTCAGAGGTTGCAGGTTAAATTCCCAGGTTGGGCACTGCTGTTGTACCCTTGAGCAAGGTACCTAACCTGAATTGCTTCAGTAAAAATATCCAGCTGTATAAATGGATTGTATAGAATATGTAAAAGAAATGTAAAAAAAGTTGCAATGTAAGTCGCTCTGGATAAGAGCGTCTGCTAAATGCCTAAAATGTAATGTAAATGTAAATGTAACAAGGGACTGCATTCGCTAAAGACCACAAGCACACCGAACAAACAATAGCGAAATGGTCCTTCAACTCGAATCATTTATATTCACGAGCAAGTGCGCCAAAAACAGCTGACTGTTACAAAGGTCTCTTAACATATTCATAGAAATCAGAATGAGAACCAGACAAGCAACCGTCTTATTGCCAACGAAATTCTCGCTTCTACCTGCACCCTTCGAAGGTTCACGAACACGGGGACAAACCATTAAAAAAAAGTGAAGGACGGCAAAATCAACTTCGCTCAATTTGTGCTTCTCCATCTGCAAGTGCACATGCACACATGACATCACCAACATCGTGCAAATGGCTTGCTGTGATTGGTGTGAGTGATGTAATTTCCAAAATATTCAGGGCCTCCTTCTGGCCCACAAGAGTGAATGGGTTGGATTAAATGTTTGCTCACAATGGAAGTTTCCATTCCAGCCAAAGTAAATGTGATAAAAACGTGAATTCTGGGGGCCTCCCGGGTGGTCTAGTGGTTACAACGTTCGACACTGGCCACTGCGACCGGGGTTCAATTCCACCGGCCGTGCCAGAGTCAGCTCTGGCTGGGAGTGCCACCGGACAGGGTGGGAGGGGGAAGGGAAGCTGACAGGAAGTTCGCTGCATACAGGAGTTTGGACAACTTCACAGGTGGAAGTAGCCTATACACAGATGAACACAGTAACACAACATTGCACACATAGATAAAAATGTAAAGTGGCAAAAAATAAAAAAATGAATTACTTGTTCGTGGGAAAATAATTGAAATGGAGAAAGGCGACAATATTTGCAAAAGAGTTTATAAAAAGACAGTATTCCACTCTACACAATGAAAAAGGCATGATGGAGCTTCCCACACTAAGAGCAAGAGATAAACACTGTACATCGTTTCTGGACATAGCTTCACTAACGCACAGTTTGCAATTCTAAGCATAATCAATAAATAAACACACACCTCCATAAAATGATAAAATATCACACATGAAGTACAGGACATTTGCACCCAACACCCATATTCCCGTGACAAACGAAAAGGAACACATGATTAGTATTGTATGCGTGTGGTCACATCATCCACGGCTGTAGGACCAGCTGTAGGGAACGAGGCAATGGTACAAGACGTGAAAAACGGGTGCTTCTTCTTCATTCGTTTCAGTTTCAGGAAACCATGTGATGCCATAATTCTGCTTGCACGTTTCCAGAAAATCATAAAATATTACTCAATGACAAACCAGTATTTTGTTTTTACACAGGGTCGTTTTCCCCCCGCCCATGAAAACCAAAAATAATATTAGGAACACAAACAGCAGCACTCTCGTTTGCCAGTTTCTGGAATGGTAATGGTTCCCTTTTTTTCAATGGAAAAACAAATAAAACCAACCAGATCAAGTGTATATGTTCCAAATATGTACACAGCTTTATTGACCTTGGGAGTAAAACCCCTTCCAATCTAACCAAGCTATATTCCCACTGTTACAGGCCTTTAAAATAAATAACATTTTAAAATCACTGATGGCTGTTTGCTCACTATAAAAGCACTTAAATTGACATAGACGGGTTACATCATCTTCAATGGCTCTTTCAATTCTAGGACTAACCTAACCCAACTACAGTCAGAGGGTATACGGTCGCGAATGTCAAAATGGAGAACAAAACTTTAACGGCATAATTCATGAATGTTCACCTCACTTTCAGTTCAAACATCGACTTGTCAACAAAACAACAAGTAAGAGAACAGAAGGGCAGATGAACCTGGCTCACAGTCACGACACCTGAGCAAGGACCAGGTCAAAGGTCACGGGGCTCGCTCCTCCAAGCTAATCAAAGCTAGTAGCGTATTATTCATTGAGAACTAGAACATAAAAGGATCGATAACTACTCAACGTCCGTTAAAATGAATCACCACCGATTGCTCTGATAACCAGGAAGCGGAATACAAAACAGATGCACGGTAAATGGTTTTTCAAGTGTACGAATGTCTTTTTTGTTCTGTTCTTTGCCGCTCATTAAAAGGTTTGTCAAAACGGGAAACAAAACGCATTTATCGGGACGAGAAAATTATCTGATGATCTTAATTCGGCGGAAGTTGTGACACGTTGCATACATTTGCCCAAGGACGACAAGCGGCATCCTCCCGACATGATCTCGATGTACTTTTTGAGGTTTTGACATTTTGCTTTCAGGTGGTTGTATTTCTCAGTGCCAACAAGACAGGAGAGGTCAGAACGGACACCCACAATCGTGTATTCGCCAACACCACAAAAGCAGCCGGGAAAAAAAGCTGTTGTGGCAGGTTCCTTGGATCAGTTATTGTATCAGCAAAAGGCGGCTTTTTTTATTGAGCGGCTTGTCGTTTACGCACTCAACGCATAACGCCCATCTGGACACCACAACATTTTTTAGGACTACCTAGGCGATCTGCCACATACATGATAGAGCAGGACCCACCTGCGTGTTTCGTCCGTGCTTGAATGCAATTGTGCACGTGTGTATCTGCAAATAAACAAATATAACTTTTTTGTGCGATGGTGCTTTATATAGCTTGAAACTGAGGGGAAAGCCCACAGGCGCTGTCAGCTTTTGGTGCACGTCAATACAATCCTGAGTTTTAGAAAGGCTTTGTCTCCCCCTAGTGGCCAGATATCATAAACTGCATCCTTTTAACACCACGACTGTGACAACTTTTACTAAATTAAATCAGTGCGCCAGATAAATTATCTCTGCAAAACAAATGTCCCAGAGTTCACCTCTTGTGTTGATGAGCGTGATGCACGCTTGTGAAAGCTGTGACCTGCACCGTAACGAGATACTTTCGCCAGATGTCATGTCTAACTGAGAACAAACTGAATATAGGTTTCCAACTTAGTTGTTTTAGTTTTTTTAACAGAATGTCAAATTTAAGCTACCATAGCAACGCATGGCACATATTTGACAGTATTCTATAGATGTGAGAAATGTTTGTTTCTAGATCCTTAAAAGCTCACAAATGCAGACAGGGCTGCGTAAATGAACAATGTTTTCAACCCACTACTACTGTTGATGTGTCAAACTTTTAACTACTTCATCAGTTCACCGTTTCATTTAACGGTTTCAATAAATACTTAACATTTAACGACGACGGTACTCAGTTCATTAACAGTACAGTTAGATTAGTGTGATAATCCTAACAAGTTGGGCTATTGGGGACAAAAAATCTTCTATAGACCAGAAAGCAAAGGAGCCGAGGAGCGTAGCGGTTTTGTGTCACAAAAATACTTCATAGTACCAAAAAAAAAATATATATAATAATAATAATAATTCATACCTGACGAAACGCATTCCCACAAACCCGCACCAAAAATGGCTTTGCCTTCATTCATTCATTTATCCAGCTGGCCCTACAGTACTGCAAGAGCCTCTACGGAAGCTGCTCCACACAAATATGGGGTCAGTCTGAGGGGACACCATGCGCTTCTTTCCAAGCAGGGAACGTAACACTTATAAGCCAACGTCGTTGAAAGAGTAGCGCCAACGCGTCCATGGCATAGCCATCGCATCGCATCTGCTATAGAAACAGCCAAGTTACGTCCGCACGATTCTGCATATTTGATCCATAGGGTTTCATTAACACGGTACACAAACACAATTCATAATCAATGAATAAAATATATGCTAAAAATAAAGCCTTCTGTATGAGAACGGTATCCTGTTAGGGAGGAAAGAGCGCATTCGTCGCGGTATCTAAGAGTAAAGTCTGCCGCGGCTGAGAGCACACGGAGCAGGGCACTGGCCGTCTGAACCACCGCTGACCATCCCAGCCCAAACACCAAGGAAAAATCCAGGGGACTACAAAGAAAGATACCAAAAGAACTACATGTCCCAATAGTGTGAGAGAGCCACGGCAAGTTTCTTAAAAAGCCCTGCGTGTGGAAGGACGACTCGTGTTTGGTCTTCAGGTTTCAGTCCCTGGCGCCACATTTGGTCACCTCAAACAAAACAGGAACCATAAATAAACAGGAACGTTTATACACACAGGAAGAGTCTCTTGGGGGCCAGTTTGTCTTACCGCCCTTGGGGTTGTTTTTGGTATGGAACGAGCTCATCGAAGGTAGGCCGCGGTTCAGAGGAGGATGTCTTCGTGGGCCCTGGGTCATTATGTGGGAGGCCTGACAGTGCAAAGTGCTCTGAGACGGTGCTCTGCTCCGTGCCACACCGGGGCCAGCGAGCATCGGTCCAACGACGGGGTCAGCTTCTCCTCGCCCGCCCGGCCCTGTCACATGATTACTCAGTGACCCACGCGTGACCAGGACAGGCAATCCACAGGGTGCCCAAAAATGAATGAGAACGGTGTGGCCCTCCCCCAGAGGTTTGGTCGTAAGATACGGGACTGATTCCTGACCTTTATTGCACATGGTGAATGTCCGGGGCGCACATCTCCCCCTACACCTGTGCTTTTGATCCGTTTCCTACTTGAGCGTTCAGCCGAGGGAGACAACAGGTCCACGCGCTTCCTCTGAACTTCCAGCCGACACATTATATCATCTCTTAGGCGCGGGGGGTCTTGGGCGTAGGTCAGAGGTCAAAGGTGCGTGGGGGGGGGGATCTAAAGGAAGCCATCAGGGGAATGCACTACTGCATACGGGAACGTTCTTCAGGTTGAGAGTGAGCAGGAAGGGTGCACCGTTGGGAGGAGTGCAGAACCGTTGGACTGACTGCGGTCCTGGCAGAGTGTTCCTGAGGGGCGGGGCGGGGTGGGGCGGGGCGGGGCGGGCGGGGCAGGGGCAGGGGCAGGGGGTGGGCGAGGGGTGGCTAGCCCAGCTGAATCTGCCCAGAGTACATGGTGAGCAGCAGCATGATGGCGAAGCCGGTCAGCAGCCCCGCGTTCTGGATGGCGAAGCAGAGCAGAGAGCCGCTCCCGCCCGACTCCTCCTCCTCCCGGCTCACCTCGTTCATCTCCGGGAACTGTGCGCACACAGACACACAGACACACACAGACAGACACACAGACAGAGACAGACAGACAGACAGACCGAGACAGCGAAAGGGTTAGAGCACAACGCACCAAACATATCATATCCACCTCACAGGGCGATGGTCTCAGAAAGGCAGTGTTCACTACAATAATGTTGCCTTATTGCGCCTCCACTAATGCAAACCATTACAAAATGCTATACTATAAAAATGTCATATTTACCTCAGAGGGCAATGGTCTTACAAAGGTACTAACTACGTTAATGTTGCCTTATGAGGACACCAATTATTATTTTATACATTTCCTCCAGCAAACTAAACTAATCGTAAAAAGGCACCATGGTAAAATAATCTGGTGGTTGACTGCCACGTTCTCTCAATTCCATTTTAGTCTCGGAGGAGACGATACTTCGCCTCCATCCCTGTCGGTCACAGGGCTACGGCAGCGAACTATGAGGGAGGGATTGACCTGAGAATAGCGGGTGTAATTTGCTACCAAATTGGAGAGAAAAACGGGATAAAAAAAATAATTTTAAAAATAATTTAAAAAAATCCAATGCAGGGGAATGAGACAAAATCCTCGCCCTAAAAGGTACCGGCGTCCACGCTGAACCCTCACCATGTCGGCCAGGGCGATGTACAGGAACATGCCCCCCGCCAGGGCAAAGATCCAGTTGGCGGAGAAGTGGCTGCCCGCCAGGACGCCAAAGCCCATGCCCAGGTAACAGCAGCAGGCCGACAGGAAGTTGAAGAAGAGGGCTTGCTGTAAACTCATGCCAGCGTTGAGCAGGATCACGAAGTCACCTGGGAGAGAGGGAGACAGGTAAAGCAAGGTAGAGACAGACAGAGAGAGACAGAGACAGAGAGAGAGAGAGATAGAGAGAGTATGCATTAGCTACATTAACAGGCTACCAGCTGTTGGTTGTTGTTAATGAGATACACACTTCTCCTACCACTAGTTTTTCTGGAGTACTGGTTCGCAGGCATTGGGCCTTCCCACAGCAGAAAAACAACAAATCAACAAATAACCTAACAAAGATACTGGATGTGCATGTATTTTTCTTTACATGGTATCAGGCCAACAAATAGAAAAAGCAGCAATTCTGTAATTTAATTGAACAAATCCATTTCAGTGTGACTCTTACCATCCTGGCTTAGCTACATTAAAAAAAAAAAAAAAAAAAAAATGGCTGGCAGAGAACAACAGCACAGCAATGTCCCGTTGCCAACGCAGTGAAGGCACATTGTAGTCAGTAGTGCCAGGCTGCTGTGGAGCACGATGTGGGCGGGGGGTGGGCCCTTACCCAGCTCGTGGGGGAACTCCTCACACAGGATGGCCACGGACGTGCTGACGCCCTGGAACACGGACACGGTGAAGGAGGCGCCGATGGCCAGGCCGTCGATGAAGTTGTGCAGCCCGTCGCTCAGCGTGATCATCCAGGCCAGCGTGCCGATGTCGGTGTACGCCGTGCCCTTCAGCCAATGGCAGCCTCCCGAGCTCTGCGTGTCCTGCGGGGGGCGGAGCCGAGCGGAGCGTGAGGTGTAGGTCAACCTTCGTTTCGCGTCCTTGCCCCTCCCTCCCTCCCTCCCTCCCTCCCTACTCCCTACTCCCTACTCCCTACTCCCTACCCCTACTCCCTCCCTCCCTCCCTACTCCCTACTCCCTCCCTACTCCCTACTCCCTCCTCCCTACTCCCTACTCCCTCCCTCCCTACTCCCTACTCCCTACTCCCTCCCTCCCTCCCTCCGCCGCCTGACGACAACGCTCCTGGCGCCAGCCAATCAGCACTTCTTCGCCCAAAGACCGAGGCGGTCAAATTTTTGTATCGGCGATCCGATTCCTTTTGTCAATTTTTTGTGAAGAAATTTGAAACGTCGTACATAATTGTGGAAATAAAAAACGAACGACTCGTATTTCAGAGCTGACAGCACGGAGCGGCACCCGTCTGCACCCGCAGGTCCAGGAACACTTTATTTGTCAAACGTCAACAAGAGCGGCGTGCTCCAGGACAAAGCTGCGCACATGCGTTCGTGTTACGGCAGTGTGTGAACGTGTGTTTCGAGGAAATACTAAAGAGTGTGTCGTTCTCCGGGGTGGGGGTGGGGGTGGGGGAGGGTAATTCTAACCCCGCTCGATCGTGAGGGTCTGGGGTTTAGCTCCTTAATCCTCCCGTGGGTGAGGAGACCTGGGGGAGAGCAGCTGGGGGGCTTAGCCTTTAGCCCTTAGCCCTCTTATCCTCTTAAACTCCACACAGATATTAGGAAGTTTTTCTTTACACAGAGTTGTCAATGCCTGGAACAGCTTGCCAGGTTGGGTAGTAGAGGCAGAAACACTTGGGCTATTCAAGTCCAGGCTAGATGCAGTACTAGATACTCTTTAGATTAGGACATGACGAGCCTAGATAAACTAGGCAGATAGCCTCTGCTAAATGGCATATATTAATCATTAGATGTATTCTTATCATGTTATGTTCTTATCCCCACACTGACCTGGGGCAGCTGTGTAGTGTAATGGTTAGGGAAGTGGGCTTGTAACTCAGAGATTGCTGGTTTGATTCCCAGGTGGGGGCACTGCCATTGAACTTAACCTGAATTGCTTCAGTAAAAATATCCAGCTGTATAAATCGATTGCATGTAAAGAAATGTAAACTGTGTAAGTCGGTTTGATTCCCAGCTGGGGGCACTACCGTTGTACCCTTGAGCTAAAGGTACTTAACCTGAACTGCTTCAGTAAAAATATCCAGCTGTATAAATGGATTGTATGTAAAGAAATGTAAATTGTGTAAGTCGCTCTGGATAAGAGCGTCCTGCTAAATGCCTAAAAGGTAAAATGTAAATGTACCTGCACAGTCTGTCCCGCGCTCAGCACCCTGCTGTCCTCTCCCGGGCCCCGGGCGTCCCGGTCCACCCCGGGCAGGGCCAGCCCCGCCTCTCCGTTCTGCAGCTTCTCCGTCACCCCGTCTTCAACGTCCGACTTGGAGGCGTAGCGCTCGGCCGGGAAGTGGCTGTGGCCGTGACCCTGGGCCTTCTAACAAAGAAAGCCAAAGTCACTTCAGACAGCCGGTCACTAGGGGCGCTGTTCTCTCTTACCTTACATGCAGCACCACTTCACTAGGTACCTGCGCCAGCATGCACGGTCGGGTCGATTGGGGAAATGACTCTAAAATAATAATCCTCACAAGCATTGACCGCGTAGGTGCACGTCACTGAGAGTTAAGCTGAATCTGCCATCTAGTGGGCGGCAGTGTAGTGTAATGTAATGGTTAGGGAAGTGGGCTTGTAACTCAGAGATGGCTGGTTCGATTCCCAGGTGGGGGCACTGCCGTTGAACTTAACCTGAATTGCTTCAGTAAAACATCCAGCTGTATGAATGGATTGTATGTAAAGAAATGTAAACTGTGTAAGTCGCTCGGGATAACAGCGTCTGCTAAATGCCTAAAATGTAAAAATGTAAATATTAAATTTGTGAGAATCAAAGTTCACTGACACTCTCTGTCCACAAGGGGGTGCTCTCGACAAGGGCCTCAGTGCTCATTTGGGGCCCACATCAGTATCATAAGACACAATACAGCAAGCCCAAAACTGAGCGAAAATATCATTTAAACCAATCATCAATCATGAATATTGCCAATGTAATGCCCAGCGGAATCCAATGACAACCAAATTTGTTGAGACGGTCACACGAAGGGCCCGTCATTTTAAACTGAATTTCTGCCGGATCCTAGACACGTCGTGAACTTTCCACTTCATTACTCCACTGACATTAGGACATTGTTCACACTATGTACTACATAATAATGTTAAATAATAATAATGAGCGTTTCCTGTACTGCAAGAGGAAAATGAATCAAGGCAGTTCATGACTGATTGTTGGAATGCATCTGCGTTTGTGTGAAACGCTTCACCAAATGTCAAATTCTCAGCGTCATGAGTGAAAACGTTCAGCTGAACTCAACCGGAGTCTATAGCATGTGTCATTCTAGTTTGAATTTAGTGTTCTGACTGAAGACAGAACATTCGAGACATCGTGTACCCCTCCACCTTGCATACCACACGCTAGGGGTGTGGCGTGTGGGGGTGTGGCGTGTGGGGGGGGGTGTGTGGGGTGTGTGGGGGTGGGGCCTTAATCACGAGAGGAAGTAGGACATCTGCATTCCACCAAACTGAACTTGACATTGCAGCGATGGCTCGCACGGAACAATTATCTTAGTCGCCGGTCATGCTGAACGGGAAGAACCGGTCGCAGATCAGGCCTGGAGCGAAGTCTGTTCGACAGCACGGAGGTTTCCCCTCCCTCCCTCCCCCCCTCCCTCCCTCCCTCCCTCCCTCCCTCCCTCTCTTCCTCACCCCATCCTTGGGCTTGGGCTTGAGCACCATCTTGAGGACCTTCTCGGTGAAGAAGAAGAGGTAGAAGCCTCCGAACACCACGGCCGACTTGGACACGTAGTAGTCCTCCATGGGGTTGAAGCCAAAAGCCTGGGCGTGAGAAGGGCACGGCGTTAGGGGAGGCGGTGGAGACGTGTTCGCCTGCGGCCGCAGCTGGAGAACTAGCAGGCCGTACATTTTAGACACATGTCACACAACACGACTGAAAAGCTGGCGCCAGAAACTCAAAACGTATTAAGATTTACGTTTTGAGTATTAAGATTTACTTTCCTTGAGAGCTCATCCACGTTTTTTTGCGATCAAAGGGCAAAAAACGTGGATGAGCTCTCAAGGAAAGGAATTCTGTTCTTAGAGAAAACCGGTCTATCGGGTTTGCATTCCTCGCATTGCATGATTTGCTACTGTACTGTGAGCAATATCGCAGGAACGCCCAAAAAGATGTCGATTTCAGCCTCCACGTGCAAGCATCTGACATATTCATTACGGTGTGTGTGTGTGTGTGTGTGTGTGTGTGTGCACGTGAGCGTTAAGCAAATCAGGACATTTGCAGCATGCAAGTTCAAGGTGATCGGTTTTGGATGCCACACTTTCATTCCCCGTTCTTCACAATTAAGCTCCGTCATTTTCACCATTTTTAATCTGCAGCAAACTCTAGCTATTTTAAGGTAGGTGTTTTCTAACTCCCAGTAACGCTGGATACTGTTGGCAGGGAGACCAGGCTCGCCGCAGACAATTTCCCCACTGCCAGCCCCCAGCCCCCCACCCCCGCAACCATTTCATTAGAATTTTTTAGGATCACGTGGGTAACCAAGCACTGTCAAAAGTGTTCTGCACGCAACTACGAAAAGGAACGACATTCTGAACGGCTAACGTGATCAAAGAGACCGAACTGAATTCAAAATTCAATCAACTCTTGACAGTCTTCTCCACACTGTGGCATGTGAAACTGCAGTTCGGCGCTGTTCAAATGCAGACACACTATGGCAAAAAAGTGTTTTTAACCAAATGACTGAATATCCCATAAATGCTTTTTAATCCAGAAGTGCTTTTCCTCAGCTTGCTGTTAATGCGTAAAATGGCACAAAATGACGGGGCTTAGTCGTAGTCCAATTAAAGGGGCACTTTAAAATAGCTGACAAGTTGTTGTTATACTTAGAAAGTATAACAACGTGCATTCTCACGTCTATGCAATTTTTATGGAGCAATGTAAATTAGTTCAAAGGCACATGGGGTGAGTTCAAATCACGAGACAATATCAAGGCTAAATCAACCGTTTCTCCGGGAGAGAAATATGATTTTGCGTTATCTTACGGTCTTATCTTATTACGATGTATCAAAAGGAAGTGGCCTTTAATCAAACGTACAAAACGTCATACATTATATCTTAAGTTTATTGCACTCGTCTTTTAATCTCATGTCCTGAGAATGCATTGTGCTGCTCTGTGGCCGCTAGCCTTGGTTATTATTACATTTTATTGAAGCCAAAGCAGCTTTCATTAGCCAGGGCCAACAGATAATGAAACCGAACCACGACTCCTGCGTGAGCGCCTTTAAAACAGCGAAAGGCTTCAGACGAGGTCGCCGTCAGAGAGAGAGAACAGATGAGGACAGACAGAAACAACACCTCACGCCAGCGTTTCCCAGGCCAACCTCTCCGGGACCCTCTCCCAGCGCCAATTACATTCCAACACTGGGAGTCAAACAGCCCAGAGGAATTTTGTAATGAAAAAAACGGGGCATTGGGTTTTTGAGTCGATGGAGGCGTTTTTTTCTCCATTTTCATTAAAGATTTTGTTTCTGATTTTATCCCATTTCCTCCAAATTTAGTAGCCAATTACACCCTCTATTTTCCATGTCAATCCCCCCTTGTATAGTGAGTTTGCTGCCGTAGCCCTGTGACCGGCAGTGACAAAGGCAAAGTATCGTCTCCTCCGATACGGCACTCGCCAGGCTGTCGACCGTAACTCCGGTACGGTCCTGTGCACAGCGAACTTCCTGTCGGCTTCCTTCCCCCCTCCCTGGGGCAGACAGCCAATTGCCGCCCCGGTGGCACTCCCGGCCAGAGCCGACTCTGGCGCGGCCGGTGGAATCGAACCCCGGTCGCACTGGCCAGCGTCAAACGTTGTAACCGCTAGACCACCCGGGAGGCCCCCAGAATTCACGTTTTTTTAATCACATTTACTTTGGCTGGAATGGAAACTTCCATTGTGAGCAAACATTTAATCCAACCCATTCACTCTTGTGGGCCAGAATTTGGTGCCGTTTGAACAGGCCGGCGGGTGGAGAATCGAGGGGGGGGGGGCTGGGAAAGCGCATCGGTGTCACCCACGCTACCTCTGGGATGAGCTGAAACAGGGCGTTGGAGTAGAGCGTGCCAATGGCCAGGGCTATGAAGTAGAGGAGCAGCCGCTTGTAAAAGGTTTTCCTCATGAAGGGCACAACGCTGGCCCCCACCAGGGAGCAAAGTGAGATGACCGTGACGCACAGGAGCCCGTAACCCCAGACTGACCACGACCACAGGAGGGGGCAGGGGGAGAGAGAGGGAGAGAAGAAAAAAACAAGAGCATTGTTTTGTTTTTTATTCTTTAGTGGCAATCAGTGTGGATGCAGCCGTTCTTAACAAGGGCATCCCTTTAAGAACTGCTGCATGACCTCAGCGGTGGGAGTCCCATCCCCAGACAAGTGCTGTCTGTATCCCCCTCACAAAGACGGCGGCTCTCCTCTCCTGATCAACGCTGCCAGGATGCGCCCGGGGGCGCTGTCCATTCTAAACCCGTGAGAGGGAACGGCGTGCGGCCGCCACAAATGCACGCGCTTCCTTGTAGCAGGGGGATACAGCCCAAATTCGGTTCCCCTTTTCCCCATTAGTGCCCATGATTGACGAGGACTTAAAAACAAGAAGAACTGCTTTGATTCAGAGAAGATCCCGGAAGAGAAAAGCTGCCATTGTTGCGGCATCACCCGGCCTGGGGACTTTTGGGGTGCACTCGGCCTCGGACAATGCGCTCGGCGCGCTGGAGAGGAGACGCGGTGGACGGGTGAGCGACCAAGCGCTCGTCTCCAGACAGACACCGCTCGTATCCCGCGGCCACAGCACAGGTCTCTTAGTTCCACAGCAAAGATCAGAGCCGTGGAGGCCAGCACTCTCAATGCCAGCACTGTGGCGGTTTGCCCCCCCCCCGGGGCGATGCCCCGCCCCCGCTCTGTGATAGGCCAGCGCGCACACACTGGCTCCTATGACAGACATGCCTTCCAGAGCCTTCTCCTCGTTCCAGAACAGGCGATGTCTGTAGCGCTTCCACCTTCCTCCGCCTAGCCGGGGGCTGTGCCACTGGCTAACAGCCGAAACAAAGGGGCCGCAGCCAAACCGCCTCTACTCTCAGGTGAGCAGGGAGGAATGAAAGGCCCTTATCTTTATTACAGAAGATTAGATCTGATGCTTTCTTATTTTATCTGCCAATGCTACAGTTTTTTGTTTTACAAATTGGGTGGAAAATTTGTTTTGGCTCTGGCCTCAAACCAAACCCAGTTATGAAGGGCTAAATGTTTAGGCCATGTTTGCTTAGCCGGCTTTCAGTGAAGTTAGAACACGGTGCGGCTGAACTCAAAACTGTCTCTGAGAGTGCCGACACAAGCCATCCGGAGCGCTTGGGAGAGCAACGCAACAAATCAAACCAATCACAGGTTCCACAGGGGAATCGTCAACCAATCAAAAAGCCCCGGGAGAGTCATCGCGTTCATCAGAAACGAGGTCGCTTTTCCCCCCTTTCAGGGAGCCCACCAGAAGGAGAAGAAAAAACAGAGAGAGAGAGAGAGAGAGGAGAAACCCAATAAAAAAAGGTGAAAGAGAGTTTGTCGGACTCTGGTGTGGTTTTTCTTTTTAGTGGAGCCCCCAGCCATGTTAGGGGGGGGGGGGCGGTGGGGGCTGTTACTGCACCTCAGGCAACAGCTGGAAGACAGCGGTGGAGAAGAGAGTTCCGATGGAGAGGGCGATGAAATAGAGCAGCACCCTGCGCATGAAGCGCGTCTTCATGCAGGGCATCACAAACACGCCGGTGAGGGAGAAGGCGCTCACCAGCGTCACGCTCAGAACAGAGAAACCCCATACTGTGGGACACAAGAGGGCTGCAGTTAACACCTCCCCCCACCGGGGGGAGCCTTAGTACACTGGAGGGCGCTGGGCGGTATTGCCAGGGTCCCCCATATAAACTGAGCGGAAAATCGGGAGTGGCTTTCACATCTCGTCTCCACTCCTTTAACGGACAGAAAAAATAAAAATAATAATAACACATCGACGTGGAGGATCGACGCTCCTGCATTCTCCCTCCCTTTGAAATACAGAAAGACACGATGTCCAAGATGAAGGGCATTTTTGGTAAGGCAGGCCTAAGATCTGTTGTCAGGGAGACGAGAGCCCTGAGGACGTTTGGGGTCACGCTTAACCGGAACCCAAGTCTGTGGAGATGACGGCGCTGAAGCTGCCCCCTCATCTGCAAGAGAAGACTCATTGTGTTAGCTGGTGTGTGTGTGTGTGTGTGTGTGTGTGTGTGTGTGTGTGGAGAGGGCCTCACAGCCCGACCGCTCCTGTAAAAGGTTCTCCACATCGGCTGCGACATAGCGAAACCTCGATCCCGCTCCGCACTCTCCGGAGACGGGGCTCTGAAAGCGGAAAACGGAGCGAGGCAGAGACGGCGACGGCGCAGGAGGACCGCCAACATCCACAGGAAAAAATGAATGAACAAACAGATAAAGTGAGGAATTGACACGCTGCACGTTGCCACCGTCTGGCCTGAAAGAGAAACAATGTGTTTATATCATCATCTCAGCGCGTCTCCTTTCAAAAACACGCCTTTGGAGGAAATTACAGGGTGCACTTCCAGTCAACGGCAACAACAGATCTGACTGAAAAAAAGAAGGGGAAGAAAAGAAAACACGCTCCATAAACAACGAGACGGTCACCCCACCCCACCCTACCGGCGCATCCGTCCCAAACGTTCCTCCAGCAACAGGGAAACTGGATCTGAATGAAGTCCATTAACTGGAGTCCAGCTTTTCAGAACTACCACCCACACGTCCCAACAGAAGAGTCAGCCTTTCGACAGGACCACAGAACAAACAATCCCACGGAAGCCGTGGCTCTGATCGGAAGCAGATGCCTGCAGCAACTCGATGACCGCCGCGCTGAGAAACACTGTCTGTATCAGCGGCCTGCCAAGCTAAGCCACAATCCACACGCATCACCTTAGAAACGTGGCTTACAGTAATGTGCTTCCCCAAAAAAAAACTTTTAAAAAAGAATTTTTAAGACCTCGCCTATAACTGGTGACCGTGAACGCTCTTCCTCTCAATCGCTCCCGATGGGCCAGACGTTTATCGCCATTACTCATCGAACCTCTCAAAGTCGAGGCGAAGCTACACCGCACAACATCCGCCCCCCGGTCACACAGGGCAACAACATCTTGCGATCAGAAGAAAAGCAAAAACATTTGTAAGTTTATGTTTATTAAACATTTCAGAAAGAGGTTCAGCTTTAGAGGTTGTCTGGGTGCCCTCAGGTTGCAGTGGAATTGGCTCCTTCCCACAATGCCTTGGGTGCCCGATGCGCCCAGGTGCGGTCAGGGCGGCATGCTCCCGTTGCGTTACTCCTCGCTCAGACGCGGGTGGCACAACGACGGCAGAAGTGGGACAACTGGCCCGTAACTCACTGTGTGCCAACAATAGTCATTCGTAATCATTTCTAGAAGTGAATATAGAAAACTGGAAATAATTAACATCGGTATGAAAACCTGGCATTATGGTTTCCAGTTTAACCTTAAAATAAAACGTGAAAATAGCCTTCGCCCCCCGGAATGCAACTTGTTGCCCGCTGCAGCCACGGTTTGAAAACATGGCTGCCCCAGCTCGGCTCAGACTGAAAGCCCTGTCAGGGGGGCGGTGATTGGGGGGGCTCGCCAGCACAGCCTCGTCGAGAAGCACGGAAGGCGTCCCTGTACGGGAAAAACAGGCTTGCCTCCAAGGAAGAGGAGCAGTGGGCTCGTGGGGGAGGGTAAACTGAAAGAAATAGAGGGCATAATAATAATAATAATCTGAAACTAAATTTGAAATAATAAATAAACAAAAATATAATATTTTGCTTTTGCTGGAACGGAGGTGTGCGAGCAAAAGCGATCAGAGGACAGTGTTGGACGTGCTGGACAACTCACCCTCAGCTGAAGAAGGCCCCTCCTCTGCGGGCGTGTCATTGGCTGGCTCATTCTTCTGCTCCGCCCCACAGTCGCCCACGTCCAGCTGCTGCAGGATGGTGGGGCAGAACTCCTGCAGGCCACGGCTGTCCAGGCGCGACTGCTCGGTCAGGCTGTGGGCGGCCAGCAGGGTGGCAGCCGGCAAGCACTGTGGACAGAGACACGGACGCTGGGTCAAGCAGCAACCAGCATGGCCACACATTCTGCTGGTGTGAAAACAATACTCATCTTTTTCACATTACATTTGTTTTCTGATTTTATCCTGTTTTTCATCCCAATTTGGTAGCAAATTACTCCCGCTATTCTTAGGTCAATCCCTTCCTTTGTAGTTCACTGCCATAGCCCTGTGACCGGCAGTGGCGAAGCATCGTCTCCTCCGAGACGGCACTCGTCATGCTGTCGACGAAAAAAGCTGGTAAAGCGAATGGTAAAGGTTTACCAGCTTTAAAGCGAATGAACAAAATAATTTATATCACCCAGTATAAGAGTGCACAACCACAATCATGAACAAACACTGGTGCCTTCAGCTAACTCAGTAGCTAACGCATGGTTCTAACACACTCAGTACGTACGACGCACAATGCGGATGGATCTGTGTGGCTCAGTAGGTAGAGCATGGTTCTGTGTGGCTCAGTAGGTAGAGCATGGTTCTGTGTGGCTCAGTAGGTAGAGCATGATGGCGCTGACAATGCTTAGGTTGTGGGTTCGATTCCCATTGGGGCCACATATACTGAAAAAGTGTATGCATTCACTACTGTAAGTCGCTTTGGATAAAAGCGTCTGCTAAATGGCATATATTATATTCAGATAACCTCAGAGGTTTACCCTCCCCATCAATGGAACTTAGTCTTTGAGTTCCTGGGACAGGATTACTCATTCACTAATCCTTCTCAGGACTTCGATGTGACGGCCGGTATAAGTCTATAAAGGGACAAAGCTTGGAAAAAATGTCAAATATGCCCAATGAGAGCATACCTTCAGCAGTTTAGTGAGCGAGAATGAAAGGCCAGCTGAGGTGGGGGACATTCCGGATTTGCACATAAGCAAATAATGCCACAAGAGGAAAAGACCCGAAATTCACTAGAATGTTCAGGGCTTTTAGACTAGAATGTTCAGGGAATTTAACCACAGATCAGCACCATCATGATCAACTGCACTGCAAATGGAATAAAACCACAGATCAGCACCATCATCATCAACATCAACACCAGCATCATCATCAACACTAGCAAAAACACCAGCACCAGCATCAACACCAGAATCAACACCAACACCAGCATCAGTCACGAGTGAAAAGGTTTGAGGCAGTAACTAAAACCAGGCTGCACCAGAGCTGTACCCCATCCCACCGCAGCGACGCACACTCATTACATTACATTACATTACAGAGGTTATCCAGAGCGACTTACACAGTTTACATTTCTTTACAATCCATTCATACAGCTGGATATTTACTGAAGCAATTCAGGTTAAGTACCTTACTCAACGGCAGTGTCCCACCTGGGGATTGAACCTGCAACCTTAACGTTACAAGCCCAGTTCCCTAACCATTACACCACACTGCCGCCACACTCACCGTAGACACGCCGGCCTCGGGCGCCTGCCTCTCCGGGCCGCCCTGCCCCTGCCCCACGTTCAGCCGGGCCAGTAGGGCGCGGAGCTGGGGCACAGAGATGGTGGCGTTGTCCCCGTAGCGGGACAGCAGCTCCTGGAGGAAGGTGGCCGGAGAGGGGTCCCCCGTGGCCCCCGCCCGCCCCAGCAGGCAGAGCAGCAGGGCCAGGGTCACGGTCAGCTGGGTGCGGCCATGGCCGGGCCTCTGGGTCATGACTCCCGCGGAGGGGACAGGAGAGTGGGCGGGGCCTGGGGGAGAGACGGGCGGGGTCAGGACTGGGCCCTGGAACCACGGCAACTGCCAACGGGCCCTGCCCTCGCTGTGGAAGAGAGCTGGAGGATCGTCTCCAGGAACGGCAGTCTGCTGGTGGTGCCTGGTGAGGAGATGGACATGGTGAGGACTACG
This sequence comes from Aldrovandia affinis, assembly GCA_029706075.1. Classification (NCBI taxonomy): domain Eukaryota; kingdom Metazoa; phylum Chordata; class Actinopteri; order Notacanthiformes; family Halosauridae; genus Aldrovandia; species Aldrovandia affinis. Next base: position 3,463,846 of record JAINUG010000102.1, read on the forward strand.
ATGACGGGCGTACGTTAACGTAAACATGTACGGAAAGATGAGAGGGAACAACAACGCACGCACACACGCACACACGCACACGGAAGTCATTTACATCTCCACTTACAACTACAAGCAAAGTTTGCTCACGTCCCCAACTGGACAGGCGGATGACAAAACGAACGTGAGCTCGACTTTTCCCCGATCGACGCGACGTTGCCGCGGTGCGAGCCACTCACCTCTCCCAACCTCGTCTTTGCGCGTCTCTATGGAGACCGGCGGCCGGGGGGGGCTGGAGACCGGAGAGATGGCCAACCCTTCAGGGCCTCATCTGTGTGTGTGAGAGAGAGAAGAGAGAGAGAGGGAGAGGAGCTGTGAAACCACGAGGAGGAAGAGGGGAAACTCCTTCCAGAAACAAGCCATGTTTGTCTTAGGCGGGGGGCTTCCTCCTGCAGGCTTGTGCGATGTTGCGACAGAAGTTCTCCTTTCCTCATACTCACGGCAGGGGCCTGCAGCCAGCCGGCCTCCCTCCCTCCCTCTACTTCCCTGCGCTGCTCCCTCCCTCCCTCCCTCCTCCTCTCCCCTGCACCTCCTCTCCCCTGCTCCCCTGCTCCCTCCCTCCCTCCCTCCTCTCCCCTGCGCCGCGCCGGTGTAACCCAAGCACCTCCCGCACATCAATCTTTCATTCAGCTTTCCGACTGCACAGCGGCGACTGTATCGCACGCACACTCCAAGGGCATGTTGTGAACGGCCGCTTTGGCCATTTGTCTCTGCCTGCGACATGCCCACGGTCACGACGACCACATCTGCCGTTTATCTCCCTGGACGGCATCCAGCTATTTCTGTACAGGCGATAAGACAATGTTGAGTCTGAATTAGCAACGGGCTCCATCTCTATCAGGAACGAGAGGTATCGGGCGTGCGTATCACTACGTTCAGACACAGGCTGTGCTCCCTCCCTTTCCTTCCCTTGGATGAACTAACTGTCAAAGGGAAAACATATTTGTGTACCATACTAGTGGGGCACAAATACAGGGCCTAACACTAGTAATACCTGCAGTTCACTAAAGGGCCAAACAAAAGTGAGGGACTCTTCAGACCTGCTGGCAGGTTAACATGGATCCTCCACGTGACTCGGCTCGACGAACCGACAAGCATGCCACACATCCTGCTCCCCCCGCACCCCCGTCTGTCAAGTACACGAGAGTCAACATCTCCCTGCCGTGCCTCACACTCACACTCACATACACACACCTCAGTCTGAAAGGCCCTGTCACAATCACAATTAAAGACTGGTTTGCACTGTATGCAGAGGTTACACCTCACCACTCCCTGTCCTGGGCCTCTAACCAGCATGACGCTGCGATTAAAAGCTCCAGGCTGAGCGGAAAAAAAAAGTCTTCCCAAAACACCCCCCCTCCCCATTGTCCTCCTAGTTTGCTGAGCAGCCAAACTTTATCCAGGGCAACCGTAAGCTAGGGGAGAGGGATATGAACTTGAACTAGGACAAAACCTACCCCAAAAAATAAAAAATGGCAGCTCTTATATTAATGCGAGACAATTCCTGTGCCGCACAGGTTTTTACCAGTACAAGATGAAGGGCAAAAAACGGCAGTTGGCCTAATGAAACCGGTCTGCCCATACAAGAATCAGGCACGCCAAGACAATGAGGAAATGGAAACTGTGGTACGCTGACTGGCGTAAAAACCCGAGTCTATTAGGTAACAGGAAAGCACTGCCCTTGCACATTAACTGCCACCATAATGGGTTTTATAAGACAGCCGATATTTGACAGGGAAAAAAGGCTCACATGTAAAGTCTACCGATGCTGACTCCGCATTGTCTGCAAACGCCCTTTACAGCACCTGACTTTGCTCATCGCAATGGTTTCCCACACACAGGGTCTACTGCTACCAAAGGGGAAAGACTTTGATACATTTTGGTACAAGAAGGACCGCGGCACCAACTCGAATGGTCCAGGTCCAGAGTCCTCTGACAGACTCGTTTCTCCTGTTCAGTCTCTGGAAGTATACTGCATAGATGGAAGTAGAGGCAAAGTCTACGCATGGCTAAATTTGTTGCCTCAGCTTTCCTGAAAAAAACCACACACCTTTATTAGAGCGAAACAAATGACATTGTAAAGTTAGTATACATCCCTCTCGAGAACAGTAACTTTGAATAGATTTCGACAGGCTATATAATCCACCGATCAAACACTGAACCTGGGAATTAACTACAGAAAAATATACCATCATGTTTGATGATGAAGAGTTCCGTCCTTTTCCATTGAAAACGTGTCAAGAACGATGACCGATGCTTCTCATTAGCACCAACCGCCAATACCAGTGATAAGAATTGAAAGAAATGGGGAAAATGTCCCAGGCGTCCACTAATAGAAGTGTCATTCCAGTACAACGGAGAGTCCTGGCAGACCCTTTTTATAAAGCAGGAGCGAACCAGAGACAGGCTTTCACGGCTCTAGAGCTGCAATTAAAATCACACAAACCGCTCATTTTGGGCAAGATGATGTCCATGTTTTCTCTTGGCAGCCATTGTCCGCACGCGATGACAGCGCGGCCAAGCCGTGTCATTATCGGAGACGGAGGGCGCTCCGTCATCGTCCGCTCACCGCCGTCACCGAGGGAACCACCTGCAGGGGCGATGAGTCACACTACGAACGCAAAAATCTCGCATTCAAGGCGCTTCAAATTCACCTGGCAAGGTCTTTTCCCCCAGTGTGTTATATCAGCTGGCACGTTCTGCAAGGAATTTTTGCCTGAATCACTCACTGAATCAGGCAAATTGCTTTAGGCTCATAGTTCACCTTTAACAGCCATTTATGGGGCCACAGTTCATGAAGTACAGTCGAACCCCACATGGTACAAGCAATTATTAATATCGCTGTACGTGATCTGCATTCATTTTAGGCTGCTTCTGGACCAAGCAAGTGTCCACGCGCAACTCAAAGTCACTAAAACGAGCGTCTCGAATTCAGACGGTCTCTGTGTTCAAAGTATTCCTGCTGAACAAATGCAATGAGCCTTACGCACATGACCAAGACATGTTCGGACCCTCAAAACCCAAAGGTACATTTTTCAATGCGCCGGCCTAATACTCGAGAGACTCAGGTGCAACATTCACCCACTTGAGCCTATGCATGAAGCCATAGTGCATACCAGAGTGTTTGAATTAATGAGTGTGGCTTGTGTCACTTGAATAAGGTCTGGATTTATTTCACAAAGCCTGACAAAAGCTCATTTCACATCAAGTGGAAAACCGTACTGAAGCCATTTTGGAGC
>JAINUG010001020.1:0-35886 GCA_029706075.1 Aldrovandia affinis
TCCCTGCCTCTTCTCCCTCCCAGGTTCCTGGTCGGCTCCTGCTCCTGCCGCAGCTCCTGTCCCGAGGCCAGTTCCAGCTCCAGGCCCGGTGAATGCACCAGCCCCAGCTCCTGGCCAGGACGCTCCGGTTGTGCCCTCTGGGCAGCCTTTGTTTGGGCGAGGGAGGCACGTGCCCCCCCTCCAGTGCTGGCAGCGAATCCCCCCTGGTGGGGGTGCCCCCGTTACTGTGCCGGACCCGGAGACCTCAAAGGACTGGGGAGACACCAAAGATCCGGGAGACGGAGCTGAGGGCTGGAATACAAAGCCCGTGCGGAAGAGGCCCCTCTCCGGAGAACACCAGGAGGGCAGGGGGCACAAGGAGGCCCCCTCGATTCCGCTAGACAACCGCTACGGGCGCTGGCGGGAGTCGAGGAGGGGGCAGAGTTTTGCACGGACATGGACCTGAGTCTGGAATCCCCTTCCTTTCCCGGACAGTTGGGTAGCGGAGAACATTTTGGAGGCTGTGGATATGGACCAGACGCCGCATGGCGTGGGGGCGTGGGGGGCAGGGGCCCCGTAGAAGACTTTCCCGTTGAGTGTGTCTGTTTTTGTCCTCTTTAGGTTTTTGTGGTGTTCTTCTTTTTTTGTGTGTGTTTGTTTTCTTTATAAAGAGAAGCACTTGATTGATGCTGCGAGAGTTTGAATAAAAGCGTCTTTTGGCTTTGCTTATCTAGTATGTGTTATGGGTTGTATGACGTGTTGTAAATGTTGTCATGTGTTGGGATTTCTCTTGCCGGGATATAGGGTTATGGTTGTACGGTTTCCTGAATGTTTTGAGATGTTTTTGTTTTTGGGTTGGGTATTTAGGAAAATGTTGCCTAAGTTCGTTTTGTTGGTTTATGTTGCTGATTCCGTTTCTGTGATAAAATGTCCCAGGATATGATTTGTTATGTAGGACATGTATTATAATAATGGTTTAGAATTAGGAATGGTAAAGTTTTTTGTACCATGCTGTATGATTTGTATAGCTTTCCTGTATCGAGTTGCTTTGTGTGGATTCTGTTATCTGACGGAATGTAATGTGATTTCGTGTGTTTGGGTTTGTATTTTTGTATTATACAATTAATACTGTAGTATTTAGTTTGTATTTTGCCATGATATGTATTATTTGAAACGATTTCTGTTCTGTGATGAAATGTATCATGTTATGGCTTTATTAATAAAAATATTTAAAAAAATCTGTTCTTATCAGTTTAATATCTGATATGTCCCCCATCGGGGGACTACATATTAAACGGATTTTTAGAACGGGGAGTCGGAAAAGGAGCTTGCTCCGTCCGCTCCACGCATTGACCCTGTATGGCAGTGTATCAGGGAACAGTGCACCTCTCTTCCTTTGTGTCCAAAAACAGTCTGTGTGTGTGGTGTGTGTGTGTGTGTGGTGTGTGTGTGTGTGTGTGTGTGTGTGTGTGTGTGTGTGTGTGTGTGTGTGGTGTGGTGTGGTGTGGTGTGGTGTGGTGTGGTGTGTGAGTGAGTGAGTTTGAGTGAGTGAGTGAGTTTGAGTGAGTGAGTTTGATGTTGTGTTTGATGTTGCTTTTTAATTCTGCAGCATCACAGGTGGCCAATGGAATGGAACGGAATGGAATGGCAGAGCCATGTGTGCCCTGTGTGTGGAGGTGTGAATGGGTGGCTGCTTGGAGGCGGAACACACTGACTTGGATGGGGACAGTGAACGTGGCTGGGGACAGGGACAGGGACAGGGCCATCGACAGGGCCATCCTGCCGTCCCTGTGGGTTTGGGGGGCCGGGGGGCCGGCGGCCAGAGGGGGGCAGTATGCGGTTATCGCTTCTCATCTTTTGGCTAAGATCAAGTGACTGAGAAGAAGGATGTCTACTCCAATTACAGGAGCTTTGCCGGCCACAGGGGCGCGGCTTAAGAACACAGTGAGGTTCCAAGCATCGCAGGAGAAATGTAAGTCTTTTACGCACGAATTTTTTGTTAAGAAAATAGTTAAGGATTTACTTTCGTTGGATAAAGATTTAGTTTATTGTTTACAAGATTTTTCCAATCGTGTTTTTTTTAATTTAACCTTTTTTTCTGAAGCCGCGAGTGTTTTGTGTTACAACAAAAGCAAGGGCTGTGAGAGGGCAACAGCAATGGAGGGGATCAGAGTGGAGCTACTCTGTTCCCAGGTCCAACGCCCTCTCACAGTCCACATGTACAACCCCTTTGTACCGGACATGGACATTATTGTTTTTTTTGAGGCGTTTTTGTTCGGAGGTTAAGGAGGGGTCCAAGGTACTGGACCAGTTTGGTTTTTGGACCGGCAGGCGTCGGTTCATTGTTAAATTAAAGAAAGACGAGCGGGGTGGTTTGGTTCACCCCCCGGGAAGTTTTTCCATCGGGGCAGACAGAGGCTACCTGTATTACCGGGGCAGCGATATACTGCAGGAGGTGTGGAGGGATAGGGCACAGCAAGGATGTGTGTCAGGCCAACAAATGCAGGTTTTGCCTTGCACACGATCACGAGGCAAAAGACTGTAAGGTTCCAAGGTCGTGCAGTCTGTGTGGGAAGGCCGACCACATGTTCCGAGCCTGCCGGACAGGAAGCACTCCTATGCGGAGCTCTTCCGGGTGGGTGAGGGGCAGGAGGTCGTGCCTTCCTTGGGGCCCCCCCGGGAGGTGCTGCCCTCTGGTGGCACGGTGGTGGCAGCGCCGGCGCCAGCCGGTGCGAAAGATAAAGATCCGAAGGCGACCCCAGGGAGTGCTCCAGGGCCCAGGAGGGCTGCAGCCGACGACCTGGATCCTGATCCTGGCCAGATAGCAGTGGAGGAAACCGCCTCACGTTCTGCTGCCCCGGGCCTTGCCCTGTCCCTGCCCCTGCCCCCGGCCCCAGTCCCTGTCCCCCTTCCTCATCCCAGAACCCTAATACCGCCCCCGGTTTCTGCATCACTCAGCCCGGCGAAAGTGTCGGGGAACCCGAGAGGGTCAGGCCCTTAGTGGTCCACCAGTCCCTCCCGCTCCAGGTTCCAGCTCAGCGGACGGCGACGGGGCGGCGGAGGTGGTAGCTCAGGCGGCGATGTCGCTGGAGCTTATGGACTCTGAGCCCAGAGGGGCATGGGGGGAGTCCCCTGGCCCTGAGGTGGAGGATGAGTACGTGACGCCTCCGGAGCACGCGGCAATAAGGAGGAAGCGGGGTTCTTCATCCGGCGAGGGCCGGCCGAGGAGGAGGAGGAAACCCCAAAGCCGATTTGAAACCACTAATAAGTATGACGCGCTTTCAAGTGAAAGCGGGATGGACTCTGAGACGGAGACGGAGACGGAGACACTGTCTCCGAGGACTCCGGTGGAACTTTTCTTTTCAACTATGGTGGGCTTTGGGTCTAAACTGTTAGACCAGGCTGAGGGTATGGACTCCGAGATCCCACCAACACCATCCGGACTGGTGGGGGAGGAGAACTGATGCGGGTGTATTGGGACACTAGTTTGTTTGTTTTCTTGAGTGTTTTGCGTATTACAAGTTAAGTATTATTTTCTATCACTTTCACTGTAATTACCTTAAATGCACGGGGCCTTCGGGACCCGGTGAAGAGGGCGGCACTGTTCTCCTCGCTCTCCTCCATGCAGGGGGACGTGTTCCTCCTGCAGGAGGTCCACTTGAGAGATGAGGAGGACGTGTCCGCCTTCACACGGGAATGGGTGTGGGGGCCATCTGGGTGGTCGGTGGGGGGGGTCCACTCAGATGGCGTGGGGATTTTGTTTTAGGGTTTTTCTTTTGTTATTGAAGAGGTGGTGGGTTTTATTGCAGGTAGGGTGATTTTTGTTGACTTTACCTTTATGTTAGTGAAATACAGAATTATTAATGTTTATGCCCCGCCCAGGGGTCGCAGGCTGGAGGTCATCCGGGAGCTCCCGGGTGCCTCGACCTCGCGGTCCCTCATCCTGGGTGGGGATTTCAATATATGTTTGGATGTAGGGAGAGGGGGGGCTCGGGCGGGAGAGGGAGGGGTGGATTACTCCGCAAGGGCTTTAGAAGGGGTGGTGGGAGACTTTGGGTTAACCGATGCGTTCCGGACGGTGCACCCGGGGACGCTGGGTACACGTGGCGTAACTCCAGGGGGTTCGCGAGCCGCCTGGACTACATTTTCGTGGGAGGGGGGATAGGTGGTATGAAGTGTGTTCTTCTTCCCTCGTGGGCGTCGGACCACGACATGCTACAGGTCTCTCTGCCCACGGACGGGCCGAAGTGGGGGTCAGGCTTCTGGCGGCTTAACACCCTGCTGCTGGAAGCCGAGGCCTTTAAGGCGGTCTTCACGTCCTTTTATAGGTCGGTACGGGCTATGCGGCCAATGTATGCATCAGTGGTAGAGTGGTGGGAGGCGGCTAAGTGCCGTCTCGCAAAATTCTGCCGGCGGTTTGCGGCCGCGGCGCGGCGGAGGGATAGGGCAGGGGTGGCCAAGGTTTCGGCTGACCTGTCTTATCTCCATGGCTGCTTCAACCGTGGCGAGCACGTGGACTGGGCCCTCTACGAGGGGGTGAAAGGACGGCTCCGGGGGCTGTTGGAGGCGAGGGCGAAGGCCCTGGCCTTCCAGGCCCGGCTGAGGGAGTTGGAGGAGGGTGAGAAGCCCTCCGCCTACTTCTTTCAGGCCGCCAGGGCGCGGCGGAGCGCACCTGCCTTTGCGGGTCTAAAGCGGCCCAATGGAACAGTGGCTGAGGGCTCGGCGATGTTGGCAGTGGCAGAGGCCTACTATGCTGAGCTCTTCAGCAGGCGGGCCTATGATCCGGGGGCGGAGGCTGCCCTCCTGGATTGTGTCTCGGCTCGGCTGGAGAGCGAGGAGGCGCAGTCCATGGAGGCGGACGTGTCACTGGAAGAAGTGAGGGAGGCGCTGCTGTCCCTACGGGACGGCCGGTCGCCCGGGCACGATGGGTTACCTAAGGAGTTTTACAACGCCTTCTGGGAGCTCATTGGGCCCGACCTACTGGAGGTTTACAGGGCCCTCCTGGAGAGGGGGTCCCTGTCAGCCTCCATGCGGAAGGGTGTGTTGGCGCTCCTCTTCAAGGGGGGCGACAGGACTGACCTGGCGAACTGGCGTCCGCTGACCCTGCTAACGGTGGATTATAAGGTGCTTGCGAAAGTGCTTGTGATCGGTCTGCGGCGGGTGATGGGGGCGCTGGTGAGTCGGGACCAGACTTGTGGGGTTCCTGGGCGCAGCTGCGCCTGGAACCTGGTCCTCCTGCGGGATGTGCTGGACTGGGTCGATGAGAGACATCTGCCTTTGGGCCTGGTCAGTATTGATCAGGAGAAGGCCTTCGATCGGGTCCAGCACGGGTTCCTGCATGGGGTCCTGAAGCGGATGGGGTTCGGGCCCCGGTTCATTGGCTGGGTGCGCACGCTGTACGCTGATGTGTACAGCTGCGTACGGGTGAATGGGTTCCTGAGCGGGCCGGTGGAGCAGTTGGGGGGGGTGCGGCAGGGTTGTCCTCTCTCTCCTCTGCTCTACGTCTTGTTCATGGAGCCCTTCGCTGAGCTGGTGCGTCGGGACCCGGGCGTCGACGGGGTGCGGCTGCCGGGGGCGTCCGGCGAGGTTCTGAAGATTCAGCAGTACGCTGATGACACAACTGGATCACTGGATGACTGGGTCAGATTCGGGCTCTGACCGACCTCTTTGGGGCTGGTACAGGCTCGAAGGTGAACCTTGCCAAGTCCTCGGTGCTGTACTGTGGCTGCTGGAGGGACGACAGGAGTGGCGGTGGGTTTAGTGTGTGCACCGGTGGGCTTAAGATCTTGGGCGTCCGGTTTTTCGCCCGCGACAGCGCGGCGTTGAACTGGGAGGCCAGGCTCAACCTGGTGCGCACCAGACTGGGAGTCTGGACCCGCCGTCGGCTGTCACTGACTGGCAGGGTTGTGGTGGTGCGGTCAGTGCTTTTGCCGCTCCTCATTCACCTGGCGTACGTGTTTCCGGTTCCGGCTCGTACCAAGCTTGCTCTCACGAGGCTGGTTTTCCGGTTCTTGTGGGGCGGTAGGTATGAGTACGTGACTCGGGAGCTAATGTACATGCCGGTGTCTGGGGGGGGGCCGGGCGTCCCCAGGATCCCGTTGAAGTTGGATGTGCTGCACGCCTGTTTCGCGAGTAGGATTTTCCTCGAGAGGGCGCCTCACGGGTGCTATTACTTCGCCAGGTTTTACCTGGCGGGGTTCTTTAGGCACCTGGTGGCGCTCTCTCACGTGGTGCCACGTTCGGAGACTCCGTCCCCGGGTTACAGGTCGGTTATACGGTTCCTGCGCCAGTGTCCTTTGCCCGTTACGCGGGAGGAGGCCACTGACCACAGGGCCCTGTACGCCAGGCTGGCGTCCTCGGCAGGTCGTGACCCCGTCCGGAGTACCCGCAGGGGGTGGTCTGGAGTAGGGTGGCGGCGGGGGCGCGCCGGGTGCCGTGCGTGACCTGCAATGGCGATGCGCTCTGGGCCGTCTGCCGGTGCGGGAGATCCTGCACCGGCACGGATGCGCTGCCAGCCCCTTGTGTCCCAGGGGTGTGGGGCACGGAAACGGTGTCTCACGTTTTCTGGGACTGTCCTTTCGAGGGGAGTTCTGGACGTTGGTCGGGGTCTCCCTGCGGAGGGTCGAGCCTGGCCACGTGCTGTCGCGGGATGGGGTGGTCTACCGGCGCGGCCTGGGGTTACTGCCTTCAGTGACCTCGGGTGTCCTCTGGGACGTGTTGGGGTACGCGAAGTGGGCACTCTGGGAGGATAGGGCTTCTGTTGTGGGAAAAAGGGTGAACGTTCTGGCGCCGTCGCACCTGTTCTACCGGTTCCGCGGGAAGGTGGTAGGAGCGGATCCGGATGGATAGGGACGGTTGGGGTCAGAACTGGGTGTTAAAACGGTGGGGGTTTTAGTGGGTTGATTTAAGGGTTTCGGTTTTCTTTTTCTTTTTCTTTTTCTTTTCCTTTTCTTTTTACATTACCTTTCTTTAAAGTTTAATATATGTGATATGTGGTTCTCCGTGGCTCAGTTGGTAGAGCACAGCGTTGGCAACGCTTAGGTTGTGGGTTCAATCCCCACTGGGGCCACATATACTGAAAATGTATGCATTCACTACTGTAAGTCGCTTTGGATAAAAGCGTCTGCTAAATGGCGTATATTATTATTATTATTATTATTGTACGCTCCCGACCACCAGTTATGTTGGGAGTTGTCTTTTTGTTTGTTGTCGTGTTGTGTCAGGGAAATATCTGGCATTGTTTGTTTCATGATTTCACAAAGTTTAAGGTTCCTTTTTGGGGTTTTTTTATGGTTTGTTTAGTGTAAAATGAATATTGTTTGATGGGTTCATTGAATGAACGAGAAATGTAAAATCTAAGTTTTATAATAAAAAATATAAAAAAATCTGTTCTTATCAGTTTACAGTTTTTTTCAACTGCTAACATGCTTCGGTCAAAACTGAAGTCACATTGTCAAAACTCTTCACACAGTCAGCGAACCAGAAGTCTATGTGGACCAAACAATTAATCATTTTCATTGCTTTCACACAAAATGCATTCAATTACCACATTTTCCAAAATCCATGAACTCTTTTTCTCATTCATACTCCACCACCCCAAAACACTATATATTTGCAGCACATTTTCAAATGCTAACACACTGTTTTCAAAACTGTTAAAAACACATTCAAAACAGAATGATGGCAAATTTTGTGCATTTCTGCAGTAACCATATTGAAATATATAGAAAATCTTAGCAGAATATTTACAATAAAATGAAATAATAATCATTCCAAACACAGCTGATTGCAATTTCAGCTGAAAGCCTCCCCAGGTGTCCTGTTTTTAGTCTCGTTACCAAACAGATAAAGGGAACGGCCGGAATGATTTTGTTCGGAAAAATGGATCAAGGAAGACAGGTTGGTGGAGAAAGAAGAGTTGCAGGGAGAGGAGAGGGAGAATGCGTGGAGAACAAAGGAGAAGAAGACCAAGAGCGGTGGTCTCTGATGAGATAAGGGCCACAATTATTGACCATGTTGTAAACCATGGTCTCTCTTTGAAGAGGCCAGTTTAAGGGTGCAACCAAATCTGCAGCGTTCAACAGTTGCATCAATGGTGCGAATTTTCCGGCAAAATGGGTGAGATGTGCATCCTTCAATGATAATTGAACTACATATTACAGTATGTTTACATTTTTACATGTACTGACATTTTGAAATATATTGATTGTTTTGTGTTTTACAGTAGGATCCAAAGGTTACCTCACACAGGAAGGAGAGGCAGAATATTTTCAAATGCGCAAGAAATTGCCATTGTTGATATGGTACGTGCCAACAATGCAATGAAACTGCAGGAAATTCAGGACAGAGTGCTGGCAGACAATATCACTTTTGGGACTGTGAATACAGTCAGCACAACGACAATTGCCAGAGTCCTAGACAAACATCAAATAAGGATGAAGCAATTGTACACTGTACCCTTTGAGAGAAACGGTGAGCGTGTGAAAGAACTCCGGTATCAATATGTCCAGGTAAGATGTCTGTTCAATAACCAAACAGGGTACATACACAGCTATGCATAATGTAAAGTACTGTAAAACTGTGGATTTACTGTATTTCAGAGAGTAATGGAGATGGAAGCCAGGCAAACTGCACATACATTCATCTTTGTGGATGAGCGGGATTCAACCTGGCAAAAAGACGCGCAGGGGAAGAAATGTGATTGGACAGAGAGCAACCGTGGATGTCCCAGGCCAGAGAAGGAGCTAACATCACAATGTGTGCAGCACTGTCCAATGATGGTTTGCTCCTACACAAACCACTTATTGGCCCTTACAATACGCAGAGGCTAATTTCTTTTATGGATGACCTGCATAATCAACTTGTGCCAGCAGAGGAAAGAGGGGCAGGAAACTCCCCCCTTTGTTGTTGTGTGGGATAACGTGGCATTCCACCACTCTGCTGCAGTCACAGACTGGTTTGCTGCACATCCCAGGATGTTAGCACTATTCCTGCCTCCATACTCCCCCTTCCTAAATGCTATAGAGGAGTTTTCTCTTCGTGGAGGTGGAAGGTGTATGACTACCGTCCACATGACCAGATGTCATTACTGGATGCCATGAGTGCGGGGTGTGGAGACATTTCTCCTGAAGACTGCCAGGGTTGGATTCGACATGCCAGAAGATACTTCCCAAGATGCATCGCCAGAGAAGACATAAGATGTGATGTCGATGAGAACTTGTGGCCAAATGCAGCAGAGAGGAGAACTAGAACCCACAGTACTGTACAGTATGTACAGAGTGATTATACTTTACATGTTGTTGTTTTTTGTGATTATTACTGTATTGCAGCCCTGGAATTTCAGGAAATAGTTTTTTCAGGAAACGTTTTATTTTTCACAAGTAAATTCCTATATGCAAAGATATAGAAAAATAAAGGATATTGAAGCAAATTGCTGCATTTCTGATTCATTCTTGTTACATATACTTTAGTACAGTCAATAAAGTGAAAAGGTGTTATTCTTATTTTATAATGAAATACTGATTTATTGGAAAAATCATTCAAACTTCAAATATAAAGGTTCATGATTTATGTCATGCTCCCTGTTGTTAGTGTTTTTAGGTCCGCGTGTTATGAGTGACAATGTATGCTTCCTGAGTGAGAATTGTTGCCAGTGTTCTGGTCAAGAACTTATTTTTGAGACATGTATGAAGTGTTTTGGTGGTTTGAGTGAGTTTTGGAAGTGAGATGAACTGTTTGGCCAAGATGCATGTTGGTAATGCAGACTGTATGAAGAGTTTTGAAAAAGTGTCTTCAGTTTTGACTAATGCATGTTAGCAGTTGAAAAAAACTGTAATATCTGATATGTCCCCCATCGGGGAGACTACATATTAAACGGATTTTTAGAACGGGGAGTCGGAAAAGGAGCTTGCTCCGTCCGCTCCACGCATTGACCCTGTATGGCAGTGTATCAGGGAACAGTGCACCTCTCTTCCTTTGTGTCCAAAAACAGTGTGTGTGTGTGTGTGTGTGTGTGTGTGTGTGTGTGTGTGTGTGTGTGTGTGTGTGGTGTGTGTGTGTGTGTGTGTGTGTGTGTGTGTGTGTGTGTGTGTGTGTGTGTGTGTGTGGTGAGTGAGTGAGTGAGTGAGTTGAGTGAGTTTGAGTGAGTTTGAGTGAGTGAGTTTGATGTTGTGTTTGATGTTGCTTTTTAATTCTGCAGCATCACAGGTGGCCAATGGAATGGAACGGAATGGAATGGCAGAGCCACGTGTGCCCTGTGTGTGGAGGTGTGAATGGGTGGCTGCTTGGAGGCGGAACACACTGACTTGGATGGGGACAGTGAACGTGGCTGGGGACAGGGACAGGGACAGGGCCATCGACAGGGCCATCCTGCCATCCCTGTGGGTTTGGGGGGCCGGGGGCGGCGGCAGAGGGGGCAGTATGCGGTTATCGCTTCTCGGCCTTTTGGCTAAGATCTGCTGCCTGCTCCCCAGGTTGGGTCTTGGAAGTATATCTGAGAGTCGAAGCGGAACCGGAGAAGAGGTCACTCCTGTGTTTTTCTCTTTTAGGGCCGAAATGCACAGGGGTGACTAAGGACAATCCGGGAGCAGGAATGAATGTGTTTATGTACGAGTGGGTGTTGCCGGATGGGAGGTCACTCTTGTGTGCTCTGTCATTGGACGGAGGACATGGGAGTGGCTGATGAAGACTCGGCAGCATCAGTATGCCTGTTGTGTCGTCATCCTCAGTTCTCTGGGTAACCGGGGGACTGGGGATGGCGCGCTATCTATGTATCGTCACCCGCTGCCTTCTGGGTAGTGGGTGGACGATTCTACGTCACCTGCGGCCTTTAGATCGTATAAATCTTTCGCCTTTTACTAAAGGCAAAGTACCAGTGCTTGGGCTACTCTCCTTTGTACGGGCTTTCTGTCTTTTTAAAGACGAAGAGCCTTTGCATTGGTTGGGTGCCCAGAGTGCATTTCCTCCCTTTTCCCTTCTATTCCCTGCCCCTCTCTCTACATCTTTTTTTTTTTTTTTTTTGAGGGCCTGGTGGTGAGATCGGAGTAGCAGTGGCTTGTCCGCGGCTCCGTTTGAACCCCAGGCCGACGGACAAGGTCGGACCCCACCTAGCGCTTTGAGGCGAAGCAGGTACCAGTGGCTTGCCTGCGGCCTGCTGAACCTCAAAGCGTAGAAGCCAGGACAGCACCCCAGGAGACCCCTGCCCGAGGACACCAGGCGCCATCCCGGATCCGGACAACTGCTGCAGGACGCCCAGGCCCGGAGACCAGAGAGGAGTGCAGAGCTGCCCGGCGAGGAGGCCTGAAAGGGTTTTCTCACCGGGCCTACCTTTACCGGCTTCCATCAAGGCCTACACTCCTCGACTCTCTTTTCTCCACCCTGCAGCAGGACCACCAGGCGGATTCCGGAGGACGAGGTGCCAGCAGCGGCAGTGCGGAGGGCCGGACCGGAGGAACCACCTGCTACCCGGACGACGTCGACAGGGCCCAGCCACCAACTACCACCTGGGGATTCGTTTGGGCCTTCTGTGATCGTCGCTCCGGCCTACAGGAAAGTTCCCCATCAGCGGCCCTGGAGGAGGCTTTTCGGCCTACTCATCCGGGGCCTCTGCTTAGTTTCGGCCCTCCCGGAAGGAACACCATTTCTGGGTGTGCTGTCCTCTTCTTTTGTGCTTCCTAGGTGGGGCCCTACAGACCGAGAAGGAAGGAGATGGCGTCCCGACCAGTTCCCGGGATGCGCCGCCATTTCGCCGTCCGGATGACGTGGAACCCAGGGGAGGAGAAGGAAGCAGCACCACCACCGGCACCATGGCGGGATCGGGGCCTGGGCGCAGCTGAGCAGGGCGCCACCGGACCAGCAACCGCCGGACAGGCCGGTGGGGAGAACAACCACCGTGCTGCCCCCAATCCAACCACCCCTGGGACGAGAGTGAACAGCATGACCCGTCTTGAATTCAGCAGGGCCGTACTACAGAAAGGTATGGGTTTTTGCCGAATGACCTGAACTGCCTGGTAAAGGTCCCAAATGCGGTAGACTTGTTTGAAGTAAGCTTTAAGAATGCTAATGTCCTGGAGAGATTCTGGAACCTCTTTAGAGAGGGGAAGGATAGGAGCCCCCTGAATAACTTTGACGTTGAGCCTCTGTCTGACACCGAGAGCAAAGTGGTCACTGTGCAGTTCTACAACGAAGCTGTACAGGACCACGATGTTGCAACGTGGTTGGGCAGGTATGGCTCCGTCAAGTCGAGGCAAGGAGAGTCCTCGATGAGGATGGGGTGTGGACTGGGGCCAGAAAGTGGCTGGTCCAATTACAGCCTGACCCAATGTCGGTTGGGAGGGGTGAGACACATCCCCAGCACCATTACGCTGGGGAACAACCGGGCGCAGTCTTTTACTACGGCATGCCCAAACTGTGCAGGCGATGTGGTGAGTTAGGCCACTTGGCTGCAGCCTGCACAGTGGTTAAGTGCAAGAGCTGTGGAGGAGAGCACGAGACCAGGGCATGCCGGGACCTAGACCCTGTAACTTGTGTGGGGTAAGGGGGCACCTCTTCGAGACTGCCCTCTCTCATATGCCAACAGGGCTAGGGGAACTGCGCCACAGTCTCACCCCCAACCTCCCCCCTCCCCCTCCATCAAATACAGCCACGACAACCCAGCCTGACCCACCTCAGTTTCCCTCACTATCTACCCAAGCTACAGCACAACCAGACTCCCAGACACCCCCCACTACAGTTGAGGAGGAGGCGGACTCGGAAACCCTCAACACGGTGGAAGAGCCCGCCCTCTCCTCAGACAGCACAGAGTCAGACCCCCCCTCCGACTGGTCCAAAGTAAAAGGGAGAAAACGGAAAATTAAACAAAAACACCAATATGTCAATAAACCAGAAATGCCTACTCCCACCGTACCTAGCAATAGCCCTCAACCTCTCCCTTCATCAAAACCCATCCAGACAGTCTCAGACCCCCCCCAAACAACCACAATAATCCAAAAGCCTAAAATAACCCCCGCTCTCCAAAAATCACAATCCCCAACAAAAGCCCCCCAACAGATGGTCACAGTAATGCACCCGACCTTAACCTGCCCCAGTGGATACTGGCCGCTTCTGGTCCTCGGACACCCCCCGGACAGGGAACCAAAAGATCCACCCCAAGGGCCCTCCGCCTCTGGACAAAAGGGGGGGCCCCAGGGCCAAAATCCATCGGCCCTGTCTCTCCAGGGCGGACCTTGCCAGGCGGTGGTAGGGGAGAACAGGTGAGCAGACCTACCCAGGGGCGGAGAGGCGCCCAGCAAAACCAGATACGGTCATTGACCGTTTAAACCAAATATGCAAAGACATCCGTCAACAGCAATAAATCTGGTTCATGCCCATCCCTGTAATAATTTACCTTTCCCGTATTTTTTTTTTTTTCATGGCAATTACAATCACAACAATCAACACCCGTAGCATTAAAGATCCCATCAAACGGCATGCAGTTTTCTCCATCCTGCAACAGCTGCCCTCAGGCGTCATCCTCCTACAGGAGTGTGGGATTCCCTTCCGCTCCATGGATGACAGTCTGAGGAGGGATGGAGAAGGGAGACTCTCTCTGGTCGGGTTCCAATGTATCGCGAGCTGACGGGGTCGGCACGTTGATCAACAACCCCTATGTCAGAATAACATCATCTGACATAGTAGAGAGTGGGCGAATCCTCGTCACCGACCTCGACGTCGGGGGTTCCCCACTCCGGGTGATCAACGTGTATGGCCCTAACAGCCCGGCCGGGAGGGCCTCCCTATTTCAAAAAATCAGATCTCTTATCACCCCCCACACGCCGGTGGTCGTGGGGGGAGACTTCAACTGTGCCCTTAGGGATGAAGACCGCAGCAGACCAAGGAGGGACAAATCCAGCAGGGAGCTGCGGTCCATCATAGAAGATTTCTCCCTCCATGACGCCGGGGGTGCCTCTCCCCCTCAATACACATGGGTGAGTTCCTCTGGCGCCTCCTTCTCCAGAATTGACATGTTTTTGCTCTCTTCAGGCCTGAGAGTGCGCTCCTATAGCATCGGGCAGTGCACTTCTCAGACCACCACAGGGTGACCGTGTCCTTGGACTGGGAGAAGACCATCACGGTGGGTAGGGGTCCGTGGAGGATGAATACCAGCCATCTCCAGGACCCCAAAGTGCGCCTCTCCTTCTCGAGACGATACCTGGAGTGGGTCACACTAAAAACCCCTCTTTGACTCCCGATAGAGTGGTGGGAGATGGTGAAGGATCGGGTGCGGGGCTACTTCCGGGCAGTCGGACGGAGGAAGGCAAAGGAAAGGAGGGCAGCTTACAACCACCACAATGCTGCCCTCCAAAGACTGAGCCTCCTCCAGGCCCGAGGCTTGGAGGTCAGTACGGAGGTGGCCCAGACTAAACAGCATCTCTCTGCCCTCTGTCGGGAGGAGCGGAAAAAATACATCTTCCGCTCCAAACTCCAGGGTCTCGAGGGAGGGCGAGAGATGCACTCGCCACTTCTTCCGCAAGGCACGGTCAAGGAAAACCGACATTCTCTCCCTGTATAATAACGCAGGGGTGGTGGTGTCTGAAGAGGCAGAGGTCAGGAGGTGGCCAGGGAGTTCTACCTGGGTCTGTATGCCAGCAGGCCCACGGATGGGGCTCTCATGGACACCTTCCTGGACGGCCTGGACAGACGCCTGGAGGAACAGAGCATGGAGGGGAGCTGAGCGCCGAGGAACTCACCCGGGCCGTGCGCTCCCTTAACCTACATAAAGCTCCTGGTCTGACGGAATCCCAGCTGAGTTCTATCAGGCCTTCTGGGATCTCCTGAAGGACGACGTGGCGGATGTCTTCAGAGCGGCTTTCAGGGAGGGGCGGCTGGGTGACTCGCTGCGACAGAGTTCAGTGGCCCTTGTCCCAAAGAAAGGGGACCTGAAGGACCTCCGGAACTGGCGGCCGATCAACCTCCTCTCAGTGGATTATAAGATCATGGCCAAATCACTGATGAGGAGGTTCCAAGACCTGCTACCAGCGGTGATCGGCCGCAACCAAACATGCAGTGTACCTGGGAGGTCCATAAATGAAAATCTGCTCCTCGTGAGGGATATAATCATCCACTCCGGGAGCGCAGGTCCCCTTTAGGCCTTCTCAGCCTTGATCAGGAGAAGGCCTTTGACAGGGTTAGCCATGTGTGCCTGGAGAGGGTGCTAGAGAGGTTTAACTTCCCAAATCCCCTCCGGCGCTGGACCAGAATGTGTTTGCGTGACATCTCGGGCAGAGTGGTTGTCAACAAGCACCTCTCTGCCCCATTTAACATCAGGTCCGGCGTCAGGCAGGGGTGCCCTCTAGCGTCCCTCCTGTACGTCATCTACCTCGAGCCGTTTCTGCAGGCCATCCGGCGAAACAAAGACATCAGGGGATACCTACTGCCGGGTGGCAGTGGGGAGCGGCTTGGGGTGATGGCGTACATGGACGACATCACCATCGTTGGCACAGATAGTCGCTCCATCACCACCGCTACAAAGGTGGTGGACGACTTCTGTGCGGCCACAGGCGCCCTGGTCAACCGGGGCAAGAGTGAACTGTACCTGTCGCCGTCATGGAGTGAGTCACTAACCTGTTCTTTCCCTGTACGCACAGAAGGCATAAAGCTCTTGGGGGTCACCTTCCAGAACGACGGGGGAGGGAACCGGAGCTGGGAGGAGGCCCTCCGCCACGTCCAGAAAAAAATCGGGAGCTGGAGCGCACGGCCCCTGACAATGACGGGTAAGATCCTGGTCCTGAAGGCAATAGTCCTTCCCAGTTTTCTTTACATAGGGAGTGTTTCCCCGGACAGAGCCACTAGTAAACTTGTGGCCAGAATGGCCTTTCGCTTTGTCTGGGGGAGCAATATGGAGAGGCTGGGAAGGACAACCCTGATGAAAGAGGAGGAGAAAGGGGGCAGGGGGGTCCCAGACATAACATCAATAATATTGGCACAGGGTCTGGCCGCACTGGTCCAGAACACCCTGGGGGGGGAGTCGGCCTCTGGTAAATTTGCTAAATACTATGCCACTCCCTTCCTCAGATCTATGGGCCTGTGTGGGCTGAACCACAATGTGCCATATAGCTGGGACCCCCATATGTATACAGGGCCCTGAGGGATTTTGCCTTTAGGACGGGATTGGTCGGGGCTGGGTTGCCCTCATGGACATACCCAAATATCATGTCCTTTTTGAGATCGGGAGAGACCATGACGCTCCCGAGGGGCAACCCAGCCTTGAACCCTGAAATTGTATGGAAAAATGCAAATCACAAAACATTAAATAATAAACAGAAAGACATCACATGGATGTCTGCTCATGGCTGTCTCCCCACCAGGTCATTTCTGTTTAGACGGCACTTAACCCTGACCGAGAACTGCCCCCACGGATGCACTGACTCGGAACATGTACACCATCTGTTCTGGGAGTGCTCCGTGGCCAGACGGGTCTGGGGCCTTGTTGTGTCCTCTGTCTCCCAGAACAGGCTCCTGCCGAGATCCTCCCTGACGACTGAGAGGGTCCTGTACGGCCCCGTGAGGATGTAGGACCCCGGAGCTGCAGCGCCAGTGGAGGATCATTAACACCGTTAAGCAGGTGCTGTGGGAGGCAAGGAACATCAAGGTCTTCCAAAAAATAACAGTGGACCTGTTCACTCTTCGGGGGAGGCTTCAAAACCTCCTCCAGGACGGCGTTTTGGTGGACTTTTTGAAAGACGAGAGAGGGGCAAGGAGGAAGTGGGGGGTGAGCCACTGGAAAGAAGTAATTATATAGCTCACCCCCCTCTCCCAGAGGAGGTGCACTCTGGGCACTCAAGCCCAAGCACGAACCTTTGTTTTTTGTTACTTTTGTTTGTTATTTTTGTTGTTTTTGTTTGTCTTGATTTAAGATTATATGTATTTCCAGTCTTGTCTGTTGTATAGTTTAGTCTGTCAAGTGGTTCCCCTGTCTTTGAAACCCTATTGTTCTCAAATATTGTTTTTGTTTTGTTTACCCCCGTCCAGATGGCATGCCAACCTTCATGCAAAGTTTTAAAAAAATATATATATATTGTAATGAAGTTTGAAACCAGGGGTCGAGGGGATTGGGTAACGAATGGCTGCGTCATCTGCGGCCTTCTGGGTAAAACCAGGAGGTCGTGGGCGGCGTGTATGATATGGTTGCGTTGCCTGCGGCCTTCTGGGTAAAACCAGGGGGTCGTGGGTAGCGTGTATGGCATGGGATGCACCGCCCATTGCCTTCTGGGTAAAACCAGGGGGTTGTGGGTGGTGTGTATGATGATATGTATTATGGAATGTTTAATGCTATGTTTATTTGGAATGTTTAAAGCAATGTGTAATGTTTTGGTTTTTGCAATGCAATAAAGGTTTCGCGACTCAGCCATAATAGGCTGGAAAAAAAAAAAAAAAAAAAAAAATCTGTTCTTATCAGTTTAATATCTGATATGTCCCCATCGGGGACTACATATTAAACGGATTTTTAGAACGGGAGTCGAAAAGGAGCTTGCTCCGTCCGCTCCACGCATTGACCCTGTATGGCAGTGTATCAGGGAACAGTGCACCTCTCTTCCTTTGTGTCCAAAAACAGTCTGTGTGTGTGGTGTGTGGTGTGTGTGTGTGTGTGTGTGTGTGTGTGTGTGTGTGTGTGTGTGTGTGTGTGTGTGTGTGTGTGTGGTGTGGTGTGGTGTGGTGTGGTGTGTGAGTGAGTGAGTTTGAGTGAGTGAGTTTGAGTGAGTGAGTTTGAGTGAGTGAGTTTGAGTGAGTGAGTTTGATGTTGTGTTTGATGTTGCTTTTTAATTCTGCAGCATCACAGGTGGCCAATGGAATGGAACGGAATGGAATGGCAGAGCCACGTGTGCCCTGTGTGTGGAGGTGTGAATGGGTGGCTGCTTGGAGGCGGAACACACTGACTTGGATGGGGACAGTGAACGTGGCTGGGGACAGGGACAGGGACAGGGCCATCGACAGGGCCATCCTGCCGTCCCTGTGGGTTTGGGGGGCCGGGGGGCCGGCGGCCAGAGGGGGGCAGTATGCGGTTATCGCTTCTCGGCCTTTTGGCAAAGATCAATTGCAAGAGAAAACGATGACCACATCGCAAGATGGTGGAATACCGGCTTTTCGGGCGCGGATAAAAAACACGGTGAGGTTTTTCTTTGGAACGGACATGGAGGTAACTAAGAGGTTCACCTTGGATTTCTTTTGTGTAAATCTGGTGAAGGGCTTACTGAATATAGATAAAGCTGCTATATTTTGCTTGGGAGATTATGCAGCACAGGGATTCTTTGATTTATCTATGCGCAATGAAATGCTCTCATTGGTTGTGTATGACAGGGTTTTGGGGGTAAAGGACAGGCCTGAGCTTGAGGGAGTTCGAGTAGAGCTCCTTCAGGCACAGGGCTTTCGTCCTCTCACGATTCAAACATACAACCCTTTCGTTTTGGAAAATTATGAATAAGTACGGGCATTGGACTGGAAAGCGGACTTATGATGTCGGGCATTGGACTGGAAAGCGTATTATGATGGGGGTTACTTGTACCCCCCTGGGACTTTCTCTATCGGGGCTGACAAGGGGTATCTGTTTTTCCCTGGTCAGCCAACTTATTGCAGAAGGTGCAGTCGTGCAGGGCACACCAAAGAGGTGTGCAAGGCCGACTTGAATAAATGCAGGTTCTGCGCGTCGGCTGACCATGCTAGTAGAGATTGCAGTGCTCCTAAGAATTGCAGTCTGTGCGGATCGGGGGAACATTTGTTTAAGGCCTGTGGACTCAGGAAGAAAACATTTGCAGAACTGTTTGCTCCTGTGCAGGTCCTTAACGACCATGCGGTCAAACACCTGGTGTCTCCTGGGAGCGCAGCGCTCCCTGGTGGCTCGGGGGTGGTAGTGACAGTGCCAGCCCCGGGTGGAAAACCAGGGGTGGTGTTGCTTCCGGGAAGGCTCCGGGTCCCGGGCAGGCTCTTACAGCTGCTCGGGCCTCCGCTCCAGGTGCGCCTGCTGCTGTGGCTCAGACATCGGCCTCAGTATCTGTGCCAGCCCCGAACTCTGTCCTCCCTTCGCCCCCTACCACTATCCCCTCTCCCCCTATCACCACCCCCTCCACCCCACCCACCAATACCCTCACTTCCTCTCCCATCACTACCCCCGCTACCCTCTCAGGCTCCACTCGTCTCACCCCTCCTGTCACAAGTCCTCTTGGTAAGTCCATGTTCTTTCAAGCACCGAAATCTGCGCCCGATAAGGCTAGGGGCTCCACGTCAGAGGAATGGCCTCCATTAGTACGTGGTCCAACGCTGAATAGGGCATCAGCTCCGGTCCCAGGCCCTGTTCCCGCTTCTACCCCTGCATCTACCTCTGCTTCTGCTCCTTCTCAGACCCCTACCCCTGCCCCTGCTTCTGCTTCTGTCCCCGCTCCTGTCAAGGATACTGCTCCAGCCCCAGATGCTGTTCCCGCTTCTGTTCTGGCTCCGGTTCCGGTTTCGGCGTGCGTTGTGGCTCCTGGTCCGGCCCCAGCTCCTGGTCAGGATGCAGCTCCGGATCCAAAGGCTATGCCAATGTTCGGGAGGGGTAGGGCACGGGCCCCCCCTAAGGCTACGGCAGAGGGTTCCCCCCTGGTGGGGGTCAGGCCCGCGACACTGGACCCGGAGAACCCACAGGAGTGGGGCGAGTCTGAGGAGCCGATGGGTGCTGACGAGGTGGGCTGGAACACAAAGGGAGTAAGGAAGAGGCCCCTGTCTGGGGAGGCCGGGGAGGCCAGGGGACCCAAGGAGGCCCCCTCGATCCCGACCGACCCCAACCCCTTTGAGGTGCTGGCAGGGGCCGTGGAAGTGACGGACTTCTGCACGGGAATGGACATCGAGCTGGCCTCCCCGTTACCTTACTCGGGCACCTGGGATGCGGACAGCATCATGGACAGCACGGGCGGGGTTCTGACATCGCAGGGAGCGGGAGACTTGGGGGACTTGGGGGAAGGGGCCCCTTAGGGGGTTTTGAAGGTTGTTAGCAATATGGAGTATTTGGTGTTTGTCTCCTGTTTGTTTTTGCTTCATCCTTATATACATAATTTATAACTGAAGTAATCATAAGTTTTATGTATGGCGTTCTGATTTAAATGTGGAGTTAGTGTTGAATGTGGGGGATTAAAGTATTGTGTGGGGTATCGAGATGCATTATAAGGAATTATTGTTTTGAATTGATTTGCCTTGTGTTGTATGTTGTACTAAATGTCTGATGTACATGATTTGTGTTGTCATGAAATGTATCACGTTATGGCTTTATTAATAAAAATATTTAAAAAAATCAAAAAAAAATCTGTTCTTATCAGTTTAATATCTGATATGTCCCCCGGGGGGGACTACATATTAAACGGATTTTTAGAACGGGAGTCGGAAAAGGAGCTTGCTCTGTCCGCTCCACGCATTGACCCTGTATGGCAGTGTATCAGGGAACAGTGCACCTCTCTTCCTTTGTGTCCAAAAACAGTCTGTGTGTGTGTGGTGTGTGTGTGTGTGTGTGTGTGTGTGTGTGTGTGTGGTGTGTGGTGTGTGTGTGTGTGTGTGTGTGTGTGTGTGTGTGTGTGTGTGTGTGTGTGTGGTGTGGTGAGTGAGTGAGTGAGTGAGTGAGTGAGTGAGTTTGAGTGAGTGAGTTTGAGTGAGTGAGTTTGATGTTGTGTTTGATGTTGCTTTTTAATTCTGCAGCATCACAGGTGGCCAATGGAATGGAACGGAATGGAATGGCAGAGCCACGTGTGCCCTGTGTGTGGAGGTGTGGAGGTGTGAATGGGTGGCTGCTTGGAGGCGGAACACACTGACTTGGATGGGGACAGTGAACGTGGCTGGGGACAGGGACAGGGACAGGGCCATCGACAGGGCCATCCTGCTGTCCCTGTGGGTTTGGGGGGCCGGGGGGCCGGCGGCCAGAGGGGGGCAGTATGCGGTTATCGCTTCTCGGCCTTTTGGCTAAGATCAGGTGACTGCTGCTGTGCGGCAGTCCCGGATGGGAGGTCACTCCTGTGTATTCCGTTTTAAGTGGGCGGAATGCACAGGGGTGGCTGAGGAAGATCCGGTAGCGAGATGAATGTGTTTTGTATGAATGTTGTGCTGTCGGATGGGAGGTCACTCCTGCATGTTCTGTCTCTGGACGGAATATGTAGGAGTGGCTGATGAAGACTCGGCAGCACGTGTGTGCATGTTGTGTGCGTCATCCTTGGTCCCCCGGGAAACCGGAGGATCGGGGATGGACGCTAATACTATGTGGTATGTTTCATGTCAATATTGTTTTTCATTTAGTTACACACTGTGTTGTATATAGCACTGGTTTAAATTTAATAAGCACCCTCTTCCGAAATTGTATAATGTATAAGTATGTAGTGTAAAATAGTTAATGTTATGGATGTAAAAGCATGGGTTAGTTGTCCCCGATCCTCTGTCCTCATTTGGGGATCGGGGCAACGAGTATGAATGACATGTGCACAGCGATCGTCCTCGGTTCTCTGGGTAAGACCGGAGGATCGTGGGGCGACGTGTATGAAGAGAGCAGCGGAGGGATTAGATGCCCTTCATGTGATTGGATGTGTTGTGTGTATGTTGGTGAGTTGTCCCTGATCCCTCGGTCTAATACCTGGGGGATCGGGGGCGACGAAGGTGAATGTAGCGAGGGGTTTAAACGCCCTTCGTGTTGCACGGGGTCGTCCTCGGTCCTCAGGGTAAAACCTGGGGATCGTGGGCAACATGTTTGAAGACGCAGCGGAGGGATTAGATGCCCTTCGTGTGTTGGATGTGCCGGGTGCAATGTGTGCATGGGCTGGTCGTCCTCGGTTCCCCGGACTAGGCCGGGAGTTGTGGGCGTTAATGCAGGCAGACACAGCGGAGGGATTAGATGCCCTTCGTGTGTCTGCATGCACTGTGTGTGGGTTGTGTTTCAATGCATTAGGGTTGTCCTCGGCCCTCCGGGTGAAACTGGAGGGTAGTGGGCGACAGTATGAAGATGCATCGAGTCGCATCAGAGGCTCGAATGTGTTGGATGGGCTGTGTAGGCATTGTATGTTTGTTAAAGCACTGGTGTAATTATAGCCTAAGATGGAGAAAAAAAAAAAAAAAAAAAAAAAAAAAAAAATCTGTTCTTATCAGTTTAATATCTGATATGTCCCCCATCGGGGGACTACATATTAAACGGATTTTTAGAACGGGGAGTCGGAAAAGGAGCTTGCTCCGTCCGCTCCACGCATTGACCCTGTATGGCAGTGTATCAGGGAACAGTGCACCTCTCTTCCTTTGTGTCCAAAAACAGTCTGTGTGTGTGTGTGTGTGTGTGTGGTGTGTGTGTGTGTGTGTGTGTGTGTGTGTGTGTGTGTGTGTGTGTGTGTGTGTGTGTGTGTGTGTGTGTGTGTGTGTGGTGTGGTGGTGTGTGTGTGAGTGAGTGAGTGAGTTTGAGTGAGTGAGTGAGTGAGTGAGTGAGTGAGTTTGAGTGAGTGAGTGAGTTGAGTGAGTGAGTGAGTGAGTTGAGTTTGTTGTGTTTGATGTTGCTTTTTAATTCTGCAGCATCACAGGTGGCCAATGGAATGGAACGGAATGGAATGGCAGAGCCACGTGTGCCCTGTGTGTGGAGGTGTGAATGGGTGGCTGCTTGGAGGCGGAACACACTGACTTGGATGGGGACAGTGAACGTGGCTGGGGACAGGGACAGGGACAGGGCCATCGACAGGGCCATCCTGCCGTCCCTGTGGGTTTGGGGGCCGGGGCCGGCGGCCAGAGGGGGCAGTATGCGGTTATCGCTTCTCGGCCTTTTGCTAAGATCAAATTGGAGGGAAGAGGATGACCAATACGCCTACAGCAACTGGAGGAGGAGGAGTGCCGGCCTTCGGGGCGCGGCTAAAGAACTCATTACGGTTTGAAGCGGAGCCAGAAATGGTAAAAAGTAAATCTTTTACGCATGATTTTTTTGTTAATATCATACTTAAGAAATTACTTTTGTTGGATCCAGCCTCGGTTTACTGCCTGCAGGATTTTTCTGCCCGTGGTTTTTTTGATTTATCATTTTCATCAGAGACCGCGTGTGTAGCCTGCTTTAGAAAATGCACTACTCTAAAGGAAGCGCCAGAAATGAAAGGGGTGAGAGTGGAGCTCTTGTGCTCCCAGGTCCACAGACCTCTCACAATACATCTGTACAACCCGTTTGTGGCGGAGCAGGACATCCTGCTCTTCCTAAAGCGTTTTTGCGCAGAAGTTAAGGAGGAGGAAGGTCCTGGACCGTTTCGGGTTCTGGACAGGGAAACGGAGATACATTGTGCGTCTAAAGAAGGAAGAACGGGGGGCGGGTGGTTTCTTACACCCCCCGGGGAGCTTCACAATTGGTGCTGATCGGGGCTATCTTTACTACCCCGGTCAGCCTGATTACTGTCGGCGTTGTGGGCTTTTGGGCCACACAAAAGAGGTCTGCCAGACTGTGAGGTGCCGAGTCTGTGGGGCCAAAGATCACGAGGCGAGGGCCTGCAAGGCCCCAAAGTCCTGCAGCCTTTGTGGCAAGGCCGACCACCTGTTCCACGCCTGCCCGGACAGGAAGCGCTCCTACGCGGAGCTCTTCCGGGTGGGTGGGGAGCAGGAGGTCGAGGTGATGGATAGCAGCGCTTCCAACACGCTGCCCTCTGCTGGGCTGGTGGTGGAGGACCACTTTCCTGTCCTGGGACCTCCCGGGACGGCGGCGCCCTCTACTGGTCTGGCGGTGGCAGTGCTGGCGGGAGAAGGAAGACCAGGGATGGATGCGGGTTCTGGGGGATCCAGAGCTCGGGAAGGTTGCACCCCATCTTTCGACCGTCGCTCCTGGGCAGACGGAGCGCCCTGGGCAGGTCGCAGCTCCTGATCCTCCAGCAGCACCAGCAGCTCCAGCCGTGGATCGAGATCTCCCCATCGGCCCGGTTCCGGTTCCTGTTCCTGCCCCTGCCCCTGCCCTTGCCCTTGCCCCTGTTCCTGGCCCTACCCTTACCCCGCCCCCTGCCCCTACCTTGGCCCCTACCCTGAACTTTCCTTGGCCCCTGTCCCCGCCCCTGCCCCTGCCCTTGCTCCTGCTTCTGAGGGGAAAAAAAAAGAAGAAAAAAAAAGCTCCGGTCCCCCTCACCAGTGGGACTGGCCCCAGATCCCGTCTTGGTATCCTGTCCTCCTGTTTCCTCCGTGGCCCTCCCCACTACGGTGGAATCGGAGACCCCAAAGAGCTGGGCGGATTCCGCCGTCTCGGGGGAGGGGGAGAGCGAGGCTGGGAAAAGAAGAGCACCGGCAAGAGGCGCCTGTCTGGGGAACACCTGGATGCGAGGGGCTATAAAACGCCCCCCGCCCTCTTTTCATTGGTGGATCCCAACCCCTTCGGGGTGCTGGAAGTGATTGTGGACAATTATTGCACGGGGATGGACATTAACCTGGTTTCCCCAGCGCCATATGATGGATTAGGTTTTGATGTAATGCCACTTTCACAGTAATCACATTAAATGCACGGGGCCTTCGGGACCCAGTTAAGAGGGCGGCACTGTTCTCCTCGCTCTCCTCCATGCAGGGGGACGTGTTCCTCCTGCAGGAGGTACACCTAAGAGATGAGGAGGACGTGTCCGCCTTCACACGGGAATGGGTGTGGGGGCCATCTGGGTGGTCGGTGGGGGGGGTCCACTCAGATGGCGTGGGGATTTTGTTCCGGGGTTTTTCTTTTGTTATTGAAGAGGTGGTGGGTTTTATTGCAGGTAGGGTGATTTTTGTGGATTGTACTTTCATGAGTGTAAAGTACAGGATAATAAATGTTTATGCGCCCGCCCAGGGGGGCCGCAGGCTGGAGGTCATCCGGGAGCTCCCCGGGTGCCTCTCGACCTCGCGGTCCCTCATCCTGGGCGGGGATTTCAATATATGTTTGGATGTGGGGAGAGGGGGGGCTCGGGCGGGAGAGGGAGGGGTGGACTACTCTGCCAGGGCTTTAGAGAGGGTGGTGGGAGACTTTCGACTGCTCGACACGTTCCGGAAGGTGCACCCGGGGGACGCTGGGTACACGTGGCGTAACTCCAGGGGGCTGCAAGCCGCCTGGACTACATTTTCGTGGGAGGGGGGATATGTGGTGTGAAGTGTGTCCTTCTCCCCTCGTGGGCGTCGGACCACAGCATGCTTCAGGTCTCTCTGCCCACGGACGGGCCGAAGTGGGGGTCAGGCTTCTGGCGGCTTAACACGCTGCTGCTGGAGGCCGATGCCTTTAAGGCGGCCTTCACGTCCTTTTATAGGTCGGTACGGACTTTGCGGTCAATGTATGGATCAGTGGTAGAGTGGTGGGAGGCGGCCAAGTGCCGTTTTGCAAAAATTCTGCCGGCGGCGGGATAGGGCAGGGGTGGCCAAGAGGACGGCCGACCTGACTTTTCTCCATGGCTGCTTCAACCGTGGCGAGCACGTGGACTGGGCCCTCTACGAGGGGGTGAAAGAACGGCTCCGGGGGCTGTGGGAGGCGAGGGCGAAGCCCTCCGCCTACTTCTTTCAGGCCGCCAGTGCGCGGCGGAGCGCACCTGCCTTTGTGGGTCTAAAGCGGCCCGATGGAACCGTGGCTGAGGGCTCGGCGATGTTGGCAGTGGCAGAGGCCTACTATGCTGAGCTCTTCAGCAGGCGGGCCTGTGATCCGGGGGCGGAGGCTGCCCTCCTGGATTGTGTCTCGGCTCGGCTGGAGAGCGAGGAGGCGCAGTCCATGGAGGCGGACGTGTCACTGGAAGAAGTGAGGGAGGCGCTGCTGTCCCTACGGGACGGGCGGTCGCCCGGGCACGATGGGTTACCTAAGGAGTTTTACAACGCCTTTTGGGAGCTCATTGGGCCCGACCTACTGGAGGTTTACAGGGCCCTCCTGGAGAGGGGGTCCCTGTCAGCCTCCATGCGGAAGGGGGTGTTGGCGCTCCTCTTCAAGGGGGGCGACAGGACTGACCTGGCGAACTGGCGTCCGCTGACCCTGCTAACGGTGGATTATAAGGTGCTTGCGAAAGTGCTTGTGATCCGCCTGCGGCGGGTGATGGGGGCGCTGGTGAGTCGGGACCAGACCTGTGGGGTTCCCGGGCGCAGCTGCGCCTGGAACCTGGTCCTCCTGCGGGATGTGCTGGATTGGGTCGTCGAGAGAAATCTGCCTTTGGCCCTGGTCAGTATTGATCAGGAGAAGGCCTTCGACCGGGTCCAGCATGGGTTCCTGCATGGGGTCCTGAGGCGGATGGGGTTCGGGCCTCGGTTCATTGGCTGGGTGCGCACGCTGTACGCGGATGTGTACAGCTGCGTACGGGTGAATGGGTTCCTGAGCGGGCCGGTGGAGCAGTTGGGGGGGGTGCGGCAGGGTTGTCCGCTCTCTCCTCTGCTCTACGTCTTGTTCATGGAGCCCTTCGCTGAGCTGGTGCGTCGGGACCCGGGCGTCGACGGGGTGCGGCTGCCGGGGGCGTCTGGCGAGGTTCTGAAGATTCAGCAGTACGCTGATGACACAACTATGTTTGTGTCGTCCGCACGCTCGCTGGGTCGGATTCGGGCTCTGACCGACCTCTTTGGGGCTGGTACAGGCTCGAAGGTGAACCTTGCCAAGTCCTCGGTGCTGTACTGCGGCTGCTGGAGGGACGACAGAAGTGGCGGTGGGTTTAGTGTGTGCACCGGTGGGCTTAAGATCTTGGGCGTCCGGTTCTTCGCCCGCGACAGCGCGGCGTTGAACTGGGAGGCCAGGCTCAACCTGGTGCGCACCAGACTGGGAGTCTGGACCCGCCGTCAGCTGTCACTGACTGGCAGGGTTGTGGTGGTGCGGTCGGTGCTCTTGCCGCTCCTTATTCACCTGGCGTACGTGTTCCCTGTTCCTGCTCGTACCAAGCTCGCCCTCACGAGGCTGGTTTTCCGGTTCTTGTGGGGCGGTAGGTATGAGTACGTGAGCCGGGAGCAAATGTACATGCCGGTGTCTGGGGGGGGGCGGGGCGTCCCCAGGATCCCATTGAAGCTGGATGTGCTGCACGCCTGTTTCGCGAGTAGGATCTTCCTCGAGAGGGCGCCTCATGGGTGCTATTACTTCGCCAGGTTTTACCTGGCGGGGTTCTTTAGGCACCTGGTGGCGCTCTCTCACGTGGTGCCACGTTCGGAGACTCCGTCCCGGGTTACAGGTCAGTCTACGGTTCCTGCGCCAGTGTCCTTCGCCCGTTACGCGGGAGGAGGCCACTGACCACAGGGCCCTGTACGCCAGGCTGGCGTCCCGGCAGGTCGTGACCCTGTCCGGAGTACCCGCAGGGGTGGTCTGGAGTAGGGTGAGCGGCGGCCGGGCGCCGGGTGCCGTGCGTGACCTGCAATGGCGATGCGCTCTGGGCCGACTGCCGGTGCGGGAGATCCTGCACCGGCACGGATGCGCAGCCAGCCCCTTGTGTCCCAGGGGGTGCGGGGCACCGGAAACGGTGTCTCACGTTTTCTGGGACTGTCCTTTCGTGGGGAGTTCTGGACCTTGGTCGGGGTCTCCTGCGGAGGGTCGGGCCTGGCCTCGTGTTGTCACGGGATGGGGTGGTCTACCGGCGCGGCCTGGGGTTACTGCCTTCAGTGACCTCGGGTGTCCTCTGGGACGTGTTGGGGTACGCGAAGTGGGCACTCTGGGAGGATAGGGTTTTTGTTGTGGGGAAAAAGGTGAACGTTCTGACGCCGTCGCACCTGTTCTACGGTTCCGCGGGAGGGTGGTAGAGCGGATCCGGATGGATAGGACGGTGCACGGGCGGGACTGGGTGTTAAAACGGGGGGTGGGTTTTGTTTTGAGGGTTTTCCTTTGCTTTTCCTTATCCTTTTCTTTTTCTTATCCTTTTCTTTTTTTTTTTTTACATTATTTTCTTTAAAGTTTAATATATGTGTTTTGACTATTTAGATAGGTTGGGAGTTATTTGTTTGTTGTCCTGTTGTGTCTGGAAAATTTGGCATTGTTTGTTTCATGATTTTGCTTAAATTTAAGGTTCTTTTTTGTTTTGTGGTTTGTTTAGTGGAAAATGAATATTGTTTGATGGGTTCATTGAATGAACGAGAAATGTAAAATTTAAGTTTTATAATAAAAAATAAAAAAAAAAAATCTGTTCTTATCAGTTTAATATCTGATATGTCCCCCATCGGGGGACTACATATTAAACGGATTTTTAGAACGGGGAGTCGGAAAAGGAGCTTGCTCCGTCCGCTCCACGCATTGACCCTGTATGGCAGTGTATCAGGGAACAGTGCACCTCTCTTCCTTTGTGTCCAAAAACAGTCTGTGTGTGTGTGTGGTGTGTGTGTGTGTGTGTGTGTTGTGTGTGTGTGTGTGTGTGTGTGTGTGTGTGTGTGTGTGTGTGTGTGTGTGTGTGTGTGTGTGTGTGTGTGTGTGTGAGTGAGTGAGTGAGTGAGTGAGTGAGTGAGTGAGTGAGTGAGTGAGTGAGTGAGTTTGAGTGAGTGAGTTTGATGTTGTGTTTGATGTTGCTTTTTAATTCTGCAGCATCACAGGTGGCCAATGGAATGGAACGGAATGGAATGGCAGAGCCACGTGTGCCCTGTGTGTGGAGGTGTGAATGGGTGGCTGCTTGGAGGCGGAACACACTGACTTGGATGGGGACAGTGAACGTGGCTGGGGACAGGGACAGGGACAGGGCCATCGACAGGGCCATCCTGCCGTCCCTGTGGGTTTGGGGGCCCGGGGGGCCGGCGGCCAGAGGGGGGCAGTATGCGGTTATCGCTTCTCGGCCTTTTGGCTAAGATTAGGCGGTCGAAAATTCCTGGAGGTTGGAGGAGAATCATATTGGTTTCAAAGAAAAATACAAATAAAAAAAAAATCTGATTGGGTAAGTCTTCCTTTTTTTTGGATTTTCGTAAGGTAAGTGAAAAAAATAAATTTCAAGTGTTGGTGGTGGGTTTTGGGGGTGTGGTTTTGCCCTTCGGGGCTGGGTGAGGGCAGACATTTTGTCTGTCCTTTTGTGTGCTTTGTGCTGGGAAGGCAGCCATTTTGTTTAAGTCTTTTTCTTTGTTCTAAAAAAATAAATTGTTTGGTGCAGGCTGGAGGATGTCGGCTGCTAGAGTCGGTGTTCAAAGGCACTGCTGTGTCCGTTTTCTGTTGCGGGAGAAGGAAGGGCGTTTGCTTGAGTGCTCGCGTCTGGACTTCTCCCGCAAATACCTTTTGGGGGTTTTAGGGTTTAAACCGGCAGACATTAATTGTCTGCTGGTTTTGCCCCGAGGAAGGGGTTTCGACGTAAGTTTTCAGACGGCGCGCATTTTGGCGCGTTTTGGTCAGCCTTTGAAGAGGTGAAGGACCAGTTTGCAATGTTTGAGATGGAGAGGCTGACCGATGACCTGGTCAAAGTTGTGATTCTTAGAATGTACAATGAAATGGTGGACGAGAGGGACCTCGTCACATGGTTGGCTCGGTACTGTGGGGTGCGAGGCTCTCCCACAAAAGTCCTAGACATAGATGGGATCTGGACAGGGAGCTGGAGGGTGCCAGTGAGGCTGGTGGAGGACCCTGAGGGGTATGGAGGTGTGCGCCACCTGCCCTCCATGGTGGTGTTGGGTGAGAATAGGGGCCTGGTTCATTACCAGGGGCAGCCTAGGCTCTGTAGGCGCTGTGGAGCGCACGGTCACCTGGCAGAGGCCTGCAAGGTGGTCGTGTGCTTCAAGTGCAGGGAGCTGGGGCACGTGGGGAGTGAGTGCACGGCAGGTAGAAAGTGCAACCTCTGTGGCCTGGGCTCTCACATGTTCCGGGACTGCCCGGACTCTTTTGCCAACAAGCTTAAGAAGTCTTTCAACACCTACCGGGTGCAGGTGAGGGCCCAGGCCAGCGCTGAGGCGCCGGCACCGGGAGGAGAGGAGGCTCAGGAGGAAGGAGGAGTGCAGGTGGAGGGTGGAGTGAGGGAGGAAGGTGGCGCGCAGGAGGTGAGTATAGGTGAGGGTGTGGGTGAGGCCCAGGTAACTGGGGCCGGAAACGGGCAGGGAGCGACGAGGCCTAGCAAAGCCTCTGAGGAGGAGGGGAGAGAAGGAGGGCCTACTGGCCCAGTGGCAGGGCCAGAGGTGGCAGTGGGTCAGGGGATTGGGAGAGAGGGCAATGAAGACCCAGGGTCAGACTCCGGTGCCTCGCTGGTGACCGTGGGGTCACAGCCCATGGGAGCGAGCGACGAGGAGATGGTGGTGGAGGGGGGCACCCTGAAGCGTATGGCGGAGGACAGCGGAGGGGAAGAGGGCGCCCATGCAGAAAAGAAGGGGAGGGGGAGGAGACCCCGGGGGGTTTTGTGGGGGCGAGCCTGTCGGACAGTATGTCGGGAGGGTCGTCACCGGCCTCCCCTGACGTATCGCCCAACCAGAGCCCCTATGTGGGGGCCACGCCCGGGGAAGTGCCTCCAACGGACCCGGGGGGGGTAGGTAAGTAGTGTTTGTGTTGTGTTTTGGTTTTGTCCCTTTTTTTCTATTTTTCACTATGCAGGAACACATCTCTGTTGCCACGCTGAATGTGCGGAGCCTGAGGTCGGGCTTGAGGGCCCAGTCTGTGCTGACCTTCCTGGAGGGGGTCAGTGCAGACATCATCTGCCTGCAGGAGTGCGGCCTGCCTTTCCGCTCCTCTTATGGGGAGTGGGAGAGGAAGTGGCCGCACGGCCCATCGCTCTGGAGTGGGTCGGAGGAGAACCCGGCCGACGGCGTGGCAGTTTTGGTCCGTAACAGAGGTGTGGAGGTGGTGGGGAGCACTGTGGTGTGCTGTGGCAGAGCATTGTTGGTGTCTTTGTCTTTTCACAGGGTGTTGTTTCACGTGTTAAATGTTTATTGCCCCCAGAAGCAGGCTCGGTGGGAGCTGCTGCAGGTGCTGCGGGAGCACCTGGTGGGGTGTGGGTGTTTTTTGTTGGTGGGGGATTTTAATTGTGTGTTGGGTGGGGAGAATCGTCGGGGTGCACGGGGGAGTGTGTCGAAAGACAAAACATCTTTTTTTTTGCGGGACATGGCCGGGGACTGCCGCATGGTGGACGTCTTCCGCTCCCTTCACCCGGGGCGGGAGGGGTTCACCTGGGCAAGCGCCGATGGCTCCCGGGCATCGAGGATTGATTTTCTCTTTGCCCGGGGGTTTGTCGGCGTGTCGGCGTCCTTGGCCCCTGTGTTTTTCACCGACCACTCCCTGCTGCTCTGCTCTCTGGCCGTGGGGCAGGGAGTGTCGGTGGGGCGGGGCGCCTGGAGGCTGAACTGCAGCCTATTGGAAAGCCAGGTGGTGAGGGAGGCCTTCCGGGCGCAGTACGCCCACTGGCAGACGCTCCAGGGGCTCTACGGCTCGAGGGCAGAGTGGTGGGAGGAGGTGAAGGGGAGGGTAAAGGGTTTTTTTGTGGTGGTGGGGAAGGAAAGGAGGGTAAAGGAGAGGAGGGTGTGGGCTGGGCTCCAGAGGCGCCTCAACCGCAACTTCTCCCTTCTGCACGGAGGTTTCGACTTTCGTGCAGAGGTGGAGGAAGTGAAGCGGGAGATGGCAGCGATTGCGGCCAGACGGAGCCAGTCCATAATTTTTAGGAGCAAGGAGAGGGAGGTTGATGAGGGGGAAACCTGCTCCCGTTTCTTTTAAAAAAAAGTCATGGCGAGGGGGACCCTCATGAAGGGCCTGAAGGGGAGGGATGGGGTGACCCTTACCTCCACGGAGGGCCAAATGAAGGTGGTGGAGGGCTTTTTCTCTGACCTGTTTGGGGAAAAAGCCCCCCTACCTAACAGACTGACTGACGTTTTGAATTTTGTTGACAGGACGGTGGGGGACGGTGGGAGTCTGGAGGCCGACCTCACCCTGAAAGACATGACTGACGCCTTACAGTCTTTTAAGAAGGGGAAGGCCCCGGGGTTGGATGGGCTTCCCCTGGAATTTTATTTGACTTTTTGGGACATAGTGGGACCGGACCTGACATTTGTTTTTGGGGAGTTTGACGGGGTGGGGAGGCTGCCGGACAGCTTCAGGACGGGGGTGGTGACGCTCATTTTTAAAAAGGGTGACGCGACTGACCTGAGGAACTGGCGACCGATCACTCTTTTAAACGTAGATTTTAAACTGTTCAGTAAGGTGTTGGCCTTGAGGATGCGGGTGGTTTTACCAGACTTGATACACCCGGATCAGTCCTGTGCCGTGCCAGGGAGGAGGATCACAGACAGCCTAGTGCTGGTACGTGACACCATCTGTCTGGCGAGAGACAGAAACATTCGGCTAGCAGTACTAAATTTAGACTTCGAAAAAGCTTTTGATCGGGTCTCGCACCAGTACATGTTTGCCGTACTGCAAAAAGTGGGCTTTCCGGCCAGGTATCTAAAGTGGGTGGGGCTCCTTTATGCGGGGGTGCGGAGCACATTTTCGGTTAATGGGTTCCAAACTGAGGCGGTGAATTTAAACTGCGGTGTCCGCCAGGGGTGTCCTTTATCCCCCCTGTTGTTTGTTTTGTGTATAGAGCCGCTGGCACAGGTGCTGAGAAGGGACGCCTGGATCTCAGGGTTGGGGATCCCAGGGAGTGGGGGGATGGAGGCCAGGTGTATCCTCTACATGGACGACGTGACAGTCTGCTGTACGGACGTGACTTCAGTGGGCAGAGTCCTGGACAGGACAGAGTGGTTCGGCCGGGTTTCGGGGGCCCGGCTGAACCGGGACAAGACGACTCTGATGGTGTACGGACGGTGGACGGAGACTGACCTCCAGGACCTGCCACTGACTGTGACGGCTGACAACGTCCGCATCCTTGGGGTCAACTTTGACTCTGAGGGTTTGGGTGGGGGAAACTGGGAGGGGATTTTAAAAAAGGCGGAGCAAAAGTTTAACTTCTGGAGGCTCCGGAAATTAACATTTGAGGGGAAAATTTTAATTATTAAAAATGTAATTTTACCTCTGTTTTTGTTTGTTGGTGTAGTGTTTGTCCCGTCCCGTTCTGTGTTAGCCCGGCTGGACCGGGCAGTATTTTATTTTTTGTGGGGCTCCAAGTGGGAGAGGCTACGGAGGGCCGTGGTAAAAAGAACGCCAGCCAAAGGGGGAAGGGGAGTGCCCAATTTTGAGAACGTTTTAATGTGTCAGTTTGTCGCGTTGCATGTCTCGTTGTGTGTGGGGTCCATGTCAAAGACCTCGTGTTTTGTACGTTTTTTTATGGGGGGGTACCTGCGGCGGCTCAGTATTTTAAAAGTTCCGCTAAGTGTGCCGGTCGCTTTTGTAATGGCCGGCACGTATCGGCCGCTGCAGGTGTTTTTAAAGAAACACGGGCTGGAGGGGGAAGGGGCTGGTACCCTGACCTCTCATAAATGTCTCTTGTCCACTGTGCAGGGCAGGGAGCCAACGTGTCCAGTGCGAGGGCTGGCGCTAGGCCAAGCGGAGGAGGTCTGGAAGGCGGTGGCCCACCCGGACCTGCTGAACCGACACAGAGACCTGGCTTGGCTGGTTGCCCACGGAGTCCTGCCGGTGAGAGCGGTGATGCACGCCCACCGTCTGGCCCAGACAGCAAAGTGCCCCCGCGCTGGATGCGGGGGTGAAGAGACCGTATTCCACGCACTATGGGACTGCAGGGTTGCCCAAGAACTGTGGAGGGCAGCCCAGCCGCTGATGGGACAGTTCTGGGGCCCGGGGCGAGGGCCGGACTGCGGCACGACGCTCTACGGCGGTGGCCGGGCGTCCCGGGGGGCCTCCAGGTGGAGAGCAGCGTGGCTGGCCACGTACTGCTGTGTGGAGGCCCTCTGGACAGCAAGATCACTGCTCGTCCTGGATCATAAAGAACTGTCCCCGCAGGCAATCTGGAGGCTGGCCTCCAGCCACGTAAAGCGGTATATGGAACGGGACGGTCGGCGCTGCGGCGAGGAGGCGGCGCGGGCCAGATGGGGGTGTGCGGCCTGGACTCTGATGGGCATGGGCAAGGAGGCCCTGATCGTCGGATAGCCAGGGCCTGTGTGTTGGAGCAGCGGGACTGGGTGCAGGCGCTTGAGAAGGACACGGCCTGCCCTGTACAATGGCTCTGTTTTTATTTTGAATTTTATGGGGTGAGGATCTTTTAAAAATAAATTATTATAATGTATGGAAATAAAGGGAGATCTCCCCAGTGGTTTTTTGTTTGGTGTATTGTATATGTTACATTTATGTGTGTGTCCTTACGTGTTGTGGTTTCTGTGGGTTTTTATTTTTTTAAATGTATTTTCTTTAGCTTTATGTAACTAAGTTTTTTTTTTTTTTGTTGTTTGTTTTTTGTTTTGTTGTTGTTGTTGGTTGATCTTTTTTTTGATATGTTGGTGTATTGCTTTGTTTTATGTTAAAGAAAAATATTGTAGTTGAAAAACGTATTGATTTAATAAAAATTTTCAAACAAAAAAATCTGTTCTTATCAGTTTAAACAGAAACCTTAGAATCGCGACTTTCCGATTTGAGCACTGGCAAATCAAATGGGATTTTTAAATTAGGTTAATTAGACCAAAAGTAAACCTTGCCTTTTACTCTCTTTTTTACCTGGTAGTAACGTCCCCCTTCTATTGACATGGTAACTAGGTGCGAGTTTCGGGAGGTGTGTGGGGCGGGCGTGGGGCCATGTGTGAAAACGCCGGCGTAAACACATAAACTGTCCCGACAATTTGAAGCAAGATTTTATACAGACATACAATTTTATTCAAAATGGAAAGATTTTCTGCGCTGCAGTGTTTGAGAGTATTGATGAAAAGCGAAGACAATAACTGACGAAAGTAAGTAACTATATTTGATTTGCCATGTTATCAAATACTCGTATATATATTCAATATATGAATTCAGCGTCTTGTGACTACATATTCCGCGTGTTGCAACGTAACAAATTGCAATATGCACACAAGATCTATGGAAGAATACTTTTCAAACAGCCTAAAATGTTATTTATTTCGCTTGTTTTCAAATACTCGTGAAAATATATGAATTCTGCGTCTTGTGACGCCAAACATATTCCGCGTGTTAGTAACTTAATCTAAATCCCTAACGTTAGTAGATGAGTTGGTTAGTACTATACACATCTACCTAATATATACAAAGTGCAATCTAGAAAGTAAGAAGGAAGAAAACGAGATAATAAGCGAAGGCGGAAAAAACCCGAAAAGTATAAACTCCCGAAGTGCATGACAAGGAGTGGATCTCGAAATAAACGGAACAAGGACAGACAGGGAGCAGAACGTGACAGAACAGGGAAAATGCAATACTGGATAAAGAATAATTAATAAGGACTGAATGAAAAATAAACAAAGACCAAAAAACAACAGAACAGGAACTCAGAATATAACACTGATGGCCCAGTGAGATGGCCCATCTGACAGATCTTAGAGGTGTGGACAATGAATAATGAATATTCCGGTATTTAGCATTTAGCCCTCCCACAGCCTGAAATAAATGTGACCAGTTCTGATAAAAACAGGTTTTTAGCTATTTAGATCTCAGATGTGCTAAACTGTTTTCACACCCTTACATAACCAAGACCTTGATGAACAAACGCACATTGGCAAAACAATTCGTCACTATAGTTTAGTGTGTGCTTTCACAACTTTTGTGACAGCAGAAAAATTTACTATTTTTAACTTGTGTGTTTGTAGATCTATTTACAAGCTGCATATGATACTGACCAAACTATTGATGGCAAACAAATGTAGCTGTGATTGTCCTTCAAATAAAAATATCAAACACTTTGGAGTAAGTGTGTGGTAAATTGATGAAATTGAGATAAATATCAGACCATGCCAAAATCAAAAAACATCTAAAAGCTTAGCACGGACCTCAGAGGGTTAATATCTGATATGTCCCCCATCGGGGGACTACATATTAAACGGATTTTTAGAACGGGGAGTCGGAAAAGGAGCTTGCTCCGTCCGCTCCACGCATTGACCCTGTATGGCAGTGTATCAGGGAACAGTGCACCTCTCTTCCTTTGTGTCCAAAAACAGTCTGTGTGTGTGTGGTGTGTGTGTGTGTGTGTG
>JAINUG010001021.1:0-17500 GCA_029706075.1 Aldrovandia affinis
AAATTATTCAAAGAAATAAAATCCTTATCAAAAGATAAAGATTTTTCTCAAAAGCACGTGTATCACAATTATTGCCAGCCTTAGAAATTCTTATGAACAAAATCTAAATGAAGTATATTCTCATTTATATTATATATTTTTTAATTTCATCTGAGTCTTTAGGAACTCTTAAGTGGTCATCCATGACTTCCTGTTTCACTGGGGTATAAATATGAGGTGACACACAGGCCAAACTCCCTTAGTCTTCCATCAACATGGGATCAGAGAATACACAAATGAAATGAGACAAAAGGTTGTTGTTCATAAATCAGGCCATGTCTATAAAATATACCTGCATGCCTGAAAATAGCCACCTCCACTATTAGGGCAATAATTAAAAAGTTTAAAACAACTGGAGCTGTGATGAACAATGTTGGGGAAGTTACTCTGGAAATGTAGTGCACTAAGTTACCAATTAGTCCACACTGGAAGTAGTTAAGCTACAGCAAACCTACCATGGTGAGAAAAGTAGTTAGCTAAACTAAAACTACTTTTAAAAAGTGGTTCTGGAATCAGCTCCAGGAAATGGCAAATATGGCTGACTTCATTCCTCTGGGGGGTTTTAAAAGTTTGTTACAGTCTTTAAAAACCGAAGTCTGTAGCTGTTTTAATGGAGATTGTATTTTTGTATATTGTTATTCTATGTATTGTATTTCTTGTATTGTTGTTGTATTGTATTGCGGAAACTTATGTTGCTGCCTTCTTGGCCAGGGCTCCCTTGTATAAGAGATGCAAATCTCAACGGGACTCACCTGGTTAAATAAAGGAGAGAAAAAAAAGTCGTATCTAACTACATTGAAGTTGCTTTATAAAAATAAAAAAATGTGCATATAAATGGCCATTGCTTTACTTACTTTAGCTCTTCTAAATGAATAACCTCTAAGTGCAGATCATTACAAAGCACTGGGTTTATACCTGGTAATTAACACACTGTGAAAGAAAGTGTAATCCAATTTCTTAATTTTCAATACTGAAAATACAATACATACCTCCCTCTAATAATTAAGACAAAATCTTTTCAGGGAACTCTGATCTGTCATTTCAAATTAAGGATAAGTATGTCTTTATAATGTTGTACAGAATTAAAACTTGTAAAATGTAAAACTGCTTGCGCTTAGCGTGTGAATGGAGACTAAACTAACTAACTAACTAACTAACTAACTAACTAACTAACTAACTAACTAACTAACTAACTAAACTAACTAACAAGCTGTCACATAAAATGAAAATATTATTTTTATGTGCGCCCCACAAAGAGGAAATAGCAGCGGCCCCACACAGACGTAATCTAAACGAGTGCTGAAAGTTGGCACTTGGCAGCCCTGCTAGGACTTATACCAACATGACTGCCTCTGTGTCTTATACCAGCACCCAAACATGACTGCCTCTGTGTCTATACCAGCACCCAAACATGACTGCCTCTGTGTCTTATACCAGCACCCAAACATCTGTCTTATACCAGCACCCAAACATGACTGCCTCTGTGTCTTATACCAGCACCCAAACATGACTGCCTCTGTGTCTTATACCAGCACCCAAACATGACTGCCTCTGTCTAGTGCCACAGTGGGTCACACTGAGCATGCTCAAACCTGTCTGAGCCATTCCATAGTGCCACTCAAGAAATACAGTTTTAGGTGCGATTAAGTTGCCATTTCTTCCATATTTGGAAGTACAACTTTTTTATTTTGTAATTATCTTGTATATTTATTTATAGGTTGCACACAAACTCACACATTCTACTGTTAAAAGCTAGGAGCTTTTGCTAGTTTTTGAAGAATTAAACAGAGGAAGAATTGTATTTGTTGTTCTTGTGTGAAATGTGACCTTTGTGCATTAATCACAGGTGAATAATCCTACACAGATATTGCTGTGCACTGCTCGCCCCTGTAGTGTAGGAGGCCTTGGGCTCCAGAGCCAGCTGATTGGCCTTCCAGGACTTGGTTATTTTCATTAGGAAACCATAAACTTCAAAGATGTAAAAAATAGGAAACCATAAACACAAAAAAGTCATTCAGACAAAGAACAATAGTCTAGGTATGTTTCAAGTTCTTTGAAATAGCATCACATGGGCACATACTCATTCGTAAAGAAAAAATATGTTTTTACTCATATGTCCTGCAATTTGCAACTATGAACAAATGTTCTTTCTCTGCTCTCTGTTCCATTCTGTTGATATTCAAATACAGAAGGTTCAATTTAACTGCAGAGAGAGATAGAGAGCAAGACACCTTCACTACCCCTATGCTCTTCTTTCACAGTCCTTCAAAGTGATTTGAATAATTTTTCTGAAAGCCTCAATGATACAGATAACTGGCAGCACTCTGCCCAGACATGGCATTCCTTCAGCCCATGTGATGCCACTCAATTCATTCACTCTAAGAACCAGTTTTTTATTATTTGGGCCCAACTGTCCTGCTTTTCTTAATTCATCTTAATACCATTATCCTTTATGTTTCTGCACTTCTGAATATTCTGCTCTCTTACAACAAGCAGCTCACAGACAAGGAAATAGTGCGCAGCTACAGTGCCCTCCAGAATTATTGGCAAGCTTGGTGAAGATGAGCAAAGAAGGCTATGAAAAAATGTCTGTGCTGTTCATCAGCTTGATCTTACACTCAAAATATGAGAGAAATGTAACCTTTAATTGAAGTAAATTATTCAAAGAAATCAAATCGTTATCAAAAACGAAAAAAATTCTCAAAAACACATGTTTCACAATTATTGCCACCCTAAGAAATTCTTATGAACAAAATCTAAATGAAGTATATTCTAATTTATATCATATATTTATTAATTTCATCTGAGTCTTTAGGAACTCTTAAGTGGTCATCCATGACTTCCTGTTTCACTGGGGTATAAATATGAGGTGACACACAGGCCAAACTCCCTTAGTCTTCCACCAACATGGGATCAGAGAACACACAAATGAAATGAGGCAAAAGGTTGTTGACCTTCATAAATCAGGCCATGTCTATAAAATATACCTGCATGCCTAAAAATATCCACCTCCACTATTAGGGCAATAATTAAAAAGTGTAAAACAACTGGAGCTGTGACGAACAATGCTGGGGAAGTTACTCTGGAAATGGAGTTAACTAAGTTACCAATTACTGCACACTG
The DNA here is from genome assembly GCA_029706075.1 of Aldrovandia affinis. Lineage (NCBI taxonomy): Eukaryota > Metazoa > Chordata > Actinopteri > Notacanthiformes > Halosauridae > Aldrovandia > Aldrovandia affinis. The sequence goes on from JAINUG010001021.1 coordinate 3,163, forward strand.
GAAGTAGTTAAGCTACAGCAAACCTACCATGCTGAGAAAAGTAGTTAGCTAAACTAAAACTACTTTTAAAAAGTAGCTAACAACATTGAAGTTACTTTATTTTTAAAAAGTGCATATAAATGGCCATTGCTTTTTACTTTTACTTTAGCTCTTCTAAATTAATAACCTCTAAGTGCAGATTATTACAAAGCACTGGGTTTATACCTGGTAATTAACACACTGTGAAAGAAAGTGTAATCCAATTTCTTAATTTTCAAAACTGAAAATACAGTAGGTACCTCCCTCTAATAATTAAGACAAAATCTTTTCAGGGAACTCTGATCTGTCATTTCAAATTAAGGATAAATATGTCTTTATAATGTTGTACACAATTAAAACTTGTAAAATGTTAAAAAAATTAAATGTAAACACTTTCATGTCATACAATAAGCAGCTTCTACCCAGGGTGAGATTAGATGCCTGTTCTACATTCCCAGAACATGGAGTAAAGAGTGAGTTTACAATGTTCACCAATATGCACAGTGGAGCAAAAGCACTTGTTTCTTCCTTTTTTTCTTTTTGTACCTAGGTCATCTTATCTATGCAATATACAATGGGGTGTGTGTGTATGTGTGTGTGTGTGTGTGTGGGTGTGGTGTGTGTGTGTGTGTGTGTGTGGGGGAGGGTGTGTGTGTGTGGGTGTGTGTGTGTGTGTGTGTGTGTGTGTGTGTGTCTGTGTGTGTGTGTGTGTGTGTGTGTGTGTGTGTGTGTGTGTGTGTGTGTGTGTGTGTGTGTGTGTGTGTGTGTGTGTGTGTGTGTGTGTGTGTGTGTGTGTGTGTGTGTGTGTGTGTGTGTGTGTGTGTGTGTGTGTGTGTGTGTGTGTGTGTGTGTGTGTGTGTGTGTGTGTGTGTGTGTGTGTGTGTGTGTGTGTGTGTGTGTGTGTGTGTGTGTGTGTGTGTGTGTGTGTGTGTGTGTGTGTGTGTATGTGTGTGTGTGTGTGTGTGTGTGTGTGTGTGTGTGTGTGTGTGTGTGTGTGTGTGTGTGTTGAACAGGACTGGTTCATACTGTAGTCAGTGGTATCCTGAGTGTGAGCTGCTCTACCTTGCAGATTTCTGCTGCTCACTGACACACAGAACTCAGCACTCAGTCATCGGACTCACAGCAGAGCGTTTGATTCATGCGGAACATCAGCAGTCTGTCAAAGTTCTGCTACGACAGGCGGTTGCGCTTTGCACTGAAAATGTCCTTTGCTTTGATCTCCATCCATTCAATGGAAAGATGTGCCTGCTTGCGCTTAGCGTGTGAATGGAGACTAAACTAACTAACTAACTAACTAACTAACTAACTAAACTAACTAACTAGCTGTCACATAAAATGAAAATATTATTTTTATGTGCGCCCCACAAAGAGGAAATAGCAGCGGCCCCACACAGACGTAATCTAAACGATGCTGAAAGTTGGCACTTGGCAGCCCTGCTAGGACGTTTGCTCGTTGATGTTTGATGAATGAACCAAAGCCACACACTCTGTTTGGAGGACAGAAATCCAGCTATGCACTGCACCGTGTGCCGCCTAATCTTACAGCACCTGCTATTCCGAGGCGGTCTCCCATCCGAGCACTAGCCAGGCCCAAACCTGGTGAGCTTCCGAGATCAGACGAGATCGGGCGTGTTCAGGGTGGTACGGCCGTAAAGATATTTTTGTAAAAAAAAAAAAAAGGAATAAATATAATAATAATACTGCTGCTGGGGAGATGTAACTTTTAACTTTAGCCCACGCTACCCCGCTACTTGACTCAAATATTATTTAACTACTTGAAAGCTTCTAGATTTTGAAGTAATTAAACTACCACAATTTACTAGAAAATGTAGTTAAAAATTAGTAGTTTCGTTACTTAAAATTCCGCTAATCCCCAACACTGACCAACACCCAAACATGACTGCCTCTGTGTCTTATACCAGCACCCAAACATGACTGCCTCTGTGTCTTATACCAGCACCCAAACATGACTGCCTCTGTGTCTTATACCAGCACCCAAACATGACTGCCTCTGTGTCTTATACCAGCACCCAAACATGACTGCCTCTGTGACCAGCACCCAAACATGACTGCCTCTGTGTCTTATACCAGCACCCAAACATGACTGCCTCTGTGTCTTATACCAGCACCCAAACATGACTGCCTCTGTGTCTTATACCAGCACCCAAACATGACTGCCTCTGTGTCTCTCATACCAGCACCCAAACATGACTGCCTCTGTGTCAAACATACCAGCACCCAAACATGACTGCCTCTGTGTCTTATACCAGCACCCAAACATGACTGCCTCTGTGTCTCATACCAGCACCCAAACATGACTGCCTCTGTCTAGTGCCACAGTGGGTCACACTGAGCGTGCTCAAACCTGTCTGAGCCAGACCCATCCCATAGTGCCACTCAAGAAATACAGTTTTAGGTGCGATTAGCTGCCATTTCTTCCATATTTGGAAGTTCAACTTTTTATTTTGTAATTATCTTGTATATTTATTTACAGGTTGCACACACACTCACACATTGTACTGTTAAAAGCTAGGAGCTTTTGCTAGTTTGGATTAAACGGAGGAAGAATTTAAACAGAATGAAAAAGCTTTTTGTGTTTTTGTGTATTTGTTGTTCTTGTGTGAAATGTGACCTTTGTGCATTAATCACAGGTGAATAATCCTACACAGATATTGCTGTGCACTGCTCGCCCCTGTAGTGTCAGGAGGCCTTGGGCTCAAAGATGCCAGCTGATTGGCCTTAATTTTTCATTAGGAAACCATAAACAAAAAAATACGTAATTCAGACAAAGAACAATAGTCTAGGTATGTTTCAAGTTCTTTGAAATAGCATCACATGGGCACATACACATTCGTAAAGAAAAAATACATTTTTACTCGTATGTCCTGAAATTTGCAACTATGAACAAATGTTCTTTCTCTGCTCTCTGTTCCATTCTGTTGATATTCAAATACAGAAGGTTCAATTTAACTGCAGAGAGAGATAGAGAGCAAGACACCTTCACTACCCCTATGCTCTTCTTTCACAGTCCTTCAAAGTGATTTGAATAATGTTTCTGAAAGCCTCAATGATACAGATAACTGGCAGCACTCTGCCCAGACATGGCATTCCTTCAGCCCATGTGATGCCACTCAATTCATTCACTCTAAGAACCAGTTTTTTATTATTTGGGCCCACCCGTCCTGCTTTTCTTAATTCATCTTAATACCATTATCCTTTATGTTTCTGCACTTCTGAATATTCTGCTCTCTTACAACAAGCAGCTCACAGACAAGGAAATGCACTCCCTTGTGTAAACAATACAGGCTTCTGGTACAAGTTGGTGCATGTGCAAATCATACATATGATACATATGTCATAAATATTGGTTTGATGTGTGTATGTATTAGTTTATGTGTGTATGTATTGATTTGATGTGTGTATGTATTAGCTTATGTGTGTATGTATTAGGCTATGTGATGTATGTACTGGTTTGATATGTTTGTATGTATTAGCTTATGTGTGTATGTATTAGGTTATGTGTGTATGTACTGGTTTAATGTGCGCATGTATTTGCTGTAAATTAGTTTTCTGGCAAGCAGTTGATGACATGATGGTGAACATTTGTGGAAGGGCTCAACTGAAAGACTACATCCCAAACATCTTCTACAGAATTCACATCATATATAAATGTGTCACATGGTTCTGTGTGGCTCAGTAGGTAGAGCGTGGTTCTGTGTGGCTCAGTAGGTAGAGCATGGTTCTGTGTGGCTCAGTAGGTAGAGCGTGGTTCTGTGTGTCTCAGTAGGTAGAGTGTGGTTCTGTGTGGCTCAGTAGGTAGAGTGTGGTTCTGTGTGGCTCAGTAGGTAGAGCGTGGTTCTGTGTGGCTCAGTAGGTAGAACGTGGTTCTGTGTGGCTCAGTTGGTAGAGCATGGTTCTGTGTGGCTCAGTAAGTAGAGCATGGCATTGGCAAAGCTTAGGTTGTGGGTTCAATTCCCACTGGGACCACATATACTGAAAAATGTATGCATTCATTACTGTAAGTCGCTTTGGATAAAAGTGTCTGCTAAATTGTATATACTGAAATCAATTTTAGGTACTCAAATTGAATTCAAGAATTGATCCTTTAAAAAGAAGAGTTTTTTTCTGAATGGCTTAGCGTTATGTCCTCAAGTTAATTCAAGCATTGATTCTTCAAAAAAGGTTTTAAAACTTTTCTGAGCAGGAAAATGTTCTAAGATTCATACACAATTGTACGTACTTGGTGGCCGTGTGGTATAATGGTTGGGGAACTGGGCTTGTAACTCACAGGTTGCTGGTTTGATTCCCAGGTGGAGCACTGCTGTTGTACCCTTGAGCTAAAGGCACTTAACCTGAATTGCTTCAGTAAAATATCCAGCTGTATAAATGGATTGTATGTAAAGAAATGTAAACTGTGTAAGTCTCTCTGGATAAGAGCGTCTGCTAAATGCCTAAAGTGTAAATGTAAAAATGTACAATTGTGAGGATTTTTAAAAGCTGTCCTCTGCCATTCTGCCGGGTAAAAAAAGAAAAAAAATCCTGTGCCATAAAGCTGTATAAACAATCGCTTAACAGAGGTCATAAAAGCTGTACAAACATTAGCAGTGTATTTGGGTTATTTGCACTAAGCAATAAGGTGTTATATGGCTACCATGAGAGGAACAGGCAAGCTGCGATACTGTGTTAGCTCTCTGTCAAGATGTCAAAGCCGCGTCAGGCGATGGGGACATAAGGTTGAGTGGAAGAAGCACCCTACCCCACAGCTGTTCTCTGTCATACTGATGGTGAAAAAACAGAGACCCTGTGCCAGAAACGCTGGATAAACGAATGTATAGAACGGTCGTTCGCTTTGAAGAATCCAGATAAAATGGCTTGTGACGTCAACAGAGTTCCCAGCCCTCCTGAACCAGTAGCGATCGATACAAGTATGGTGGAAAGGTCCGAAAGACTCTACCAAACATGGAGTAAGTCAAAATAATTCTTACATTTTCATTTACTTTTTTAATTAGTTTACTTTTTAATAAGTTTGGGGTAGTTGTGAACTCTGAAAAGAAGCATGGATTTTTTTTCTATAAAAAAAACTCTGTGGGAACAAAAAACGTTTTCATGCATACAATCTGAATATCTCTATCTCTAAGGAATTATTATCTTGTTGTCATTTTTAGTATTTAATTCACTGGATGAAGTGTCTGAATACCCTCCAATGAAAAAAGCATGATTATTCATCCAAGATCGTACGTACTTGTTTACAATAGTTTTTTAGCCTCAATTTACAGGATTGTTTATTTGAATTTATAACTGATACCTTTTAATGCTCAACAGAAATTACAGACGAAGGGCCTCCCGGGTGGTCTAGCGGTTACAGGGTTCGACGCTGGCCACTGTGACCGGGGTTCGATTTCACCGACTGCGCCAGAGTCAGCTCTGGCCAAGAGTGCCACTAGGGGGCGGCAATTGGCTGTCCGCCCCAGGGAGGGGGGAAGGAAGCCGATATGAGATCGCTGCGTATAGGAGTGGCTCTGGAGTACCGGAGTTACAGTCGACAGCTTGGCGAATGACGTCTCGGAGGAGGCAATACTTCACCCGTGTCACTGTTGGTCTCAGGGCTACAGCAGCGAGCTCACAATACGAGGGGGGGATTGACATGAAAAGAGAGGATGTAATTGGCTACTAAATTGGGAGAAAAATGGGAGAAAATTAAAAAATTAAAATTACAGACGGAGAACTGCTTGGTATACATAAGTATCGGCCATATACAATAACCCTGATTAATAGTTATTATTATTATTATGTTTTTATTTTTTAAATCGTCTTGTGTGACCCATTATTCTTCCAGGTGGTGAGATTGCCGACATTCAGCTGTTTGGCTTAGAAGATGCAGCGAGGCCTACAATCTCTTTAAGCGACTCGGAGGATATTAGCGAATATTTAGATTTTACTCCTTCATCGCATGGACTAACCTGTATTGGATCCCAAGGGAAAGCTACTTGGACCAACGGAACTCACAGTACTCGAAGCAGAGCTGTCCTGTTTACCACCTGAGGAAATAATTCATCTCTTGACTCGTGAGTTACAACTCAATATTAATACGTGGACCCTGTGGTAGAAACTGTAGAGCAGATTTCTGACGACTCTCTTTGAAAATGTGGAGGTCAGTTTACAGCACTTACAACAAGGGGGCGCTGTTCTTGGTTTTGCCAACGAATCCCCCCAAGCACTGCAGATTGTTCACAGGGAGCGCTTCAGGAATATTGAAATTAGACAGCATTTCAATTTTGCAACGCTTTACAACATTGAATGCTATGCAGAGTTCTATAATCTAGTTTTAGAAACACTAGGGACTCTTTTAAAGAGTCACAGACTTAGTCGGTGAAAACTGAAGACCTTATCCAGAGTGACTTACAAGATGTGCATTAATACATGGTAGGAACAATCATAGTTCAGTAATACAGTGATAGACATCTTTGCAGGCAGCTGCGTACCATACCTGTAACACTGGGAAGGAAGAGTACAGTAAGAGTTGTGGAATGTAGATACTTTTTGACTTCAGAAAATAAATGGCCACATACTGCAAGAACGATGTAGTCATTTTAGGGGAAGTGTTTTTTGATATTCTAGGGACTACCAAGTTGCCTGCATCTTGTGAGCGAAGTGAACGTGGGGGATTGTACGGATGAAGTAGCTCCGTCAAGTAAGAGGGTGCAAGTCCATGCAACACCTTATAGTCTACACGATAGTTTATAGGAAGCCAGTGAAGTGACGCTAACACAGGACTAATGTGCTCATATTTCTTTGTTCTAGTCAGGATCCTTGCAGAAGCATTCTGTACGAGTTGTAGGCTCCTGAGTGAGGCATTGGAACAGCCAGACAGTAATGCATTGCAATAATCTAATCTAGATGTAACAAAGGCATGTACCAATTTTTCTGCATCTATTAATGACAGGAAGCCCCTAATTTTGGCAATATTCCTCAGGTGAAAAAAGGCTACTCTGGAAATGTTTTTGATGTGACTATCAAATGAGAGACCAGGATCTATAGTAACACCAAGGTCTTTTACCACCAAACTTGCAGCAACAGAGCAACCATCCAGATTAAGAGATAAATCAGATAACCCTCTTCTGAGGTTTTTGGGCCCCAAGGCCAACATCTCTGTTTTATCAGTATTCAAAATTCTCTCTTCTATCCTATAGAAATGTTGGCTTTACTGTATAAAACAGTTCTTATCTGACGTGTGGCAGTGCAGCATGGCTCTGTTTCAGAAAGGGACTAAACGTGACTACACCGACATTTACATTTACATTTTAGCAGACGCTCTTATCCAGAGCGACTTACACGGTTTACATTTCTTTACATACAATCCATTTATACAGCTGGATATTTTACTGAAGCAATTCAGGTTAAGTACCTTTAGCTTAAGGGTACAATGGCAGTGCCCCACCTGGGAATTGAACCTGCAACCTCTCAATTACAAGCCCAGTTCCCTAACCATTACACTACACTGCTCCCTAACCATTACACTACACTGCCACCACTGAGACCTCAGCACCTCACTGCGGTCGATCACTATACAACATTCTTGGCATGTCCAGACAATGCCTATCCTTCACAAGTTGAAGATATACTTATTTTTTTTATATGGATTTGAAAATGTTATATTTTCAGCAAAAAGCGGTTTTATAAAATCACCGATCACTGTCACAAAAAATAAAGGGGTAAATGACTAAAATAAAATGAGTAAATAACAAAGAAGAAAACTGAATAATATTTACAGCATCCTCCAGAATGATCCACACCCTCCATAACGATGAGCAAAGAAGGCTTTATGAATTAACAACACAGATCATGAGCTCTATTGTCTGGTAAAAGGGGGTCATTATATTCTTTTACACTAATACAATAGCTCAGAGAAAAAGATTTTGTATCACAATATGTTTCCCCCCAAAATATGTCATAATGACTCACAGCCCTAATAATTATTTAAAATAAAATCCTACAAAAATAAACCTGCATTAACATTATTTATCTATCTTTTAAAGATCATCTCCATCGTAAGGGGAACTGTATTGTGGCCTTGCATGGCCTTCTGTTTCACTGGGGTATATAAATGAGGTAACACACACGTAAAATCCATTTGTCATCCATCACCATGGGGAAAGGCAAAGAACTCTCAGAAGAAACCAGACAAAGGGTTGTTGACCTTCACAAGCTAGGAGATGTTACAAACAAATAAATAAAAACTAAAGATATCACTTTCCACTATTGGGTCCATAATGAAGAAGTTTAAAACAAAACAAAAATAAGCATCTGGAGCTAATGCTAAACGGCATTGGAATGCTAATTAGAACGAGTGTTATGGTCAGATGTGAACTAAATTGTGCTTTTTGTGCTGAGAGTTTGGCATTGGAAGGAGGATGCTTCTGTTGAAAAGAACATCATACCTACGGTGAAATATGATGGTGGATCTTTGAGGTTATGGGGCTGTTTTGCATCTACTGGTGCTGGGGCTCTTGTTATGGTCATGAATTCCAGTTTGTGATACGGAGGGTCATTGGTCAGTTTGTGAGACGGAGGAGGGTCATTGGTCAGATAGTGAGACGGAGGAGGGTCATTGGTCAGATGGTCAGATAGGGAGAGGGAGGATGGTCATTGGTCAGATAAGGAGAGGGAGGAGGGTCATTGGTCAGTTTGTGAGAGGGGTGTGGCAGGGTGTGTGTATAAATTTGGCTCTAAGTTAACAGCTCAATAACCAAGACACTGCAGAGAATAACTCATCATGAGAACTCTTCTCCTTCTTCCCTTGCTGGGGCTGGCAGGTAAGCCTTTCCAATAGTTCCACGTGATGAATATGCTTTTAGTAATGTTATTTCAATAACCAAAACTTCATAGCTATGAAGTGCATAGTGTATTTTCTCTCTCTGTTTAATATTTTATCTCAGCAAAAAAATTACTCAAATATACAAATCATAAATGCTCTATACATCTGTAAAACCTAAATAGCTAAATGTGTCTGCGCACCGAAATATTGATGCCATCTGAGCACAACGTTGTCTATGTGTGTGATCAAGGTGAGCAAACTTGCCAAGTAACTTGGCGGAGGGCATACCTGCCATCTCAGATTCCTATCAGTAAGTAGTCATGGTTACTAAAACTATAGTGTGCGGGTCACACCTTAAAAGAGCCATTTTGTGGCCCCCGGGTGGCGTGACCAGTAAGGCACTTGTTGCCCACTTAAGTGCAGGTTGCCCACTGCAGCCTGGGTTTGAGCCCGGCTCTGACTGGGAGTCCTGCTCGGGGCAGTGATTGGCTGTCTGCCCCTCATGGGGGAAGCAGGCGGCTCTGTGTGTGTCCGAGTTTCAGTCGGCGGCTTGGCGGGTTCCGTCTCGGAGGAGGCGGTTCGGAGGCTTTGTCACTGCCAGGCCCCGGAGTTGCAGGTGGTGAACTCACAGTACGAGGGAAACTGATCATTTTTATAGACAAGGGTATAACTGGCCACCAAATTGGGAGAATAGCTGAGAAAATCTGAAAAGAAAATCATAAAAAGAGTAATTTTGCATGACAAGGTCTCATTTTTAAAGTCTACCTCTCAAACCATGCTAACCACCTCATCTTAAATGTTATGAAAACAGAGGAAATGGTATTGGACCCTAGGGCAGTGGGTGACCATAGGCCAGTGGTCATCCATGGTGTTCCCATCAACCAGGTTTGCTCTTACAAGTACCTGGGTGTTCACATAGATAATACATTCAGCTGGAAGGCCCACGCTGACAGTCTGTGCTCCCGACTACAACAGAGGATGTGTTTCTTGCGCAGACTTAGGGTGTATGGGGTGAATCAAAGATGCATGTTCTTATTTTACCAGGCGGTTTTAGAGAGCTTAATTAGGTACAGGATACAGGCATGGTATGGCAACCTCTCAGTACAGTTAAAATCCCAGCTGGCCTGTCTTGTACAGACTGCCATGAAAGTCATAGGGAGGAAAGAACATCAGTCCCTCCAGTCTATTTATGAGCAGTCTGTTCATAGAGGAGCACAGAAAATACTGTGTGACCCATCTCATCTCCTCCATTCTGAGTACGAGCTTTAACCCTCCGGCAGACCATACAGAGCCCCTAGGTGCAAACTCAATAGATTTAAAAACTCATTTGTGCCCACTTCAATCATCATTTTAAACAGCAGCGCAGTATGAGGCCATAGGGACTGTGCAGAAGGGAAAAGTTTTAATAACTCCAATATTATTGATTGTACGTTGCTGTCTGGTCATGGAAGATTTGGTTTTAAAATGTCCTGTGTGCATAGGTGCAAATTACATGTCCCCCCACTTTCTTAAATTACGTTTTTGTCCACTTTTTACAGAGTGTACTTTTTTGATCAGTGTGAGTTATGTGTGTGTGTGTGTGTGTGTGTATGTATGTGTGAGTGTGTGTGTGTGTTTGTATCTGTGTATGTGTGTGTGTTTGTGTGTTTGTGTGTGTGTGTGTGTGTGTGTGTGTGTGTATGTATGATGTGACACGTGTTCATGTTTTTTGTAAAGCAGTGACACTGAGTCTAAGGCAAGTTCCCCTATGGGGACAATGAAGTAAATCTTATCTTATTTTATTTTAAACGTGCCACACTGTCCGTGTCACACCGGTAGAATATGTCGTACCAAGTCCAGGAGGTTATCTTTTACATTTGGCCATATTTTCAGCAATAAATGACAGCAGAATTCATGCAAATGAATGAGTGCTTTTCAAACTAAATCAGCAGGTCATACCCATTACATACAGAATGAAGAAGGCCAATCAGAGCAAGAGTACTCTGACATATTAAACTGTAAACATTGTGACAAGAATTACAAACTAAAATGTACAAAATATGTATGAAGGCAGAAAGAGAGCTGTGCAGAGAGTCAGAGTAATACACTCATCTTCTCTTTCTCCTTTCTCTCCCATTCTCTCACTCCATCAGTCTGGCCGACTGGTGCCAACCCAGTGGACATTTACAAACGGATCCACGGTGGGGGTGTTTGTGCTCCCAATGAGGCACCGTACCAGGTTCTTCTGAGTAATGCTGCAGGGACAGCAGACTGCGGCGGCTCCCTTCTCACTGCGAACTGGGTCCTCACTGCTGCACACTGCATGTGAGTACGTGAGTACTGCTCCATAACACTGACACTGCTCTATAAACACTGATACTGCTCTATAAACACTGATACTGCTCTATAAACACTACTGCTCTATAAACACTGACACTGCTCTATAAACACTGATACTGCTCTATAAACACTGATACTGCTCTATAAACACTGACACTGCTCTATAAACACTGATACTGCTCTATAAACACTGATACTGCTCTATAAACACTGACACTGCTCTATAAACACTGATACTGCTCTATAAACACTGATACTGCTCTACACTGACACTGCTCTATAAACACTGATACTGCTCTATAAACACTGATACTGCTCTATAAACACTGACACTGCTCTATAAACACTGACACTGCTCTATAAACACTGATACTGCTCTATAAACACTGATACTGCTCTATAAACACTGATACTGCTCTATAAACACTGACACTGCTCTATAAACACTGTGAGTACTGCTCTATAAACACTGATACTGCTCTATAAACACTGACACTGCTCTATAAACACTGATACTGCTCTATAAACACTGACACTGCTCTATAAACACTGATACTGCTCAATAAACACTGATACTGCTCTATAAACACTGACACTAAACACTGTGAGTACTGCTCTATAAACACTGATACTGCTCTATAAACACTGACACTGCTCTATAAACACTGACACTGCTCTATAAACACTGATACTGCTCTATAAACACTGATACTGCTCTATAAACACTGATACTGCTCTATAAACACTGACACTGCTCTATAAACACTGTGATACTGCTCTATAAACACTGATACTGCTCTATAAACACTGACACTGCTCTATAAACACTGACACTGCTCTATAAACACTGATACTGCTCTATAAACACTGATACTGCTCTATAAACACTGATACTGCTCTATAAACACTGATACTGCTCTATAAACACTGACACTGCTCTATAAAAACACTGCTCAATAACTGCTCTATAAACACTGATACTGCTCTATAAACACTGACACTGCTCTATAAACACTGACACTGCTCTATAAACACTGATACTGCTCTATAAACACTGATATTGCTCTATAAACACTGATACTGCTCTATAAACACTGTGATACTGCTTTATCTATAAACACACTGCTCTATAAACACTGACACTGCTCTATAAACACTGTGAGTACTGCTCTATAAACACTGACACTGCTCTATAAACACTGACACTGCTCAATAAACACTGATACTGCTCTATAAACACTGATACTGCTCTATAAACACTGATACTGCTCTATAAACACTGATACTGCTCTATAAACACTGACACTGCTCTATAAACACTGACACTGCTCAATAAACACTGATACTGCTCTATAAACACTGATACTGCTCTATAAACACTGACTCTATAAACACTGCTCTATAAACACTGACACTGCTCTATAAACACTGCTCTATAAACACTGATACTGCTCTATAAACACTGATACTGCTCTATAAACACTGATACTGCTCTATAAACACTGATACTGCTCTATAAACACTGATACTGCTCTATAAACACTGATACTGCTCTATAAACACTGACACTGCTCTATAAACACTGATACTGCTCTATAAACACTGATACTGCTCTATAAACACTGACACTGCTCTATAAACACTGATACTGCTCTATAAACACTGATACTGCTCTATAAACACTGATACTGCTCTATAAACACTGATACTGCTCTATAAACACTGATACTGCTCTATAAACACTGACACTGCTCTATAAACACTGATACTGCTCTATAAACACTGATACTGCTCTATAAACACTGACACTGCCCTATAAACACTGACACTGCCCTATAAACACTGACACTGCTCTATAAACACTGATACTGCTCTATAAACACTGATATTGCTCTATAAACACTGATACTGCTCTATAAACACTGTGATACTCTATAAACACTGATACTGCTCTATAAACACATACTGCTCTATAAACACTGATACTGCTCTATAAACACTGACACTGCTCTATAAACACTGACACTGCTCTATAAACACTGACACTGCTCTATAAACACTGACACTGCTCAATAAACACTGATACTGCTCTATAAACACTGCTCTATAAACACTACTGCTCTATAAACACTGATACTGCTCTATAAACACTGACACTGCTCTATAAACACTGACACTGCTCTATAAACACTGATACTGCTCTATAAACACTGATACTGCTCTATAAACACTGATACTGCTCTATAAACACTGACACTGCTCTATAAACACTGTGAGTACTGCTCTATAAACACTGATACTGCTCTATAAACACTGACACTGCTCTATAAACACACTGCTCTATAAACACTGATACTGCTCTATAAACACTGATACTGCTCTATAAACACTGATACTGCTCTATAAACACTGACACTGCTCTATAAACACTGACACTGCTCTATAAACACTGACACTGCTCTATAAACACTGATACTGCTCTATAAACACTGATACTGCTCTATAAACACTGATACTGCTCTATAAACACTGACACTGCTCTATAAACACTGATACTGCTCTATAAACACTGACACTGCTCTATAAACACTGATACTGCTCTATAAACACTGATACTGCTCTATAAACACTGATACTGCTCTATAAACACTGATATACAGTAAAATAAGACAGAGGAAAAGCTGAAATTAAGCCCCACTACATTTGTAACACAGAGTTACTAATAAAACAACCAGGCTGTAGTGTAATTATTACAATAACTATTTATATTGCTATTCAAGTATTCTCACAATATGCTACAGGATATCTGTGTGGGAACAAATGCAGTCAATTGATCTGAGTAAGATGCTTTAAAACGTAAATATATCAAAGTATGTGATGAAGGAGTATTTTAGCACATTGCATTATGCATTATTTCAGTATACAGTAGAACCTCAGAGTTACAGACAGACCGGTTATCTGAAAGGGTCTGAATCCGGCAGTAGAATATGCGAGTAAGCCTTAATCAGCTCCTTAGTACCACTGATGCAGCACTGTTTGATACAAAGAAGGGCCAGAACCAAATCAAACAGTTCATAAAACAGGCCAAACACAGCGAAACACTTTGATTTGGCCGCGACAATGACAAAATCATTCAACAAGTGTTTCCCTGCATGACATGAATTTATTCTGCAATTACAGAATTGA
>JAINUG010001021.1:20000-35852 GCA_029706075.1 Aldrovandia affinis
CCCCTCCAGAGAAAGCATTTATCATTGGTCTCAGGAGAAGCCGGTACGTTACCCTGAGGCAACACTGGGCCATAGAGGGCAAATAAAACACCCTTTCTGGCCTCAACTTGGGCTCATATTATTTAACTCATATTATTTCATTATTTATCTCTGTTTCAAAGAAGTTCTTCTTTCTTGTACCTTTTGGTGACATGTTTGAGTTTGTTTATTTCTCTTTGACTCTGATTCTTGACGATGTGACTGTGAAATCAGAACAGCCTTTTGTGGGGTTTCTGGGTCGTGTATTATGCTCATTATAAATGATATGAGTGTGCACTTCTGTCCTTCTTTAGCCCCGACTGTGCACTCTGACGACCTGATGTGTGTGAGAATCAAAACGGCAACATGTCCAACCGGCGCCACTTACCCTCCCAAATCTGACCAATTTTTTGTGGAGATGCCTAAAACCAAGCAGGATGTGTGAGTATTGATCATGTAGAATACACAGGATGTGTAAGTATTGATCATGTAGAATACACAGGATGTGTGAGTATTGATCAGGATACACAGGATGTGTGAAGTATTGATCATGTAGAATACACAGGATGTGTAAGTATTGATCATGTAGAATACACAGGATGTGTGAGTATTGATCATGTAGAATACACAGGATGTGTGAGTATTGATCATGTAGAATACACAGGATGTGTAAGTATTGATCATGTAGAATACACAGGATGTGTGAGTATTGATGTGTAGAATACACAGGATGTGTAAGTATTGATCATGTAGAAATACACAGGATGTGTAAGTATTGATCATGTAGAATACACAGGATGTGTAAGTATTGATCATGTAGAATACACAGGATGTGTAGTAGATATTGATCATGTGTGAGTATTGTAGAATACACAGGATGTGTGAGTATTGATCATGTAGAATACACAGGATGTGTAAGTATTGATCATGTAGAATACACAGGATGTGTAAATACACAGGATGTGTGAGTATTGATCATGTAGAATACACAGGATGTGTGAGTATTGATTGAATACACATTGATCATGTAGAATACACAGGATGTGTAAGTATTGATCATGTAGAATACACAGGATGTGTGAGTATTGATCATGTAGAATACACAGGATGTGTAAGTATTGATCATGTAAAATACACATGGATATTGTCATGTAGTATGTACACAGGAGAATACACAGGATGTGTGAGTATTGATCATGTAGAATACACAGGATGTGTGAGTATTGATCATGTAGAATACAGGAGGATGTGAGTATTGATCATGTATAATACACAGGATGTGTAAGTATTGATCATGTAGAATACACAGGATACACAGTGTAAGTATTGATCATGTAGAATACACATTGAATCACAGGATAGAATACACAGGATGTGTGAGTATTGATCATGTAGAATACACAGGATGTGAGTATTGATCATGTATAATACACAGGATGTGTGAGTATTGATCATGTAGAATACACAGGATGTGTGAGTATTGATCATGTATAATACACAGGATGTGAGTATTGATCATGTATAATACACAGGATGTGTAAGTATTGATCATGTAGAATACACAGGATGTGTGAGTATTGATCATGTAGAATACACAGGATGTGTAAGTATTGATCATGTAGAATACACAGGATGTGTAAGTATTGATCATGTAGAATACACAGGATGTGTAAGTATTGATCATGTAGAATACACAGGATGTGTGGATGTGTGAGTATTGATCATGTAGAATACACAGGATGTGTAAGTATTGATCATGTAGAATACACAGGATGTGTGAGTATTGATCATGTAGAATACACAGGATGTGTAAGTATTGATCATGTAGAATACACAGGATGTGTGAGTATTGATCATGTAGAATACACAGGATGTGTAAGTATTGATCATGTAGAATACACAGGATGTGTAAGTATTGATCATGTAGAATACACAGGATGTGTAAGTATTGATCATGTAGAATACACAGGATGTGTGAGTATTGATCATGTAGAATACACAGGATGTGTAAGTATTGATCATGTAGAATACACAGGATGTGTGAGTATTGATCATGTAGAATACACAGGATGTGTAAGTATTGATCATGTAGAATACACAGGATGTGTGAGTATTGATCGTGTTTGCACAAAAATACCTTTGTTTATTTTTACTTTTATAATATACGCCATTTAGCAGACGCTTTTATCCAAAGAGACTTACATTAGTGAATGTATACATTTTCAGTATATGTGGTCCCAGTGGGGATTGAACCCACAACCTAAGTGTTGCCAACACCGTGCTCTACCTACTGAGCCACAGAGAACCACGATGAATTTAAGTATGATCCAAAGTGGTCTAAAGAAATATAGTTGTCCCTACCATTTCTAGGTGAAGTCAACAACAATAATCTGTATCAACATGCAATGCAAGCAAGCGAGTTATCTAGCTAGCTACCAAAAATGAACCCATATCCACCTAATGCATTATTCTGTATAAACACAGTGTGTGCCTAGTCACATAACACACCCATTCACACTCAGCCAACCTTCAGTCTAACACTTCCCTCTTATTGGAAATAAGAGAAACAACAGGGAAATGTATGCATCATTGTAAAGAGCATGAAATTGAACCTGCAACCTCTGAGTTACAAGCCCAGCTCCCTAACCATTACACTACACTGCCAGCCTGCATCATTGGAAAGAGAAATTATCTTTATTTTGATGTATGAACTGATGTGTTATGCCCAATCAGAAAAACGTTGCAATTGAAAAACATATACAAACTATGAAAATGTGAAAATATGTATTTGTACATAATTCATAATAATACATCATTTGTGGAGATATATGGTATATCAATTAAACATTCTAACAAATTAGTGTTATTATATACAAAATATGGGTGCAAATTATGTAGATAAATTCTTACAATCGTACATTTATTTGTCACATCTACATTTACATGTGACCATTTAGAAATTTGACATGAAGAGTTATATTTCAATGAATTGAGTTCGTATCATTCTCTGTAATGTCACAAGTTCATCTCATTCTTCATTTTATGATTAGTTTCTTTTTTTTGCGCGCCTTTTGTTTGTTGTGTCTGTCGGGATCATCATAAGCGAACTTCTGGTAATGGAAGCGGCCAAAACACGGATCAGGACACATACGCACTTCACAAACCGAAGTCACGCAATTTCATCTTTGTACATTTTACATTTTACATTTTAAGCATTTAGCAGACACTCTTATCCAGAGCGACTTACAAGATGTGCATTAATACATGGTAGGAACAATCATAGTTAGCGCACGAGATCAGTGCAGGAATACAGCAATAGACATCATTGCAGGCAGCTGCATACCATACCTGTAACACTGGGAAGGAAAAGGTTAGTTATTTTTATTTATTAGATGGAGTAGGGAGGGGTATATAGTGTTGAACAAGTAGGCAGTGGTGATGACAATTGGGTAGATGTACAGAATTCAGTGGTAGTGGAGTCTGAAAAGGTGGGTTTTGAGTCTCTTGCGGAAGATCATAAGTGAGTATTATGGGCTTTATTGTAAACAATGCAAGCATTTAGGACAGCGATGTCAAGCATGTACCAAATCATTTTATACTTTAGTGACTTTGTTTGTCTCTAACAGGTATTGTTATATCATGAGGTCTACATGTGTGTGTTATATCAGTGAGGTCTACATGTGTGTGTTATATCAGTGAAGTCTACATGTGTGTGTTATATCAGTGAGGCCTACATGTGTGTGTTATATCAGTGAGGTCTACATGTGTGTGTTATATCAGTGAAGTCTACATGTGTGTGTTATATCAGTGAGGTCTACATGTGTGTGTTATATCAGTGAGGTCTACATGTGTGTGTTATATCAGCACAGTCTACACCCTCCATGTGTGTGTTATATAATGATATAATATTTGGACGTTGCACATCAACATGCATTTCAATTCCACTGAATTTCTGCTGCAGGATTTTCTGTAGACCAGTGAATGTACCGTTTGTGAGGTCTACAGGAAATCCCATCATTCAGCGGATATGGGTTAAACATAAAATCAGTCATTTAAACATACTTTACATTTACATCATACAAAAAAGCCCAAAACTTAATTGAGTTCAAGGTTTAAGTTCCAAGAACTAATACACCTCATAATCACACACATACCACACACACACACGCGCATGCAGACACACACACACACACACACAGAAACACACACACACACACAGAAACACACACACACACACACACACAGAAACACACACACTCAAACACACACATTCATTCACCTCCTTCTTTTTCTGTCTCTCAGGGTGACTCTGGAGGAGGGCTGGTGCAGAAGGTTGGAAATGATCATATCATTTATGGAGTGGTCAGTACGGCCTGTGAGCAGGCAGGTCAAGATGTGGCAACCCTATTCACCAGTGTGTGCTACCACTTGGCCTGGATCAAAAAAACGACAGGTCTTCCATAGTAATAATATGGATCAGATGTGTGACAGGTCTTCCACAGTAATAATATGGATCAGATGTGTGACAGGTCTTCTGTAACAATGATAAATAAAATGATCAGAGATCATTCTTAAGAGCAAACCCAGGCCCAGTCTCTGGTCTCACTGTGACTCCTGTGTGTTTCATTATGACATCATATGAGTTTCATTATGACATCATATGAGTGTCATCCAGGTGACGACATTCAGCTCCACACGAAATGCTTTGAATGGGAAAAATTAACAATAAATATGAATTTATGAATATTCATATTTTTAATAAAACTGATGACCTGCAGTGCAGGAATAGAGACATGCACAAACTGCAGTTACAGGTACAAACTATGTTTAAAAAATAAATTATATTGTATTTATAGCAAACACAGGGGTTTTCCTTGAAAATAGTTGCATTCTGGAAAGTTGTGGAAAGTAATGAAAAGTGGTCAAATATCAAAATGTCCTAGAAAAAGTCAGAGAACAAAACACATCCTGCTAACTCATTAGATTGATGTCACTTCCTATCAAACTTGCATCATCAGTGTGCTAATTATGCTAAGAAATTGGACAGCTCCCTGGTTTCTACATGAATTCTACAAAAGGTCATCGGGGACTGCAGAGTGAAGCGTACGCCTCTCTCCAGGGCTACTTGAGAATCACACATTCACCCTTAAAATGCTGTTTAAAAGTCATGGAACATACACTATATGGCCAAAAGTCAGTGGACACCTGACCATCACACCTACAGTGGGTTCGGAAAGTATTCAGACCCCCTTAAATTTTTCACTCTTTGTCATATTGCAGCCATTTGCTAAAATCAATTAATTTCATTTTTTCCTCGTTCATGCACACACAGCACCCAATATTGTCAGAAAAACACAGACTTGTAGAAATTTTTGCAGATTTATTACAAAATAAACACTGAAATATCACATGGCCATAAGTATTCAGACCCTTTGCTGTGACACTTGTATATTTAACTCAGGTGCTGTCCAATTCTTCTGATCATCCTTGAGATGGGCCTACACCTTCATTGGAGTCCAGCTGTGCTTAATTATATTGATTGGACTTGATTTGGAAAGGCACACACCTGTCTATGTAAGGTCCCACAATTGACAGTGCATGTCAGAGTAAAAACCAAGCCATGAAGTCCTAGGAACTCTCCATAGACCTCCGAGATAGAATTGTGTTGAGGCATAGATCTGGGGAAGGGTATAAAAACATTGCTAAAGCATTGAAAGCACCCAAGAGAACAGTGGGCTCCATCATTGTGAAATGGAATAAGTTTGAAACCACCACAACTCTTCTTAGAGCTGGCTGTCTGGCCAAACTAAGTAACCGGGCAAGAAGGGACATGGTCAGGAGGTGACCAAGAACCCAATGGCCACTCTAAGAGAGCTTCAGAGTTCCTCTGCAGCGATGGGAGAACCTGGTAGAAGGACAAACATCTCTGCAGCACTCCCATCAATCAGACCTTGAATGAAAATTGAAATTAATGAAATAAATGAATAAAAATGAAATTAATTGATTTTAGCAAATGGCTGCAATATGACAAAGAGTGAAAATGTAAGGGGGTCTGAATACTTTCCGAACCCACTGTATATGAGCTTGTTGGACATCCCATTCTAAAACCATGGGCATTAATATGGAGTTGGACCCCCTTTGCGGCTATGACAGCTGCCACTCTTCTGGGAAGGCTTTCCACAAGATTTTGGAGTGTGTCTGTGGGAATTTGTGCCCATTCAGCCAAAAGAGCATCTGTGAGGTCAGGCACTGATGTTGGACGAGAATGCCTGGCTCGCAATCGGCGTTCTAATTCCTCCCAAAGGTGTTCATTGGGGTTGAGATCAGGGCTCTGTGCAGGCCAATCGAGTTCCTCCACACCAAACTCGTCTAACCATGTCTTTATGGACCTCGCTTTGTGCACAGGGGCACAGTCATGCTGGAACAGCAAAGGGCCTTCCCAAACTGTTGCCACAAAGTTGGAAGCGCCCAATTGGCTAAGATGTCTTCGTATCCTGTAGCATTAAGAATACCCTTCACTGGAACTAAGGGGCCTATCCCAAACCCTGAGAAACAGCCCCAGACCATTATCCCTCATCCACAAAACTTTACAGTAGGCACTATGTATTCCGGAAGGTAGCATTCTCCTGGCATCCGCCAAACCCAGATTCATCCATCAGACTGCCAGATAGTGAGCGTGATTCATCACTCCAAAGAACACGTTTCCACTGCTCCAGAGTCCAGTTGCGGCGTGCTTTACACCACTCCAGCTGACGCTTGGCATTGCGCATGGTGATGTGAGGCTTGTGTGCAGCTGCTCGGCCATGTAAACCCATTCCATGAAGCTCCCGACGCACAGTTCTTGTGCTGATGGTGCTTCCAGAGGCAGTTTGGTACTCTGTAGTGAGTGATGCAGCCGATGATAGGCGATTTTTATGTGCTATGCGCTTCAGCACTCGTCGGCCCCGCTCTGTGAGTTTGCGTGGTCTACCACTTCGTGGCCGAGCTGTTGTTGCTCCTAGGCGCTTCCACTTCACAATAATAGCACTTACAGTTGACTGGGGCAGAAATAGGGCAGAAATTTCACAAACTGACTTGTGGCAAAGGTGGCATCCTATGACAGTGCCGCTTTTTAGGGTCACTGAGCTCTTTACGAACCATTCTGAATTCTAAATGTTTGTCTGTGGAGATTGCATGGCTATATGCTGGATTTTATGCACCTGTTGGCAATGGGTGTGGCTGAAACACCTGAACCCAATAATTAGTAGGGGTGTCCACTGGCCATATAGTGTATAAATCTGATTTGAGTGGGTGTTAGTGTGAAACAGCAGGACCTTTATTTTGATACAGCTGAGATGTGTTATTGTGATATATACTGCTCCCCCATACCTCCAGTCACTCATCACTCCCTACACCCCTCCCAGACCCCTCCGCTCCGCCTCCTCTGGCAAACTGACTGTCCCATCCCTCCGGGCGCCTGGCAGCCGCTCCTCGCGGTCTCGCCTCTTCTCTGTCCTGATCCCTCGCTGGTGGAACGACCTTCCGCAATCGGTCAGGACCACGGAATCACTTGCATCTTCCGCAAGAGACTCAAAACCCACCTCTTCAGACTCCACTACCACTGAACACTGTCCATCTAGCTAATTTGTCGTCACCACTGTTTCAGGGTATCTGCAGGTTTAGCCAAGTCAGATTTAAGGCTTTTTAATACTTTTTTAATGCCACTCAGAATGAAATTTAATACCAATTTCACGATAACAAAATGGCAAAAATCACGCAACGACACCAATTAGTTTAGGTTTAGGGACAAATTTGTCCAAAGATGTTTATTAAAACATAAAGGGGTAACTGGATTGGATGAAACAAAGGGGTGACACAAACATAAATAACAAAAATAGAAAATAATAAATTAAAACATCCAAATACATTCAGTGTCATCCAGGGCAGGAATTTCACCAGTGTCTGGCCTGCTGCCCCTAAAAAAAAATTAAGCGTAATGTGACCTCACTGGTCTTGGTGCCCCCACTGGCTGTGGTCTCTTCCCTGCTTCTATTCTTTATTGTAAAAATGAAACAGCAGCCTATTGCGATTCAGATTTAATTTAGCCTTATGGACCACTGCATAGGGACCACTGATGGGCCTAGCATTGAAACTGCCATATGTGTAGTCACTTGGGGGCATGTATCTCAGTTCTGTGGCCCTCTTCTCCAATTCTCTCAGATTGCGCCTGCTGCAATAGTTCCAGAAACTTAAAAGTTCACATTTGGGCCGTCCATTGAGACTGACAGGAGCTTTCGCATGTCCATCTGCTCTGCACATTCCTGAAGATTAAATGAGAATAATATATGAAGCATATAACATCTTAATAATGCACTGATCATATTTATAGCACTTTATGTACTGTCTTTTTACAAGCTTATAGTGCTCCAATATTTTAGCTAACGTTAGATAATTTCTCACTACTTACTTTGAAATGGTACAGTAGATCTCGAGCTGTTCCATGCCCCATGAACTGCGAACCCAGGTATCTGGACCGAACTTGATCTTTGTCCCAGTAGCGCACATGAAGGTCCAGTTGTTTTGTTTTCGTGGTTTGGTTGAGGCTCTCATCGAACATCAACACAAACGTGTCCTTGTTTACATCCGCGATTAGATTATTTCGGAGATAAACGGCCAATCCAAACCTTGCTATGTAGGCAGTTTTCTTTGCCGCATGTGAATGTTTAGCGATTTCGAGTCAGGGAACAAAGCACGGAATAACTCTCCTACCCCGTCATTGCCATTGTAGGACTGGTGCTTCGTGACAGTGTTCAGAACCCACCATACCTCAGCTTCAAGCGTCGGCGTGGAGCCGAATGTTGTCCGGACTTCTGTTCGTGCAGATGTTGTTGGCGTTGCAGGTAGTCCTATCTGAGATGGCGCAGCTGAAGTGGAGGCAGGGGCCGAACAGAAATGCGAAATACTAGTCGTTTGCAGGCGGGTTTTATCAACCAATTTATGCTTGGCGCTCTGCATGTGCGATTCGACTGCTTTCACCCCCATCGTCCCGAGTTTAAAATCTATTTTGCAGAGTTTGCAGCGGGCCTCATGATCGTCTTTGACTGGGACCAACCATGGTGCAAACACTGCCTTATCGAGCCAGTTCTCATCAAATTTGCACTTTCCCATAACGAGTGCAAATGCTTAAGTTAAGTTAGCTAACTTAGCTTGTTGAACTTTAATATTGTGCTCGAGAAGAGTCGACTCCGTTGCTGAAATAGTTCCCCCGCAAACATAAGGACCTCTGTTGGTTCCGCTCATTCCGGTCTGCGTGGCGCTACAAACCGGTAAATAAAAATCTCCGACTTTATCTCCCGTTACCCGTTTTTCCCCCAGATTTCACAATGAAACATAAAATGACAAATCCAAATTTTCATCTTTCCTGTCTATGGCATTTTTAAGACCTCTGAAAGATGGATTTAAGACATTTTAAGACCAATTAAGGCCTTTATTGTTGATAAACAAATGTAATACTTTTTAATACTTTTCAAGGATCCATGGACACCCTGTGTTTTACTTGTTCTACACTATTTAAAAAATAAAATAAAATAAAATAATTAAAAAACACTCACCTTTTCCTTCCCTGTGTTACAGGTATGGTGTGCAGCTGCCTACAATGATGTCTATCGCTGTATTACTGCACTGATCTCTTGTGCGAACTATGATTGTTCCTACCATGTATTAATGCACATCTTGTAAGTCGCTCTGGATAAGAGTGTCTGCTAAATGCCTAAAATGTAAAGGTAAATGTATAGCAGGGCCTTTATTTTGACACAGCAGAGTGTAATGAGAGGTTACATTATTTTAAATTAAATTATTATTTACGAAAGAGTGGATTATACCATGACTTGTCATTATATTGTGTTGATCTGTACAAAATCAACCAGAGGATGTTAAAGATAGGACCTTTATTTATTCATTTTCAATTTGTTTCAGTTTGGGTTTTTTCTCCCAATTTAGTGCCCAATTCTACCCTCTATTTATGTCCATTTGCCCTCCCCTCACTAGAATCAATGTGATAGAATAGTTTGAATAGTGGTAGAACAGTTTGAATAATGGTAGAATAGTTTTAATAGTGTAGTTTGAACAGTGGTAGAATAGTTTGAATAGTGGTAGAATAGGGAATTACAATAATCTAACCTAGAGGAAAGCAGGTATAATTTTCAGGTGTCTTTAGACAACAAGAATGATCTGGTTTTAGAAATAGTTCTTAGCTGGTGACAGCATGACTGAACTAACGTTTTTGCATGTTGGTTAAAATTGAGATGGGGATCAAAAGTCACACCAAGGTTTCTCGGAATAGGCTTTACATTCGAAACAAGAGAGCCAAGATTCAACTGGATTTGATCAGAATACAAGAGTGACAGTGTTGGTTCTGCCCGCAGCGAGTTTAGAACCGAAGGGATGTCTGACGCGACAAGAGAGCGATTAAGCTCGCCGAGCTAAAGACTCAAGTCCCTAACTCCGGGAACTAATCGTACTCTTATCCACGTCTGTAGTAGATGGGGCTAAAATGGTTTACCCCGCCACCCCTATGGTTGTGTAATGTTGGGCTGATCCGGGGTCGCGGGTGGTTGTGGTTGCTGGGGGACTTCCGGTGCTGTGAACTGGCTGGGAGGAGCCGGCTAGTGGTTATTAAAGAGTGGCAGTTGCCGTTGAATTGAACCTACCGTCTCAGTCGTTTGTCCAAAACACGACATGGTGACAGAAGTGGACGTGCTTTCGGTTTCATCTTCGTAATTGCGGTGATGTAAAAAAATAAAAAAATAAAAACGTTTTAGTTTTTTTTCTCCCTCGTAGTTACTGGCGTTAACGCACTGATCAGCTAGCCACAATGGAGTCACTCACCCCGCCTCCACCGTTGTCGTTGAGTGGAAATTTGGCCGAGAATTGGCGCAAGTGGGAGCAGAGACTTCATTTGTATTTTGTAGCCTCAGGGCTAACGGACAACTCGGAGGAGAGGAAGATTGCTGTTATGCTGCACTGTGTGGGTGAGGACGCGCTCGAAATGTACAACGCCTTGAGCATTCAGTATGCTGATGCTCAGGCCAAGAAAATGGAGGAAGTTTTAACCGCATTCAGGCAATACTGCGCACCGCGCAAGAACACAGTATTTGAGAGACATCAATTCTGGGCGCACAAGCACAATGAGGAGGCTGGAATTGATCAATTCGTTACGGAATTGAGACTGAGAGCACGAGACTGTGAATTTGGTGAGTCAGAGGACCTCATGCTGAGGTGTGTTTAGCATCGCAGACCACAGGCTGAGAGAGAGGTTGCTCTCCACCGCAGACTTGCCCTTGCATAAAGCCATAGACATTTGTAGAGCTAAGGAAGCGGCTACAATGCAGGCGAGGGCCATGGCACCTAACAGCAGCACAGAGGAGCAGCTTGTGCATGCAGTGAGTAACACAGGCCGCTTTGCGAAATACGCAAAACCCCAGCCTAACAGCGCACGTGTAGCACTTCAGGAGGAGTGGCGTACCAGGGCATGTAGAAACTGCGGCAGACTTCACAAACCCAGGCAATGTCCCGCTTATAACATGGACTGTAGGAAATGTGGCAAGAAAAACCACTTTGCAGCTGTATGCAGGTCGAACCCTGACGTAGCACTGGTGGAAGCGGAAGCACCAGATGTGAACGCACTGTACATTGCAGGCATCTCACGGGCACACAAGGAAAACTCTAGAGACACTGGCTGGAGCTCATCCCTGCGTGTAGGGGGCACCTTAGTCACCTTCAAACTAGACACGGGGGCTGAGGCCAACGTGCTGCCACCGGCAGTGGCAGAAGGGCTTCCCATGCCACTCAACATGCAGCGCACGGACACGATTGTCGTTGCCTATGGCGGTGCCCGTATTCAGCCGAAGGGCATTGTGCAGCTGCTAGTGCAGGCACGGCGTAAACAGGCACAGCTTTATTTCTTTGTCACTGATGCATCAGATACACCCCTGCTAGGCAGGCAAGCATGTGTGCAGCTGGACCTCGTTAGGAGGGTGGAGGCGCTGGCCCGCTCGGCTCCAGCGACAAAACAGGAACTGCTCCAACAATATTTATCGAGTTTCTGGGCGAGCACCACATTTACACTGACCCTAAGGTGCCTCCAGTCATACATGGGTGCCGGAGAATTCCCTACTCAGTATATGACAGACTGAAAGATACTTTAGATGACCTACAAAAGCGAGGTGTCATCAGCAGGGTCACAAAGCCGACAGCGTGGGTGAGCAGCCTGTGCATCACTGAAAAAAGAAACGGCTCCCTCAGGGTATGCTTGGACCCCAAGGACTTGAACAGAGCCATCCTGCGTCAGCACTTCTATACCTACCCCAGAGGACGTACACAGGGCAAACTGGCGGCAAGACCATCTTCACAATCCTTGATGAGAAGGATGGCTATCACCAAATCAAGTTGGATGACGAGTCGGCCGACCTTTGCACCTTCAACACGCCGTGGGGGAGGTACCGATTTCACCGACTTCCCTTTGGCATTAAATCGGCGAGTGAAGTATTCCAGCAGACCAACTCAGAGGCGTTTGGGGACATAGAGGGTGTTTCTGTGATCGCAGACGACATGATCATAGCTGCAGCCTCCAAAACAGAGCATGACAGCATACTGCAGAAAGTGATGGACAGGGCCATCCAACTCAATGTCAAGTTCAACAAGGACAAAATACAATACATGGTGGGGGAGGTCAGATACATGGGCCACATCATTGGCGCTGCTGGAGTGAAACCTGACGGGTCCAAGGTGGCGGCGATCCAGCAGTTGGCCCCACCTACTGACAGAAAAGCGCTCCAGAGGTTACTGGGCATGACAAGGTATCTGGCTCAGTACCTGCCAGATGAGTCCACACTGACCGCCCCACTCAGACAGCTGCTCAGAAAGGACATAGACTGGCAATGGCACCCTGAGCATCAGATGGCGTTTGACAAGCTTAAGAAAGCTGTTTCCTCTGCTCCATTGCTGAGATTCTTCAACCCCAAAGAGGAGATAGTGGTCCAGGCGGATGCTTCCAAGGATGGGCTCGGTGCCTGCCTCATGCAAAATGAACAACCAGTCGCCTATGCATCGAGGGCACTTTCTAGAGCAGAACAAAATTATGGTCAAATTGAGAAGGAACTGCTGGCCATTGTCTTCGCACTCAAAAAATTCCACCAGTACGTTTATGGTGCTGAGGTGAGAGTCCAGTCCGACCACAAGCCCCTCGAGGCAATCGTCTCAAAGCCCCATCGGGCAAGCCCCGCTTCGTCTGCAGAGGATGCTCCTCCAAATCCAAAAGTATGACATCCACATCAGCTACACACCTGGGACAGACATGCTCGTAGCAGATACCCTCTCCAGGGCCTATCCTCTCACTGGGAGCTCGGATGACGGTGACCTAGGTGACGAAAAAGTCATTTATGCGGCCACAACAGACCCCCCGCTAGGGGGCAGCATCACACAGCTGGTGCAGGCGGCGTCCGAGACGGACGAGGAAATGCTGCTGTTGAAGGACCTACACACCGGTGGGTGGCCTGACCGGAGGAAGAGCGTGCCGCCCAGGGCCCAACCGTACTGGTCGGTGAGACACTCCTTGTACATTGATGATGGACTGGTCATGGTCAACAAAAGAATTGTTGTTCCTAAAAGCCTCAGAGCCGAGGTGTTGCAGCGGTTGCACACTGCACACCAGGGCATCCAGCGCTCACTTGCACACGCCAGGGCAATCATGTACTGGCCGGGTCTCAGCAATGATGTACGTGCAATGGTCGATTCATGCTCGTCCTGCCAGGAACAGCTGCCTAGCAATCAGAGAGAACCGCTCCTGCCGCACCCGGTCCCTGATGCTCCATGGCAGAGGAACGCGGCTGACATCTTCGAGCTCCAGGGCAGGCCGTTTCTACTGATCACGGATTACTACTCCAAATTCCCGGAAGTGTTGCAGCTGCCAGACAAAACTGCCGGTTCTGTGATAGCAAGGTTCAAAGCTGTATTCTCAAGACATGGGGTCCCCTTCACGCTGATTGCAGATCACGTGCCTTTCGCGAGTGCAGAGATGGCTCGGTTTGCCTGTACATGGGGCTTCAAGATCATCCACTCGAGCCCTGCGTTTCCACAGTCGAACAGGACGGCGGAAAGGGCGATTAAAACTGTGAAAGCCATGCTGACAGCTGCTGCGCGGAACGGGGTTGACCCGCACCTGGCGATGCTGAACCTGAGGAACACGCCAGTCACAGGTATGGCTTACTCACCGACTCAGCTCCTGATGGGTCGGGTGCTGCGCTCCAACCTGCCAATAAGCAACGCCGCCCTACAGCCTTCCACCCCAGTGAATGTGCGGGAGGGCCTGGCACGTTGTCAGTGGAGGCAAAAGGAGTCCTATGACAAGACGGCAGCACCGCTCCTTCCATTCCGGACGGGGGAGAGAGTCAGGATGGAGACTGCCCAGGGATGGCAGCCAGCATCCATCGTGAGAGCCAGGGAAGAGCCCAGGTCCTACGACATCATCACTCCATCCGGCGCTACCTATCGCAGGAACAGGAAGCATCTCAGGCCTGACAGGGCAGCTAGGCACGACGACCAGCAGGATGACATTGAAGCGCCCGACAGTGACACCGAGCAGGGTGCTACACCGGTCGAGGCCCCGGAGCCAGGTGCCAATGCTCCCGAGTCTCAAAGTGCCCCATGCACCAGATCGGGTCGGCGTATCAAGCCCCCTGTAAGGCTGAAAGACTATGACACTGCTTCTGACTAAATGCCTATTGCTTGTAATGGTTTTGTCATTTAGAGCTATGTATCGTGTTTGTTCTCATCAGCTGTCTTGTGTGAACCGGTTGGTAATGACAGGCTTAAGAAAGGGGGATGTAGTAGATGGGGCTAAAATGGTTTACCCCGCCACCCCTATGGTTGTGTAATGTTGGGCTGATCCGGGGTCGCGGGTGGTTGTGGTTGCTGGGGGACTTCCGGTGCTGTGAACTGGCTGGGAGTAGCCGGCTAGTGGTTATTAAAGGGTGGCAGTTGCCGTTGAATTTAACCTACCGTCTCAGTCGTTTGTCCAAAACACGACAACGTCACTCTGAAGCGGGTGCTCACTGAGCCCATCCGCTACACAACCAACAGGGCAACGATCACTGATATCAAGCGGGAAAACTCAGCTGGGACGATACTTATGCGGCATGTTTGTTAAAATAACATCAATTAAAGTAGACTTTGTGGGGTTTTGATTAGGTCGTGTGGGCTCAGAAATTAATCGCGTGAGATTTAGATAATCGCAAATCACCTTGAAATCATCAGAAACTCGTGATAACCAATCCAGATTTAAAGCACCCATGATCAGCTTGTTGAAATGTAGATAATACACTAGAGAGATTGACTATAGCACAGGGGAGAGCATTAGGGGGTCGATACACAACCACAACCGTGACATTAGCACAACCCACCCGAACATTCAGTGCTAAGCAATCAAACTGGTCTGGGACAGATGTGCAGATTAAAACAGACACAGTACAAATAGATTTCACACAAACAGATTTAGCCATGATTCATTGATTATACAAATATCCGGATCGGTTTGTAGAGTCCAAGTTCTGATGAAATCCATTTTCCGAAGTAAACTTCTCACACTGAAGCAAAGCAGTCCCAACCCAAGTCTGCGCGATCTGACCTGATCGATCCCAAGCTCGCGACACAGACCGCATGCAGCGATGAGTCTAAACGATTTATGGAGCTCACTTTAAAAGCTGAGAGGATGAGTGTTTTAACGCCATCCCGAGCGTGCTGCTTATGGAAAAGAAATAACAGTCCAAACACCAAAGCAACCGCGCAATAAATCCAAGA
>JAINUG010001022.1:0-35823 GCA_029706075.1 Aldrovandia affinis
ATGAACAAATCATTTCAGGAAGAATACTTCACTTATACACAATAATTAGTTTATCCTTGCTTTAGCCTCAACCCACACACCAGTATTTTTCCATCTCTGGGAGAACTCGTATCTTTTGGCAAAGGCACCCTGCTCTGACCTCGACTGTGTGACTGACTAGCTCTCTGCAAAAAACAGTCCTAAGAAACAGTACAAGTATGTGGTTATTCAGAAACAATTTTTAAACGCAGAATTTCTCTATCAAGACTGCTCTGGGTTGGTCACAATTTAATACTTATTGATCACAACAGACACAATCCTACAGGAACTAAACTTTTTATTTGTTTTGATGAGATCAATACTTCTCAATGTCCCTTTTTCGAGGGCAGGTCCGTTGAGAATTTATGAGTGAAGTTTATATTTTGTTCACTCACCCCGCCATGCCCTCCAATCGAGTCTGCTCAATTTAAAATTCATACCACATTGGAATATTACTGAAAACAAATATATACATATATATAATATATACAGTGCCCCTTTAAAGTCTACACCCCGTGCCTCAAAAATGTCACCTTTGTTTGCCTTACTGCCTGAAATTAAAACATTAAATCAGACCTTTATTTACACATTTTACCATACAGCCTCCAAGTGAAAAAACATTTCTGAACATTAATTAAAAATCTGAAGTTGTAGGGTAACATGTGTTCAGTCAGATTTCTTGCTGATGGATCAGCAAAACCTTATGACATTTCAGAGACTTGTATAGGCCCATGGCCATGCACCACTCCCCAGAGTATGGCACAGATCGGCCATAAGGTGGCAGTACAACAAAGCGTTCAATCTTACAACTTCCGAAGCACAGAACACTTGACCCATTGAACCTACATTCACTAAACTTGGTACCTAGGATTACTCTCCTTATACAGAACATAAATATCTCAAGGAACCATTACTTCCACCATTTTGACATTTTCCTCCTATACTGTTGAACATATCTTCACGCAACTGCTACCAATTTGTTAATTGGAGACTCCTCTTAAATTTATTATAACAAAATTTGCTATGCAAAAAAGCATGGTTGCAGTAAGCTAATGAACTTGGCAGTGGTGTGGCTTATTACAAAAATGCTTATTAATCCCAAACAGTTTCACATAAAGTGATGAAATTTAGCATGTACATTGATATCTACATGAAGACACCAGCCTTAAAGCAATGACCCATTGAACCACATGGTGGTCCATATATTAAAAATATTTTTAAATTCACTACAAAATCACTGCCCTTTGCAGAGATTTAAAAAGCTGTAGGACTAATCCCTCGTTAGACGCATGTACATGTGCCCTAAAGATTACAACCGTCATCATTTTCTTAATTGTGCGCGATGAGTGCTTGCTCTGTGTTCCACTAGGTTATGGAGTAGCCAGTCAAATTTAAAAAGTAGCCAGTTGGACATTTTGACCATACTCCACCCTTTATTTTGGTGGCCTCTGGTACATTCGAATGCCTTGATTCCATCACAAATACGGCAGCTAAATTATTGAATACTTTAATGAGTTTACCTCCCAGATTGGTAACATGTAATTTATTAGTGTAGAAAAGCATTAGGCTTTTCTTGGGTGGCAGTGCACTTCTCTGTGGAATAATAAAACCATCCCTGTACTCACCTGTTACCTTAGACTGCTTTTTCTAGATAGAGTTGTAGGATTCAGTAGAAATACAGCTTTAATTACACACATGATTCAGACTATTTTCTTAAGAAAACATTAAACCTAAAAGAATAATGATTTGAAATGAGTGTAGTACTTTCAGTTTCACTGCAAGATATATCATGAAATACCACCGATATTTGTCAAACTAAACAAATAAAATTGTTGTTAGTATAAAACAGTATGTTCCTTGTAAAACAATAGGTTTAACAAGGGACATGTTATGTCTTGGTAAATGCAGACCTGGACCCAAAAAGCGGACTCGACACGGAGATGGTAATTGCGCTCCGCTCAGGAGGCGTTTAATCACAGGAACAAATAAAAGTGACGGAAACAAGCCGTCCAAAAACAAACAGGCAAACAGGATTAGCCGTGCGGCTAAATAAACAAGAAACAGGGAATCCAAAAAACAACCGGCAAAAAACAGGAAAGCCGTGCGGCTACTAAACAAGAAACAAAATAAACACAGGCAGATTCAGGAATATTCGCAAGTCAGGAACAGGTAACCAAATGAAAGCAGTGCTAGAAAAACTAGTACGCAAAGGCAATGGGCTAAACGAGTGCCGGGTTTAAATAGGCAAAAGCATGAACTAATAAGGGCAGCGTGCAGAATGTGTAGGGGAGAACAATTGTGACAGGCTGAAACGAAACGAGGGAACAAGAAACAGATTGGGGCAGCGTGCAAAATGTGCAGGAACAACAATTGTGACAGGCTAAACGAAACGAGGAACAAGAAACAGATTGGGCAGCGTGCAAAATGTGCAGGGAACAACAATTGACAGATTGCGGCGGGAAGCGCCCGCAACACAGAACAACCAGGAGAACGCAAAAACCAGACATGACACGCAAGGAACAAAGTGGCAGAAAAACACAAGGAAAGTGAACAGGGCGGACAGCGATAATGAGACCCCCTCAACGGAGCCTCCTGGCGACCCACCAGGCCTGTTCTTTGAGGGTGGGTTCGGTGGAAGTCCCGAATGAGGGAAGGGTCGAGGATGAGCTGGCGGGAAACCCAGCTCCTCTCCTCGGGGCCATAACCCTCCCAGTCCACCAAATATTGGTGGCCCCACCCTGCGCCGAATGTTCAGGATGCGGGGACGGTGTATGCTGGGGCGTTGTCGATGATCCGGCGGAGGGGGAACGGTCGGAGGAGCACAGTGAGCTGGTAGTGACAGGTTTGATCTTTGAGACGTGAAAGACGGGTGAATCTTGAGGGCTGGAGGGAGTTTGAGTTTGACAGCAGAGGGGTTGATGATAGACTGTACCTTGTATGGACCAATGTAACGTGGCTGGAGTTTCTTGGAGGTGGACTGGAGGGAAATGTCAGTGGTGGAGAGCCAGACTTGCTGTCCCGGAGAGTATTGGGGGCTGCGGTGCGTGTGGCGGTCCGCCAGGCGTTGAGTGCGCGCGGTGAGCGACGGAGCAGAGCTGGTGTCCTCCCAAATCCGAACACAGCGCGGATGTGGGGTTTGCACAGACGGGGACGGAGATCTCCTCCTCCTGGGCCGGGAACAGGGGGGCTGATACCCTAGGGAGCACTCGAAGGGGAGAGACCGTGGCAGAGCTGGTTGGGAATTGTGCGCATACTCAACCCAGGGTAGCAGATTGCTCCAGGAGGAGGGGTTCGGTCTGTGATGCACGCAGTGCAGTCCCCAGGTCTTGGTTGGCCCTCTCGGTCTGGCCATTCGTCTGGGGTGGTAGCCGGAGGACAGGCTGACGGAGGCCCCAGGGCCTGGCAAAACGACTTCCAGACGTGGGAGGAAAACTGGGACCACGGTCCGACACAACGTCGACGGGGATCCCATGTAAGCGAACCACGTGCTGGACCAGGAGCTCTGCGGTCTCTGAGGCTGAGGGAAGCTTGGGAAGAGGCAAATGGACGGCTTTGGAGAATCGGTCGACAATGGTCAAAATAGTGTCGTTACCTTCAGAGGGGGAGTCCACAGACGAAGTCCAGACCAATGTGACTCAAGGACGACCTGGGATGGGTAGGGACGGAGGAGACCGCTGGCGGCTGGTGGGATGCCTTGCTCCTGGCGCAGGTGGTGCAGGCCAGCACGAACTCCCGGGCGTCCGCGCCATGGGACGGCCACCAAAAGCTGCGTTTGAGCAGCGGCAGGGTGCGCTGGAACCCGGGGGTGGCAGGCCAGACGGGAGGAGTGCGTCCACTGCAGGACCTGGGAACGGACGGAAACAGGGACAAACAGGTGAGGGCTGGGGTTAGGTCTGGGGTCAGGTTGAGTGGCCTGGGCCTCCTGATCTGCCTCTCAATTCCCCAGGTCACTGCAGCAACCACACAGGAGGGGGACAGGATGGTGTCGGGACTCGTCTGTCCGGTTTTGGAGGAGAATTGGCGGAGAGGCGTCAGGTTTTGGGTTACGGGATCGGGTCTGTATGTGATGGTGAGTTGAGCGGCCAAAGAACAGTGCCCACCGAACCTGGCGAGAACTGAGTCTCTTGGCCGACTGGATATATGCCAGGTTTTTGTGGTCGGTCCAGACGATAAATGGGTGTTTCGCTCCCTCCAATAAATGTCGCCACTCCTCCAGGGCGAGTTTGACCGCCAGCAACTCCCGATTCCCAACGTCGTGAGTTGCGCTCGGCGGGGACAGCCTACGGAGTAGAAGGCGCAAGGATGGAGTTTTGGTCCTTACCAGAGCGTTGGGACAAGATGGCCCCCACCCGGAGTCCGAGGCATCCACCTCCACCACGAACTGGCCGAGACACCTCAGGATGGACCAGGACAGGAGCGGAAGTGAAGCGGTTCTTTAAACCGATGGGCGGCTTCAGCTTCAGGGTTCCAGGAGAAGGGGATGGATGGGAGGTGTGAGTCGGGTGGGGTTCAGCTACCCTGCTGTAGTCCCGAATGAATCGCCGGTAAAAGTTTGCAAACCCCAGGAATCGTTGCAATTCCTTTACCGATGACGGTTGAGGCCACTCCACCACCGCCTGGATCTTGGCCGGGTCTGGTCTCACCTGTCCACACTCCACGATGTACCCCAGGAAGCTCACCGACGAGGCGTGGAATTCGCACTTCTCCGCCTTGACAAACAGTTGGTTCTCCCACAACCTCTCCAAGACCTGCGGACATGGGTAGTGTGTTCCTGTAGGTTGCAGGAGAAAATTAAAATGTCATCAAGGTAGACGAAGACAGAGCGGTTGAGAAAGTCCCGGAGCACATCGTTGACCAACGCCTGGAACACAGCGGGGGCGTTGGTGAGCCCGAACGGCATCACCAGGTACTCGAAGTGGCCCAGGGGGGTGTTGAACGCCGTCTTCACTCGTCCCTTCCCGGATTCGAACAAGGTGGTAGGGCGTTACGGAGGTCCAATTTAGAAAAATAGTGGCCTCCTGTAGAGGTTCGAATGCGGAGTTGATGAGAGGTAGAGGTACTTGTTTTTAACGGTGATGGCGTTGAGGTTGCGGTAGTCGATGCAGGGACGGAGTGACTTGTCCTTCTTGGCCACGAAGAAGAACCCTGCACCGACTGGGGATGAGGAGGGTCGGATGATGCCTGCCGCCAGTGAGTCATGAATATATGACTCCATCGCTGCTCTCTCCGGCCGCGAGATGTTGAAGAGGCGACCGGAAGGCAGGGGAGCCCCGGGGAAGCAGGTCGATGCCGCAGTCATAGGGCCTATGGGGGGGGCAGAAGAGGCTCGGCTCTTGCTGAACACCTCCGCCAGGTCGTGATACATGGGGGAACCGAGGACATGTCTGGAGGAACCAACCTGGCGGGAGGTGAAGCACCCTCCGTGGGTGCTCGAGCCGACTGGAGGCAAGTGGCGTGACAGTAGGGACTCCAGCTCTGGATCTTGCTGGTGATCAGTTCAGATGAGGGTTGTGGAGTTGGAGCCAGGGTTGGCCGAGAACCAGAGGGGACTGCGGTGAGGAGATGACCAGGAGCTGAATGGTCTCTCGGTGGTTGCCGGACAGGATGAGCTGTAGGGGTTCGGTGGTGTGAGTGACCTGGGCTAGGAGGTTCCCATCCAGTCCGTGGACCCGGAGAGGGACGGCAAGAAGGCGAGTGGCGATGCCAGCCTGTCGCACTAGCTGGCATCGCGTGGCCTTCAACTGGAAGCGAGACTGGGCGGTTGTGGAGCCCTGGGTGTGGCTCACCAGTAGGCCCAGTTTTACTGGTGAGCCTGGGCTTTTGGTCGCGACGGGCAGGTGGCCAGGTAGTGGCCCGTGTTACCACAATAGAGGCAAACTCCCGCCTTGAGTCTCCGCTTGCGTTCCTCCGGGGAGAGGTGAGCTCTGCCCAGCTGCATGGGCTCTTCAGTTGCAAGCCCCGGGGCTGACCGTTGCTCGGTGGTTCGGGAGAGGAAGGAATCAGGAGGTGACGGAGAAGAAGAGCTCGCTGGGGTGAGGTGACCGGTCTTCTCCCTCCGACGCTCCCGCAAGCGGTTGTCGACCCTGATGGCAAGGGAAACCAGAGCGTCGAGGGAGTCAGGGTAGTCCCTAAGTAGCCAGCTCGTCCTTCACCACTTCACCTAACCCGTTCCGAAGGCCCCTTGGAGCGACGCGTCATTCCAAGCGGATTCCGCCGCCCGGGTTCTGAACACCACCGCGTACTCCGCCACGCTGCGGTCCCCTTGACGGAGATGGAATAAGCGCTGGGAGGCATCCTTCCCACCCACCGGGTGATCAAAAACCTTCCTCATCTCTGTCACGAATGTGGAGTACTGGGAACTGGCTGGGAGCTGGCTGTCCCAGATGGCAGTGGCCCACTCAGCGCCCTACCCCCAAGGCAGCCCATGATGAATGCGATCCTTGCCGGCTCAGAGCCGTATGAAGATGGTTGTAGGTGGAAGATGAGGTCGCATTGCATGAGGACCCCTTGCAGTTCCCCAAATCGCCATAATAGCGATCCGGGTGGGGAATGCGGGGTTCCTGGGTTGTACAACCGGCAGGCTGGCAGACGGCGATGACGCAGGGGGGTTGGGAGAAGTCGTCTGCGTCAGAAGAGAGACGTTGGAGCTGAGTTGGGACACCTGCTCTCCCACCTGAGAAATATGGCCTCCCATACTCCTCAGTGCCTCCATAGTCTCCTTCATGTGTCGCTCCTGCTGGTCTATACGAGCCTCCTGGCAGGCGAGTAGGTGGTGGAGCGCAGTCGAGTCTGCTGGGTCCATAATGGCCTTTGCGTTCTGTTACGTGCGGTAAATGCAGACCTGGACCCAAAAGCGGACTCGACACGGAGATGGTAGTTGCGCTCCGCTCAGGAGGCGTTTAATCAGGCAAAACAGGATTAGCCGTGCGGCTAAATAAACAAGAAACAGGGAATCCAAAAACAACCGGCAAAAAACAGGAAAGCCGTGCGGCTACTAAACAAGAAACAAAATAAACACAGGCAGATTCAGGAATAT
This sequence comes from Aldrovandia affinis, assembly GCA_029706075.1. Lineage (NCBI taxonomy): Eukaryota > Metazoa > Chordata > Actinopteri > Notacanthiformes > Halosauridae > Aldrovandia > Aldrovandia affinis. The sequence goes on from JAINUG010001022.1 coordinate 7,055, forward strand.
TCGCGAAGTCAGGAACAGGTAACCAAATGAAAGCAGTGCTAGAAAAACTAGTACGCAAAGGCAATGGGCTAAACGAGTGCCGGGTTTAAATAGGCAAAAGCATGAACTAATAAGGGCAGCGTGCAGAATGTGTAGGGGAGAACAATTGTGACAGGCTGAAACGAAACGAGGGAACAAGAAACAGATTGGGGCAGCGTGCAAAATGTGCAGGGAACAACAATTGTGACAGGCTAAACGAAACGAGGGAACAAGAAACAGATTGGGGCAGCGTGCAAAATGTGCAGGGAACAACAATTGACAGATTGCGAAGACCCGCGCCCATAACACAGACAACCCAGGGAGAACGCAAAAACCAGACATGACACGCAAGGAACAAAGTGGCAGAAAAACACAAGGAAAGTGAACAGGGCGGACAGCGATGTAACAGGACACCTTTATTGCTCCGAGAAGCCCTGTTGACATCAATCAAAGGCGAATAGTAGGCTACTCGACTGCTATTCTCTTCCAACCGTTTACAACACTATGTTTCCGCCCAGTTGTTTAATCAGAATCCTCATGGAATAGTCGTTAAAATAGATACGTACAGAATGAGTAAATTGGAACAAAATCAAAGACTTTTGTCGTTTGTGTACAGGATCTGGCCCGCGTTAACCTATTGGGCAACATGGGCTGCAGTCAGGGCCCCGGCCACTAGGGGGGCCCCCGGGAATAACAGATTACTTTAGGCCTACATTGAATTTTTGAATGCGGGTTTATGGTGTTTTGACTGTTACTGTACATTTTGGTCCACTTTCCCACCTGTAGTAGTCCACATTGTCCTGTCGCAACAATCATCGTCAGTGAGAGTGTGTTTGTATAGTCTGTTCCTTTTTGCGTAAGGACGGCTTTGTCTCGGGAGCTCGATTCTACAAGTGGAAATCACCGTCGGTCCAACTTGGTGTGTCGGAGGACTTTCAGCTGTTGCTGTAGCGTCACGAGCAGAGGTAAACCTGTCGCTACATGTATGCGCGCTGTGGTTCTGCTTTAGTGAAATTAGAAAATGACCGATGTCAATTTCACGTGCGATAACATTTTGATACTTTAGTTGCTGAAAGAAGAGAAACGCGAGAGAAACCCACTTAGCTAGAGCTATAACCTGAGATGTCCAACCAGAAAGTAATAAATTACGATTTATAACGAGTTTCGCTGCAAAAAACTATGTTGTAGCCTATTCCCCCCCAAGCAACCACCATTTTATATAACTGTCAACAAACTATTTCAGATCAATTCATCTTAATTCGAGTTCGACTGAAGAAAACGGAGTGGGCAAATTTTGCATGACCGAATAGCTTAGTTGTGTTGCTAAGTAAGTAACGTTAGCTAGCTGAACAACAACGCAATTTAATAGCCTAATGTTCTCTAGCAAGTTGGCCTGTAATTTGTATCAATGTTTGGACAAAAGTATTTTTTTAAAGCCAGTATAAACTTAAATTGTGTCAAGTTTGCTGTATACATTCGCATTTATTGTATAATTAGATGCAGGTGTTAATATTACGTGTTGAAATTAAAACGGTAGCTCAGTTAACTTACACAAAGTATGATACTTTGTCCTATAGGTGAGTAACATTAAATCATTTATATCAATGCTTGTTTTGTTGGTGCTAGTGGTTGAACGGGAAGTGTATTGTTTTGTGCATTGTCATTTGTGGTCAAATTTCTGGTTTGTAGGCCTACTTTGTACACTAGGCTACTACTCCCTTTCATTGTCCTGCCATGCTGGGCACGAGCACTGCCTCTACCTCACTGATAATCTGCTGTATGCTATTCTCGAAGAAGCTCCTGAGCTTTTCATATGTGATTTTGATGTAACCATGTGACCAGGACACACCCTCCACATCATTGAAGAACTCTGCAATCTCTTTCTTCTCCTCTGCGCATTTGATTAAGTTGCGGTGGCAGTGGACCTCCAGGTCCTGCTCCTCAGATGTGCATTTCTGTGTGGAGAATTGATACATCATCTTCTGCAGTTCTCCTGGGTGTTCTCTCTCGTACCTGCCCCACACCCCATGATTGAAGATCTCTTTGAGAAAGGCCTTGAACTCCTGGTCCACATGTGTCCCCCCTCCAGAAGCTGTCAGTAATTATTTCAAGGAACCATTCTGCTGGACCTCGTACACTGTGATGTCAATGGTTCCACCTTGAAGCACAGAATGTAAATATTAGTACACGCTCAAGTAGGTTACAACTATACAATAGCAGAAAACCACTCAAGTTAAATGTCATGGTTTGAGTGCCTCTTTAGCCCCATGTGGGCGTACTCTTTTTCTATCCTTGTGAGTACGTTCCTGCTGATCTCCATAGCTAATTAGCTGATTGTTTTCAGGTGTTTTCTGCCTACTTAAGCTCGCTGCTTTCACTACTCTGTGCTTCAGTGTCTAATTCATTTGGCGTTGAAGCCGGTACGGTATCAGTCTCCGATACTTCTTTAAAAAACTTACTTAGAAAAACTTACTTAGAAATACTTACTAAGAAATTCTTACTTAGAAATATCTTACTTAGAAAAACTATTGAGAAATACTTATTTAGGAAAGTCGTATTTCTCTCTAACTTTCTCGCCACTTTCCCACCTAGGGGTTCACTCTACTCCCTATCGGCCCCCGAGAGCACCGCCATGAAGGAGTATATTGAGGAGGCATTGGCTAACGGGCTCATTAGGCCCTCGACTTCTCCGGCTGGTGCGGGTTTTTTCTTGGTCCAAAAGAAGGATGGGGGATTAAGGCCCTGCATTGATTATAGAGGTCTTAATACCATCACTGTTAAAAACCGCTACCCTCTACCTCTTATGAACTCTGCATTCAAACGTCTCCAGGGAGCTAAGGTGTTTTCCAAACTCGACCTTCGTAACACCTATAATTTAGTGCGTATGCGTAAGGGAGATGAATGGAAGACAGCCTTTAATACTCATAGTGGGCACTATGAGTACTTAGTGATGCCATTTGGGCTCACTAATGCCCCCTCGGTATTTCAGGCGTTCATCAATGACGTGCTCAGAGAGATGTTAGAGAAATGTGTCTTTGTCTACCTAGATGATATTCAGATTTTTTCTAACAGCTTGACTGAGCACGTTACACACGTTCGGCAGGTTTTAAAAGCTCTGCTCAGGGCACAATTGTTTGTCAAGGCAGAGAAGTGCGTGTTTCATGCCCCCGTAGTGTCATTTTTAGGGTTTTAGGGAAGGTCCAAATGGACCCAGAAAAGGTCTCGGCGGTTACGCACTGGCCCACCCCGCGGTCCATTAAGGACATTCAGCGGTTTTTAGGGTTCGCTAACTTTTATCGGCGATTTATTCGCAATTTTAGTACGCTCGCTGCCCCCATCACTGCATTGACCAAAAAGACTGCATCCTCGCGGTTCCAATGGAATCCACGAGCGGAGGCCGCTTTTGCGGAACTTAAGAGACGGTTTAGCTCTGAGCCCATCTTGGTTACTCCCAACCCGTCCCTCCCATTTGTGGTAGAGGTTGATGCTTCTGAGGTGGGGTAGGAGCTATTTTGTCTCAACACGCACCCCAGGATCAGAAGCTCCATCCGTGTGCCTATTTCTCTCGGGCCCTGACACCGGCAGAGAGGAATTATGATATAGGACATTGTTTCCCAAAGACTGGGTCGCGACCCACAGCTGGGTCGTATGAGATTTTATTAGGGTCGCCAAATAAATTTGCGGATTTTTACATTTAAAGCATTTAGCAGACGCTCTTATCCAGAGCGATTTACAAGATGTGCATTAATACATGGTAATTTCCACAAAACAAATTACCCTGTATTAATGCAGGGTAACTAACACTGTTTCCCGAAGAATTAATGACATTTCAGACAACCTTGAGGAACCGCTTATTTCGAGACTAAAGACCGCAGGTGATTTTTCAATACAGCTCGAGCACAGATGTCTCAGATTGCGCGACTTTGTTGGTTTACGTAAGGTACGTGTGGGAAAATGAATTTGTGGAGGACTTGTTATGTTGCTTGATTATTTCTACTGGAACGGCAGGTGAACAAATATTTTCTGTATTAAACAACTATGTGGTTACAAAGTACGGATTCGACTGGGGCAGTTGTAAAGGCATAACGTCTGACGGGGCCGCGAATATGACGGGCAGAAACAGCGGAGTTGTGAAAAGAATCAAGGAAGCTGCTGGCAAAGACATTATGTGGAGTCATTGCTTCATTCATCGACAGGCGTTGGCATGCAAAGGAATGCCTCCCGATCTAGACAAAGCACTCAAATAATTTATCGCGTTGTAAACTTTATTAAAGGCAGCGCACTCAACAATCGGCTTTTTGATCAGCTGTGCACTGACATGGGGCGGAGCACACGCACCTACTGTTTCATACGGAAGTGCGCTGGCTGTCAAAAAGGCAGAGTTCTTAGCAGGGTGTATGAACTGAGAAACGAAATTCATGCTTTCCTCCTCGAGAAGAAGTCCTCCCTTGCCGATTTGTTCACTGATGATTGGCTTTTAATTTCAAGCAAGCGCACCTATCACATTAGCCAGGATAATGTGACTAACTAGGGGCCTAGATATGCCATGGAATAGATCTGGTGTGTTTAACAAATGTAGGCCTATTGTTGACTGTTCGAATTGATTGATCTACGTACTATACGTTTGATAGCTGCACTTAAACACATAGGCCTAGGCTGCTTGTTCTGATAATAGGCTATGCTGCATTAAAATAAAATAAAATAAAAAACTTAAAGGCCTATTGAATGTTTGTAGGCCTATTGTTCTGATAGGCCTAATTTATAGGCCTTGGTTGAATCTATATATGAAAGGCTATCATAGGCCCATATATTTAGGCCCATATCTGTTTTCAATAACACCTGCATAAAACAAAGTTGTTATTTATAAAACGTTTAGGCAGGCATACTGTATATATATATATGGACCTATATATAATCTTCAAAATGGCTGGTTTACCTATCGAAGATAATAAAAATGGTCAGGAAAGTTATTAATTCATGCACAAATTTGCCCGTCATACGATTTATAGATAATCATATAAGCCTTATTGAGAATTGGGTCGCGATGGTTTGCAATTTTAAAAAAGTGGGTCACCAGAAAAAAAGTTTGGGAAACACTGATATAGGAGACCGGGAACTCCTAGCAGTTAAATTAGCATTAGAGGAATGGCGTCATTGGTTGGAGGGGGCCGAACACCCTTTCACCATCTGGACGGATCACAAGAATCTCCAGTACGTCCAGACGGCTAAAAGGCGCAATTCGCGGCAGGCCCGTTGGGCTCTGTTCTTCACCCGTTTTAATTTTTTATTAACATACCTTCCTGGGTCGAAGAACGTTAAGCCTGATGCCCTCTCTCGGATTTTCGACCGTTCCGACGACGATCGCCCACCAGAACCCATCATTCCTGCAGGCCGGATCATGGCCCCTGTCATGTGGCAGATCGAGGGTGTTGTGCGTAAGGCCCAACGATTGGAGCCAGATCCGGGGGTGGTTCTCCTGGTCGTCTTTTGTTCCGGCTAGAGTCAGATCTCAGGTCCTCCAGTGGGGACATGCTTCGCGTCTCACGGGTCATCCAGGGGTCCACAGGACTAAAGACTTTGTGGCGAGGCGCTTTTGGTGGCCTGGGATAGAGAGCGATGTTCGGGAGTTTGTTGCCGCTTGTCCAGTTTGTGCTCGGAGTAAGGGTTCCCACCTTCCACCTTCGGGACTCTTACGTCCTCTCCCCATTCCCAGTCGGCCATGGAGTCACATTGCCTTAGACTTCATCACCGGGCTGCCACCTTCAGGAGGCAATACGGCCATTTTAGTGGTCGTTGACCGCTTTTCTAAGGCAGGCCATTTTATCCCCTGCCTAAACTGCCCTCGGCGCCGGAGACTGCACGGCTTATCATAAACCACGTTTTCCGACTGCATGGTTTACCCATGGACGTGGTATCGGATCGAGGTCCTCAGTTTATCGCCCGCTTCTGGAGATCATTTTGTTCCCAGCTTGGTGCCTCTGTCAGTCTCTCCTCGGGCTTCCACCCGGAAACTAACGGACAGACAGAGCGCACTAACCAGACGCTGGAGAATACTCTCCGCTGCCTGGCCAGTGCTAACCCCACTTCATGGAGTCAGTACCTCCCCTGGGCCGAGTATGCCCATAACACCTTGCGCAACGCCTCCACAGGCCTTTCGCCATTTGAGGCCCAAGTAGGGTATCAGCCTCCACTCTTCCCTGACCTAGAGGAGAATATTGGTGTCCCTTCTGCGGGCCGGTTTGTTCAGCGGTGTCGGTCTACTTGGAAGCGAGTCCGGTCAGCATTACTGCGGGCGTCCTCGACCCAGAAGAGACTGGCTGACAGGCACCGTCGGGTAGGACAGCGGGTATGGCGGGTATGGCTGTCCACTCGGGATCTGCCTTTGCGAGTCGAATCTCGTAAACTGGCACCCCGCTACGTCGGCCCGTTTAAGATCACCCGCAAAATTAACCCCGTCACGGTGCGGTTGCAATTGCCGCCAGCTATGAAAATTCACCCTACCTTCCACATCTCCCATATCAAGCCACTTCTCATTAGTGCTTTGGCTCCCGCTGATGCCCCGCCACCCCCCCCCTCGGTTCGTCGGTGGGGGACCGGTGTATACAGTTCGCCAGATTCTGGCTGAAAGACGGGTGGGTAGGGGTAGACAATTTCTCATCGATTGGGAGGGCTAGGAACATTTGCGATCCTGAATTAATCCGGGACTTTCACAGGCGTAAGGCTGAAAGACCGTCTGGGGCCGCTCCTTAGTGGGGGGGTCCTGTCATGGTTTGAGTGCCTGTTTAGCCCCGTGTGGGCGTACTCTTTTTCTATCCTTGTGAGTACGTTCCTGCTGATCTCCATAGCTAATTAGCGGATTGTTTTCAGGTGTTTTCTGCCTACTTAAGCTCGCTGCTTTCACTACTCTGTGCTTCAGTGTCTAATTCATTTGGTCTAACTTTCTCGCCACTTCTACGGAAGTCTAGTTTTCTCCTTATTTTGTTTGGTCTATGTTTCGGGGTTACTTACCGACAGACCCAGGGCACTTATTTTCGTTGTTTTCGTTTCCTAAGCTGCGTCTTAGGCATCTGGGTTTTATTCCAGCTTTGTTTTCTTTTCGCTTGTTGCGACTAGTTATTTCATTTCCTTTTTTTCCTCCGCGTGTGGTGTTGGGCTACACGTCAGAAATTTCAGTTTTTACTATCGTTCGGTTACGTTCGCGGACCGCTTTTATTTCGCCCTTTTTTGGGGTAGTTATTATTTCGTTGTACGCTGGGAGTTTGACTTTATTTTCTGTAACTAATTCTCGTGGGTTAACGCCCCTCGCTCCCTATTGGGTTTTAGTGTCATCCTTATTATTCACTATTGGTCGCGCTTGGACCTCACCCCTACCAGCCCTCACATTAAAACTATCTCCTGTTAACCACTCCACAGGAATCAGAAGCGCAAGGTACAATCAACAGCCCGCCAACAACTTTAAAATATCCTAGTTTCACTCAGTTTGAAAAAAATATATAGTTCACATTGTAATTCACATGTAATTCAATTTGCTTGTATCATATTGGTGCCTAGTGTATTGAATTTCAATATAATGTACATGAAAGACTTCATCAAACCACAGGGAGAAACAATATTTGTTTGTATTAGGTGTTGTTGGAAAGATTGCAAATGGACTACAGCACATTTCCCACTCCCAAGTTTACTAGTATGAAACCAACTGCTTCATAATGAGGAAGTGAACCTAATGATGGTGACACATATACAAACAAGATATATTCCATAACATCAACAAAACATGAAATGATGGAATTTGTCTCGTGGAAGAATGGTGTTGCATCCCGCCAACAGAGTTCCAGACACTTCTATGACACAGCGTATCATTGAAGCTGTCATTGTGGCTTGTGGTGGCCCAAAAAAAAACACTTTATGTTGGTGTTTCCTTTACTTTGATAGTTACCTGTATATCACATGGTCAAAGTTCACCTCTGTCCAAGGCCCTGTCCAATTTCAAGTTTAAAAAAATAAAAACAGATAGGAAGTTTTTAATAAAACATTTCATAAATAAAACATGTTATTAACTTTGTACAATCAACAGGAGTGCAGATTATGACATAGCCCTTTCTCTTTCGACTCCAGGCTCTATACATGATAGAAATGTGACATAAATACTTTGTGAAAGCTGTTTGGAATGTTGGAGCAGCAGTTATGAATGCATTCTGAAGCCTTTAAAATAAAGTGTTGCCTCAAGTTTCATGCCAATATTCACAATGTTTACCACTTTTCACCTAATTTCTATATTATGTGCAAATACTGTACGTTTATTGGTGTACTGTAGCCATGTCTTTGACATAGCTATTTTCTTTTGATAACTTTTAAAGAGGAGTACACAATGAGGAAATGAATTGCATGTTGATACGATCATAGGCCACGGAACCGGTATGGCCAGTAGGGCCATACCTACTTTGACGTGCATCAAACATCAAACATTGTGTAAAAATCAAATCTATCAGCAAATACATTCTTAACGTTCTTAATGTATTGCACTTTTGCGCGCTTCCCAGGCTAATTTCCACTAGCTGTAATCCTACGTACAGTACGTAACCCATTACAAGCAACAAACTCTGTTTCCTAATGATTTATTGGTTATTTGTGTCATGTGAGCTTAGCATCACAGTAACGTGAATTTCACAGAACAAATACCAGCGCTCTATCTAAGCTAGTGTGTTCACTAAAGTTTAAGCAATAGTAACGTTGAATTGGAACAATGAAGCGTCGAAAAGAACTGATTTCTTCGGGTCAAAGTTAACCAAGGCGGCTGAGACAACCACCGTCACTCCAGCCCACGATGAGCCCTCTGAGGAACCAGCAGTAGAATTTCTAACTGTCACTGCTCCAGCTAGCCCCTCTGCTATCGAACGCCAGACAGCTCATAATCCATACACGTATTCTTATTATGATACACGTATTGTTTTATGATACGTGTATTAAATGAATACACGCATTGTTATGTTACAAGTATGTTTTATGATACGTGTATCAATGAAAGTTGAACCCGCACACTGTGTGTAAAAAGAGGGAATATCCCAAAACAAGGTGAAGGCTCGATGTACAATTCAAAAGTCTTTTAATCCATAAAAATGAAACAGGATTTAGGAGACAAAAAAGACAGACGTTTCGGTCAAATGACCATCATCATGTAGTACCATAGACCATAGTACACCTAACAGTGTACTATGCATTTACCTGTATTGTGTAGTTTACTAATAATCTTATTTGATAAATGGCTACATCGTTCCCACATGATTTATGCAGATAGTCTAATTCCAGTAAAATACTCCCTCTATCTCATGTTTATTCCAGTGTACCAAAAATCAGTTTGGCCTTTATGTGGACTGATGACAAAACCATCCTGTCACAGCCTGTTTTGCATATCATTCTACAGCACTATGTACACTTCCAATGACTTTCAGTGCAGAAAAACCGAAAGTACATGGACTCTTGGTCATCATCTATGAGCGAGTACAAATGCTCTGCGGTCACATTGTAGCCTATAGACTGGCCTTTTTCCACTAATTTGGCAAACACATCAATGCAATATATGTAATCTCTTGACTTGTTGACTCTACGCTTTCTTGCGTCATGGACTGTAGGGTCAAATTTCTCACAGACAGCTATACCATAAGTCCAAGCATTGACTCTGGACCGAATTATTTGCGGCGTGACTCCAAACAGAATGGCACCCTTAGCAATGGCAAGCGGAGAGTCGTAAGGACACAGTACACTGCACCTTCTGCCGAAATGTTGGTGGATTTTCTCTCGTAAGAATTTACTTGAGGCATATCCTCCCACCAGCAGAATGTAGTCTACATGAATCTCGGGGGTTGACAGCACTGCCTCTACCTCACTGATAATCTGCTGTATGCTATTCTTGAAGAAGCTCCTGAGCTTTTCATATGTGATTTTGATGTAACCATGTGACCAGGACACACCCTCCACATCATTGAAGAACTCTGCAATCTCTTTCTTCTCCTCTGCGCATTTGATTAAGTTGCGGTGGCAGTGGACCTCCAGGTCCTGCTACTCAGATGTGCATTTCTGTGTGGAGAATTGATACATCATCTTCTGCAGTTCTCCTGGGTGTTCTCTCTCATACCTGCCCCACACCCCATAATTGAAGATCTCTTTGAGAAAGGCCTTGAACTCCTGGTCCACATATGTCCCACCCCACCCCCCTCCAGAAGCTGTCAGTAATTATTTCAAGGAACCATTCTGCTGGACCTCGTACACTGTGATGTCAATGGTTCCACCTTGAAGCACAGAATGTAAATATTAGTACACGCTCAAGTAGGTTACAGCTTTACAATAGCAGAAAACCACTCAAGTTAAAACTATCTCCTGTTAACCACTCCACAGGAATCAGAAGCGCAAGGTACAATCAACAGCCCGGCAACAACTTTAAAATATTCTAGTTTCACTCAGTTTGAAAAAAATATATAGTTCACATTGTGTCACGACAGGGACCAGAAAACCAGGCGCGGACCCAGAAATGCAGAAACTTCTTTTATTAGGTGAACAGGCAAAGGTCAGGCAGGAGTAATCAGGGCAATGCAGAGATCCAAAGGATGGTCGGGGACAGGCAGAGTTCGTTGCGGGCTTCAGGGGTATCAGGGGCAGGCAAGGCGTGGTCAGTGGGCAGGCGAAGGTCGAAAACGAGAAGGCAGTCCAGGGAACACAGGGAGGAGCGGGAACGAGACTGGGGTAATGACGAACACTGTAGCACAAGCACGAACATGAACACGAAGCAACAAAACGCTGGGAAACAGAGATAACGCGGGAGAGTAATGTGAGCATAACGCAAAGCACAAGACAATCTGGCAACGACATGGGAAAACACACAGCTTAAATACATTTAGACATAACGAGAAACAATCAGGAATAAACATGAATGCAGCTGACTGCAATCAGACACATGAGGAATTAAGTGAAAACGATAATACAATGACAAGACTGGGAACAGGTAAGTGAAAGTGAAAACACGGACCAGACAACCAGGAAAACATGGAATAAATGAAAACACTTAATTACGGGGAACACGAACACGAGACGTGACAGTACCCCCCCCCCTAGGGACGCCACCTGGCGGATCACCAACCTGTACCGGATGCCGACGCAGGAATTCCTGGATTAGGGAGGGGTCGACGATATGTCTCTCGGGCACCCAACTGCGTTCCTCGGGACCGTACAATCCACCCAATCCACCAGAAATTGGCGACCACGGCCCCTGCGTCGGACATCCAGCAGGCGGCGAACGGTGTAGACTGGGCCCCCTTCGATGAGCCGGGGGGGAGGTGGGGTGCGGACAGGAGGGCTAAAACGAGAGACAACATAGGGTTTTAGATGAGACACGTGAAACACAGGATGGATGCGGCGTAGGGGAGGAGGGAGGCGCAACTGTATGGCCGAGGGGGTTATAACACGAATAATGGGATAGGGACCAATAAATCTAGGGGATAATTTCTTACAAGAGCCCCGCAAGGGAATGTCTTTGGCAGAGAGCCAAACCTTTTGGCCGACCCTGTAGCGAGGGGCAGGGCGGCGGCGACGGTCGGCCTGGCTCTTCATAGCCGAGACGTGGCGAAGCAGGGTGGCACGTGCTCTCCGCCAAGTACTCTGGGCTCTACTGATGAAGGCCTTGGCAGATGGCACCTCCACCTCCTTCTCCTCCTCCGGGAACAGAGGAGGTTGGTACCCCAGACAGCATTGGAATGGAGAGATGCCGGTGGAGGAAACGGGAAGGGAATTGTGGGCGTACTCTACCCAGGGCAGGGAGCGTGACCAGGTAGTAGGGGTTTGTTCGGCTAGACAGCGCAGTCCCTTCCCCAACTCCTGGTTGTAACGTTCCGTCTGGCCATTGGTCTCTGGGTGGAAACCGGAAGAGAGGTTAGGTTTGGCGCCGATGAGAGAGCAGAACGCCCTCCAGAACCCGCTGGAAAACTGGGGCCCCGATCCGAGGTCATCTCCCTGCGGCAATCCGTGGAGGCGAAAAACATGTTTGACCATGAGTTCAGCGGTCTCTTTAGCAGAGGGGAGTTTGGGCAGGGGAATGAAATGTACACTTTTAGAAAACCGGTCTACCACCGTAAGGACGACTGTGTTACCTTCTGATGGTGGTAGACCGGTCACGAAGTCTAGGGCGACGTGGGACCATGGGCGTTGTGGAACCGCCAAGGGCTGAAGGAGACCGCTGGGACGAGCGTTGGAGGACTTGGACCGGGCACAGGGCACACAGGCTGTCACAAATTCGACTGTGTCGTTCTTCATAGTGGGCCACCAAAACCTACGCGATAGAAAGGCTAGGGTGCGTGAAACCCCCGGGTGACAGGCCATCGGGAGGAATGGGCCCACTCCAGCACTTGAGACCGGACGGTCTCAGGAACGAATAGGCGGTTGGCTGGCGTATCCCTGTGAGACCGTGTAGTGTGAAGTGCCTCCTCCACCGTCCGAACAATGTCAACTTGGCTGCTGCTAACACGCAGCTAGGGGCAGGATAGGTTCAGGGCTACTCTCCTCTTCTGGAGAGTCGTAGATCCGGGATAAGGCGTCGGGTTTGATATTCTTCGAACCTGGGCGAAAAGACAGAGTAAAAACAAAACGGGCAAAAATAGGGACCATCTAGCTTGACGAGGGTTAAGCCGTTGAGCTGAGTGGAGATACTCCAGGTTACGATGATCCGTCCAAACCAAGAACGGCACAGTAGCTCCCTCTAACCAGTGTCTCCACTCCTCGAAAGCTAATTTAATGGCTAGGAGTTCTCGATCACCAATCGTATAGTTTCTTTCCGTTGTGGAAAGGCGGTGTGAAAAGAAGGCGCATGGGTGTACCTTATTGTCCTTGGTTCGTTGCGAAAGGATTGCCCCAGTGCCTGAATCGGAGGCATCCACCTCCACAATGAACTGACGTGTGGGATCCGGGAGTGCGAGGATAGGGGCAGATGTAAACCGGGACTTGAGTCTCTCGAAGGCCTCCTGGGCATCGGGGTTCCATCGAAAATAAATCTTGGTGGAAGTGAGAGAGATTAATGGTGCGGCGACCGTGCTGTAATTCCGTACGAACCGTCTGTAAAAGTTGGCGAATCCTAAAAAGCGTTGTAGTTGTTTATGGTCGGTGGGTACGGGCCATTCCTTTACCGCCTGCACCTTGGTGGGGTCCATCTCCAGATGGCCTCGGGAGATGATAAAACCTAGAAATTGAACAGAGGTTTTATGGAATTCACACTTCTTGGCCTTGATAAATAGTTGGTTCTCGAGAAGTCTCTGGATGACTTGACGCACATGCTGTACATGTTCCTCCATAGTCTTAGAAAAGATCAGGATGTCATCCAGGTAGACATACGCGAAGCGGGACAGCATGTCCCGGAGTACGTCGTTCACCAATCCCTGAAAGACGGCAGGGACATTGGTGAGACCGAATGGCATGGCCAGGTATTCATAATGACCTGTGTGGGTGTTGAAGGCCGTCTTCCACTCGTCCCCCTCCCGAATCCGGACCAAGTGGTAGGCGTTGCGGAGATCCAATTTGGTGAAGAATTGCCCCTCCTGAAGGTTGTCGAACGCCGATGACATTAATGGGAGTGGGTAGCGGTTCTTAATCGTGATAGCATTGAGCCCCCTGTAGTCAATACAAGGACGCAGGGTTCCATCTTTCTTTTTGACAAAAAAAAATCCTGCGCCAGCGGGGGATGACGAAGGGCGGATGATACCTGAGGTTAGAGACGTGGAGATGTACTCCTCCATAGCTTTGTTTTCTGGGGCGGACAATGAATACAGGTGGCCTCTGGGTGGAGTAGAACCAGGAAGAAGGTTAATAGGACAGTCATAGGCGCGATGAGGTGGTAATGTGCAGGCACGGGACTTACTGAATGCCTGGCCGAGATCGTGATATTCGGGGGGCACTAGTGACAGGTCGACTGGTCTCGCCTTAGCCATGGACAAGGGATCCCCAGGGGTGGTAGCGGAACGCAGGCATGACTTCTGGCAGAAAACACTCCACTCCCGGATGTTTCCAGTCGCCCAGTCAATGCTGGGGTTGTGGGTTGCCAGCCAGGGTCCGCCAAGCACTACAGGAGCAAGAGGGGATTCCATGAGGTAGAACGCCAGTTTTTCTCTGTGATTCCCAGAAACTAGCAGATCCAGTGGCTGGGTGATCTCCTGGATCTCGGCTAGGGGCGTGCCCATCAGGGTCTTGGTTTGGAGGGGGGTCGCTAAACGAGATACTGGGACTCCTATGCGACGAACCAGGGTAGGGCAGATGAGGTTAGCATCGGACCCCGAGTCAATCAGAGCCTGCACCGGGAACAGTTCTCCTTGCCAGGAGAGAAGGACATGGAGCATGGGGCGTTGAGGTCGGAAGGTAGAAAACTGAGAGGCGCCCGTCAGAACCTTCCTCTTCACTGACGGGCGCTGTCTTTTACCGGACAGGATAACCGGAAATGTCCCTTGCCTCCGCAGTACAGGCAAAGTCCTCTCCCGGCGGCGCTGGCGCTCGGTCTCGGACAGATGAGTCCGATTCACCTGCATGGGCTCCGCAGTCGCCGTGGGTTGAGCGGGGAAGTCGGGTCGTGTCGTTGGCGGAAACGGGGAAGCAGGAGACTCCTGACGCCTCTTTCCTCTCTCCTGCAGACGAGTGTCGATGCGGATAGCCAGGTCCACGAGTCTGTCCAGGTCCTGGGGTAGATCGCACACGGTTAGTTCGCCCAGAACCCGCTCGGAGAGGCCGTGCAAGAAGGCATCGAGGTGGCCACGGCATTCCATCCTGCTGAGGTCGCCAGGGTCCGGAACTCGATGGAGTAGTCCGAGACGGATTGTCCTCCCTGGCGAAGCTGAAGCAGTTGACGTGCCGCCGCCCGTCCGACCGAGGACGGTCGAAAACCCTTCTCATCTCCTCCGCGAAGGATGAGAAGGTCGTGAGAGTAGGGTGTCCAGACTCCCAGAGAGAGGTTCCCCATAGGCGAGCTTTTCCCCAAGGAGTGTGAGTACATAGGCGACCCTCGCTCGTTCCGTAGGGAAATGAGGAGGGTTGGAGTTCGAACACAAGTGAGCATTGACTCAAAAAAGCGCGACATGAGTTGGGGTCGCCCAGGTAGCGTTCGGGGGTAATCGTGGTTCGGACCCCTCTGATAGCCAGCTTGCGTCTGCACCTGGATAGCTGCGTTCTGTGCAGAACGGGCCGTTTCTGCAGACTCCTGAGTGATACAGACCATGGACGAAAGCTGCTCCGCCAGAGCTTGGACGGTCTGCTGCAACGTCCGCAACTCCGGCCGTGATGCTCAAGGCGAATTTCGTGGGTAACGGGCAACGCCGCTGGGATCGGATCGTCCGCTGGTTCCATCCTGGCCAGATTGTTCTGTCACGACAGGGACCAGAAAACCAGGCGCGGACCCAGAAATGCAGAAACTTCTTTTATTAGGTGAACAGGCAAAGGTCAGGCAGGAGTAATCAGGGCAATGCAGAGATCCAAAGGATGGTCGGGGACAGGCAGAGTTCGTTGCGGGCTTCAGGGGTATCAGGGGCAGGCAAGGCGTGGTCAGTGGGCAGGCGAAGGTCGAAAACGAGAAGGCAGTCCAGGGAACACAGGGAGGAGCGGGAACGAGACTGGGGTAATGACGAACACTGTAGCACAAGCACGAACATGAACACGAAGCAACAAAACGCTGGGAAACAGAGATAACGCGGGAGAGTAATGTGAGCATAACGCAAAGCACAAGACAATCTGGCAACGACATGGGAAAACACACAGCTTAAATACATTTAGACATAACGAGAAACAATCAGGAATAAACATGAATGCAGCTGACTGCAATCAGACACATGAGGAATTAAGTGAAAACGATAATACAATGACAAGACTGGGAACAGGTAAGTGAAAGTGAAAACACGGACCAGACAACCAGGAAAACATGGAATAAATGAAAACACTTAATTACGGGGAACACGAACACGAGACGTGACACATTGTAATTCACATGTAATTCAATTTGCTTGTATCATATCGGTGCCTAGTGTATTGAATTTCAATATAATGTACATGAAAGACTTAATCAAACCACAGGGAGAAACAATATTTGTTTGTATTAGGTGGTGTTGGAAAGATTGCAAATGGACTACAGCACACTTTCCACTCCCAAGTTTACTGATATGATACCAACTGCTTCATAATGAGGAAGTGAACCTAATGATGGTGACACATGTACAAACAAGATATATTCCATAACATCAACAAAACATGAAATGATGGAATTTTTCTCGTGGAAGAATGGTGTTGCATCCCGCCAACAGAGTTCCAGACACTTCTATGACACAACGCATCATTGAAGCTGTCATTGTGGCTTGTGGTGGCCCCAAAAAAAACACTTTATGTTGGTGTTTCCTTTACTTTGATAGTTACCTGTATATCACATGGTCAAAGTTCACCTCTACATTTTGTTAGCTGGGTAACCAAAGATATTTGCAGTCACAATTCTGACAGCATGTGTCTTATCCAAAAGCGTATGGAGAGATATACAAAGGCCCTGTCCAATTTCAAGTTTTAAAAAATAAAAACAGATAGGAAGTTTTTAATAAAACATTTCATAAATAAAACATGTTATTAACTTTGTACAATCAACAGGAGTGCAGAATATGACATAGCCCTTTCTCTTTCGACTCCAGGCTCTATACATGATAGAAATGTGACATAAATACTTTGTGAAAGCTGTTTGGAATGTTGGAGCAGCAGTTATGAATGCATTCTGAAGCCTTTAAAATAAAGTGTTGCCTCAAGTTTCATGCCAATATTCACAATGTTTACCACTTTTCACCTAATTTTGATATTATGTGCAAATACTGTACGTTTATTGGTGTACTGTAGCCATGTCTTTGACATAGCTATTTTCTTTTGATAACTTTTAAAGAGGAGTACACAATGAGGAAATGAATTGCATGTTGATACGATCATAGGCCACGGAACCGGTATGGCCAGTAGGGCCATACCTACTTTGACGTGCATCAAACATCAAACATTGTGTAAAAAATCAAATCTATCAGCAAATACATTCTTAACGTTCTTAATGTATTGCACTTTTGCGCGCTTCCCAGGCTAATTTCCACTAGCTGTAATCCTACGTACAGTACGTAACCCATTACAAGCAACAAACTCTGTTTCCTAATGATTTATTGGTTATTTGTGTCATGTGAGCTTAGCATCACAGTAACGTGAATTTCACAGAACAAATACCAGCGCTCTATCTAAGCTAGTGTGTTCACTAAAGTTTAAGCAATAGTAACGTTGAATTGGAACAATGAAGCGTCGAAAAAGAACTGATTTCTTCGGGTCAAAGTTAACCAAGGCGGCTGAGACAACCACCGTCACTCCAGCCCACGATGAGCCCTCTGAGGAACCAGCAGTAGAATTTCTAACTGTCACTGCTCCAGCTAGCCCCTCTGCTATCGAACGCCAGACAGCTCATAATCCATACACGTATTCTTATTATGATACACGTATTGTTTTATGATACGTGTATTAAATGAATACACGCATTGTTATGTTACAAGTATGTTTTATGATACGTGTATCAATGAAAGTTGAACCCGCACACTGTGTGTAAAAAGAGGGAATATCCCAAAACAAGGTGAAGGCTCGATGTACAATTCAAAAGTCTTTTAATCCATAAAAATGAAACAGGATTTAGGAGACAAAAAAGACAGGTCAAATGACCATCATCATGTAGTACCATAGACCATAGTACACCTAACAGTGTACTATGCATTTACCTGTATTGTGTAGTTTACTAATAATCTTATTTGATAAATGGCTACATCGTTCCCACATGATTTATGCAGATAGTCTAATTCCAGTAAAATACTCCCTCTATCTCATGTTTATTCCAGTGTACCAAAAATCAGTTTGGCCTTTACGTGGACTGATGACAAAACCATCCTGTCACAGCCTGTTTTGCATATCATTCTACAGCACTATGTACACTTCCAATGACTTTCAGTGCAGAAAAACTGAAAGTACATGGACTCTTGGTCATCATCTATGAGCGAGTACAAATGCTCTGCGGTCACATTGTAGCCTATAGACTGGCCTTTTTCCACTCATTTGGCAAACACATATATGTAATCTCAATGCAATATATGTAATCTCTTGACTTGCTGACTCTACTGTGGTGGATTTTTTGAGAAGATAGGACAGTAGGGGGTAGGAAACAGGACTCGTGACTCAGACGCCAATTCCCAGGTGAAGCATTGTATTATTATATTCCTGTATAATGCAATGGGACCACATCGCCGTGGAATGTGTGTACTCTCTGTTGTGAGCCGTTCTGGATGGAAGCGCCTACTGAAGGGTATGAGGTCATTGTTAGTCTTAACGTTGGCCCCACATTTTGCCTCTGTGATTCTAGGGGGGTTGTTTGGGGCTGGGGTTGTATGGCCGGCTAACTGCAGATAACCGCCAGCATGATGTTTTAGTATCACACAAACATAAATAGTGTCTGTAGATAAGGTAAAGTGACACGTTGAGGCCGTAAAAACACGAGCAGGCGGCACAGATCACAGGCCTTAAATACAATGAACACAGAGAGGAGACCAAATGTAAATCTGAGTTGAGATCCACGGACCCATTAGTACAGTCGTAAGTTATTCCTGTCTAACAAAATATGTGCGCGGGAAAGGAGTCGGACACCAGACTTGAAGTTGACGGTGCCCCACTCATGATTTAATCAATCAGAACTCCCACATCATCAGGCAGGACTGCCAGAGCCTTAGAGCCTGGGCCCCTGTCATTTGAATTTATGGGCTCCGCCAAGCGCTGCTCTTAAGCAGAGAGGGACAGAGCTAAATTCCACCACACTTTAAATGTTTAACTTTGTAATAGAGATCCTGTATATACATATATTGCCAGCATTTGGGCTGCATAACAAGCATATTAAAATTATAGATCACTGGCATTAGGCCATTGAATAAAGTATGGGGCAAAAATGTATTCCTGTATTAATAAAGCTGTTATTAAGTTAAACAATTTAGCAAAGGCATAATACACAGTTGGGGCAGCTCAACGTTGGTTATATTTGTTTAGGGCCGTGTATGCCAGCCCAAGGCTGGTCATTTCTACCTAAGTCTGTGTATGTTTGCTCAAGATTTGGCTATGTCTGTTTATCCTTTTATTAATCTGTTAAATGGGGAAAGAATGAACAAGGCGAAGTTGAAGGGGCCTCAGAAGGATGGGCCTCTACGAAGTCAGGGGGAGGGGTTGAGCCAGGAGGGCGTGGTGGCCAACCTCCAAGGAGGAATTGAGGAGATTAAAAATGTGTGCACGTAAGAGGGGGGCAACTGTTTTTGCGCAAATTCAGCCAGGTTGTTGTATCTAAACTTGTGTTATATACAATAAACCGTATTTACCTCAGACTCTGACGATTGTGCTGTTTTGGGGCAGCGTTCCAATTCTACAACATTAATGGCGAGCCAGCCAGGAGAGACACGAGACACGGAGATCTGAGCGGGACCGCTACTGTCGATGCAACCTGGCCATAGGGGACAAGGTAAGCAGAGCCTATTTCACAAATCTGCTAGATTGGTTGCATTTGGGAGCAGTGGGTCCGCTCGGGCTGCGCTGCGGAAGGTCTCTCCTCCAAAGAACCTAAATTAAAGGGCGTACGGAGTCTGAGGTAATTTTATGTTTTGTGTGTTTGAATGCATTGAGGTGTATGCGAGTATGAGAGGGCATGTCACAAAGTCGCCTCTGCAGAGGAACTGGTGACACTGACTAGCGTCATTGGTAAAAGCATAAGGTCCATGTCTAGAGCGCTTGCCTGTGTGTGCAAGCGGCTTGCCTGTGTGCGCAAGCGACCAAGCGCTTCTAACATCGTTGTCGACAGCACTTGGCCAAAGTCCAGGGCGGACTAAAACCAAGCGCTTGCCTGTGTGTGCAAGCGGCCTGCCTGTGGTGTGCGGCGTGACGCTGTCGAGAACAGACGGTCGCTCAGGACGGGTTCAGGCATCGTTGCCGGCAGCACTTGGCCAAAGTCCAGGGCGGACTAAAACCAAGCGCTTGCCTGTGTGTGCAAGCGGCTTGCCTGTGTGTGCAGCGGCGTTGGCCGGCAACAGATGATTGGGCTCAAAGTGAGTTACGACCAAGCGCTTGCCAGTGTGCAAATGACGGGGCTGTTAAATGTAATTACGGCTCGCGCTGCTAAAAGTTAATTGTAGTGCGCAGATTGCCCCGTGCCACTAACGGTGACTTGTGGCCGCTAGTCAGGTTTGAGGGAGTTGTGAAGTTGGAATGAATTTGCAAACTGCTATATATGTGATGAAACTGTTGTATGTGTTTTGTGCAAGCATACGTGAGCTGTATGTGCTGTTTGTGCTTTGCGACGCTGTTAGTGTCTGTGAGTCTTTGTGGTTTGGGACGTCTCTTTATGTTGTATGTTGAATCGGCCGAATTATTACCAATATTGCCTGCTGATATGAGCTGGGGTTTGATGTGTGGCGTGCAGCGCTGCAGTGATATTTTGCAGAGTTACGCAGGTGTTAGATTACAGCCGGTATAAAGTTGTGGTAAACTTTGCAATAAGCTTGTCAAGATTCCGGTCTATTAGGATAAGGACTGTGAATAAATGAGCCCCAGGAAATAGTCAAATGAGCCCGTAAATAAGAGAGTAAAAGTTAATGTTTATTAGCCGCATAGGAAACCTTTTGAGCGATAAAAATAAAGTATAAAACACATATTGTATTTTGCCTTAGACATTAAATCAAGGGGACTTAGTTATTTACAAGCATTTACATTCAACTTTATGCAGGCTGTGAAATTAATTGTGGATATTTGGGTATTCGTGTTGTGGTGCTTTCTAGAATACAAGGTATACAGCGAGTTAAGTGTGTTGTTTCGCAAAAGTGCGGAGAAGGTTGATGCATTATTGTTGGGAAACACTTAATAGTTGGATAGGTTGTATTAACGGGAATATTTAGTGTATGCAGCGTGGAGGCATTGTCTATTTGCGCTGTGATAAGCCATTGCTTTGGGAAGCCTCAGATAGAGGGGGATTTCTTAGGTCTAGCTACCGGGTTTGATTTATCTTCTTGCGTTGACAAGCTAACGGGCAGTGAAGAAACTTGGGAAAATCGGAGCTCCGTTTGTTAACGGAGTCAAGAGGAATTGAGGTTATCAAAGCAGCACTTGCACGTTTTGAAACTTTGGCACTTCGCGCAGTGTATTAGACCCAGGAGATAATAAGAAGTGACAAACTTTAGTGGTTTTAGAGCTGTCGGCATGCGCAGCTCTTAGACTACTGTTAGCGCAGAAGGGGTTTTGGGGTTTCAGCGATTCGCAGGTGAATGCTTTACATCTGGCTTATTAGTAGCCTGCGTGACTCTGTTGATGTTCCTGACCCGCCCTTTTGTGTTTATTAAGTTCAATTCTACAACACTACGCTTTCTTGCGTCATGGACTGTAGGGTCAAATTTCTCACAGACAGCTATACCATAAGTCCAAGCATTGACTCTGGACCGAATTATTTGCGGCGTGACTCCAAACAGAATGGCACCCTTAGCAATGGCAAGCGGAGAGTCGTAAGGACACAGTACACTGCACCTTCTGCCGAAATGTTGGTGGATTTTCTCTCGTAAGAATTTACTTGAGGCATATCCTCCCACCAGCAGAATGTAGTCTACATGAATCTCGGGGGTTGACAGCACTGCCTCTACCTCACTGATAATCTGCTGTATGCTATTCTTGAAGAAGCTCCTGAGCTTTTCATATGTGATTTTGATGTAACCATGTGACCAGGACACACCCTCCACATCATTGAAGAACTCTGCAATCTCTTTCTTCTCCTCTGCGCATTTGATTAAGTTGCGGTGGCAGTGGACCTCCAGGTCCTGCTCCTCAGATGTGCATTTCTGTGTGGAGAATTGATACATCATCTTCTGCAGTTCTCCTGGGTGTTCTCTCTCATACCTGCCCCACACCCCATAATTGAAGATCTCTTTGAGAAAGGCCTTGAACTCCTGGTCCACATATGTCCCACCCCACCCCCCTCCAGAAGCTGTCAGTAATTATTTCAAGGAACCATTCTGCTGGACCTCGTACACTGTGATGTCAATGGTTCCACCTTGAAGCACAGAATGTAAATATTAGTACACGCTCAGGTAGGTTACAGCTTTACAATAGCAGAAAACCACTCAAGTTAAAACTATCTCCTGTTAACCACTCCACAGGAATCAGAAGCGCAAGGTACAATCAACAGCCCGGCAACAACTTTAAAATATCCTAGTTTCACTCAGTTTGAAAAAAATATATAGTTCACATTGTGTCACGACAGGGACCAGAAAACCAGGCGCGGACCCAGAAATGCAGAAACTTCTTTTATTAGGTGAACAGGCAAAGGTCAGGCAGGAGTAATCAGGGCAATGCAGAGATCCAAAGGATGGTCGGGGACAGGCAGAGTTCGTTGCGGGCTTCAGGGGTATCAGGGGCAGGCAAGGCGTGGTCAGTGGGCAGGCGAAGGTCGAAACGAGAAGGCAGTCCAGGGAACACAGGAGGAGCGGGAACGAGACTGGGGTAATGGCGAACACTGTAGCACAAGCACGAACATGAACACGAAGCAACAAAAACGCTGGGAAACAGAGATAACGCGGGAGAGTAATGTGAGCATAACGCATAAAGCACAAGACAATCTGGCAACGACATGGGAAAACACACAGCTTAAATACATTTAGACATAACGAGAAACAATCAGGAATAAACATGAATGCAGCTGACTGCAATCAGACACATGAGGAATTAAGTGAAAACGATAATACAATGACAAGACTGGGAACAGGTAAGTGAAAGTGAAAACACGGACCAGACAACCAGGAAAACATGGAATAAAATGAAAACACTTAATTACGGGAACACGAACACGAGACGTGACAGTACCCCCTAGGGACGCCACCTGGCGGATCACCAACCTGTACCGGATGCCGACGCAGGAATTCCTGGATTAGGGAGGGGTCGACGATATGTCTCTCGGGCACCCAACTGCGTTCCTCGGGACCGTACCTCCCAATCCACCAGAAATTGGCGACCACGGCCCCTCGTCGGACATCCAGCAGGCGGCGAACGGTGTAGACTGGGCCCCCTTCGATGAGCCGGGGAGGTGGGTGCGGACAGGAGGGCTAAAACGAGAGACAACATAGGGTTTTAGATGAGACACGTGAAACACAGGATGGATGCGGCGTAGGGAGGAGGGGAGGCGCAACTGTATGGCCGAGGGGGTTATAACACGAATAATGGGATAGGGACCAATAAATCTAGGGGATAATTTCTTACAAGAGCCCCGCAGAAGGAATGTCTTTGGCAGAGAGCCAAACCTTTTGGCGACCCTGTAGCGAGGGGCAGGGCGGCGGCGACGGTCGGCCTGGCTCTTCATAGCCGAGACGTGGCGAAGCAGGGTGGCACGTGCCCTCCGCCAAGTACTCTGGGCTCTACTGATGAAGGCCTTGGCAGATGGCACCTCCACCTCCTTCTCCTCCTCCGGGAACAGAGGAGGTTGGTACCTCAGACAGCATTGGAATGGAGAGATGGTGGAGGAAACGGGAAGGGAATTGTGGGCGTACTCTGCAGGGCAGGGAGCGTGACCAGGTAGTAGGGGTTTGTTCGGCTAGACAGCGCAGTCCCTTCCCCAACTCCTGGTTGTAACGTTCGTCTGGCCATTGGTCTCTGGGTGGAAACCGGAAGAGAGGTTAGGTTTGGCGCCCGATGAGAGCAGAACGCCCTCCAGAACCCGCTGGAAAACTGGGGCCCCGATCCGAGGTCATCTCCTGCGGCAATCCGTGGAGGCGAAAAACATGTTTGACCATGAGTTCAGCGGTCTCTTTAGCAGAGGGGAGTTTGGGCAGGGGAATGAAATGTACACTTTTAGAAAACCGGTCTACCACCGTAAGGACGACTGTGTTACCTTCTGATGGTGGTAGACCGGTCACGAAGTCTAGGGCGACGGGGGACCATGGGCGTTGTGGAACCGCCAAGGGCTGAAGGAGACCGCTGGGACGAGCGTTGGAGGACTTGGACCGGCACAGGGCACACAGGCTGTCACAAATTCGACTGTGTCGTTCTTCATAGTGGGCCACCAAAACCTACGCGATAGAAAGGCTAGGGTGCGTGAAACCCCGGGTGACAGGCCATCGGGGAGGAATGGGCCTCCAGCACTTGAGACCGGGACGGTCTCCAGGCAAATAGGCGGTTGGCTGGCGTATCCCTGTGAGACCGTGTAGTGTGAAGTGCCTCCTCCACCGTCCGAACAATGTCAACTTGGCTGCTGCTAACACGCAGCTAGGGGCAGGATAGGTTCAGGGCTACTCTCCTCTTCTGGAGAGTCGTAGATCCGGGATAAGGCGTCGGGTTTGATATTCTTGAACCTGGGCGAAAAGACAGAGTAAAAACAAAACGGGCAAAAATAGGGACCATCTAGCTTGACGAGGGTTAAGCCGTTGAGCTGTGGAGATACTCCAGGTTACGATGATCCGTCCAAACCAAGAACGGCACAGTAGCTCCCTCTAACCAGTGTCTCCACTCCTCGAAAAAGCTAATTTAATGGCTAGGAGTTCTCGATCACCAATCATATAGTTTTCTTTCCGTTGTGGAAAGGCGGTGTGAAAAGAAGGCGCATGGGTGTACCTTATTGTCCTTGGTTGCTATGCGAAAGGATTGCCCCAGTGCCTGAATCGGAGGCATCCACCTCCACAATGAACTGGCGTGTGGGATCCGGGAGTGCGAGGATAGGGGCAGATGTAAACCGGACTTGAGTCTCTCCGAGGCCTCCTGGGCATCGGGGTCCATCGAAAATAAATCTTGGTGGAAGTGAGAGAGATTAATGGTGCGGCGACCGTGCTGTAATTCCGTCACTCTAACCGTCTGTAAAAGTTGGCGAATCCTAAAAAGCGTTGTAGTTGTTTACGGATGGTGGTGCGGGCCATTCCTGTACCGCCTGCACCTTGGTGGGGTCCATCTCCAGATGGCCTCGGGAGATGATAAAACCTAGAAATTGAACAGAGGTTTTATGGAATTCACACTTCTTGGCCTTGATAAATAGTTGGTTCTCAGAAGTCTCTGGATGACTTGACGACATGCTGTACATGTTCCTCCATAGTCTTAGAAAAGATCAGGATGTCATCCAGGTAGACATACGCTTTAAGCGACAGCATGTCCCGAGTACGTCGTTCACCAATCCCTGAAAGACGGCAGGGGCATTGGTGAGACCGAATGGCATGGCCAGGTATTCATAATGACCTGTGGGTGTTGAAGGCCGTCTTCCACTTCGTCCCCTCCCGAATCCCGGACCAAGTGGTAGGCGTTGGAGAGATCCAATTTGCGAAGAATTGCCCTCCTGAAGGTTGTCGAATCGCCGATGACATTAATGGGAGTGGGTAGCGGTTCTTAATCGTGATAGCATTGAGCCCCTGTAGTCAATACAAGGACGCAGGGTTCCATCTTTCTTTTGACAAAAAAAATCCTGCGCCAGCGGGGATGACGAAGGGCGGATGATACCTGAGGTTAGAGACGGAGATGCTCCTCCATAGCTTTGTTTTCTGGGGCGGACAATGAATACAGGTGGCCTCTGGGTAAGGAGTAGAACCAGGAAGAAGGTTAATAGGACAGTCATAGGCGCTGATGAGGTGGTAATGTGCAGGCACGGACTTACTGAATGCCTGGCCGAGATCGTGATATTCGGGGCAATTAGTGACAGGTCGACTGGTCTCTCCTTAGCCATGGACGAGGGATCCCCAGGTGGTAGCGGAACGCAGGCATGACTTCTGGCAGAAAACACTCCACTCCCGGATGCTTCCAGTCGCCCAGTCAATGCTGGGGTTGTGGGTTGCCAGCCAGGGTCCGCCAAGCACTACAGGAGCAAGAGGGGATTCCATGAGGTAGAACGCCAGTTTTCTCTGTGATTCCCAGAAACTAGCAGATCCAGTGGCTGGGTGATCTCCTGATCTCGGCTAGGGGCGTGCCCATCAGGGTCTTGGTTTGGAGGGGGTCTTCAACGAGATACTGGGACTCTATGCGACGAACCAGGGTAGGGCAGATGAGAGGTTAGCATCGGACCCCGAGTCAATCAGAGCCTGCACTGGAACAGTTCTCCTTGCCAGGAGAAGGACGTGGAGCATGGGGCGTTGAGGTCGGAAGGTAGAAAACTGAGAGGCGCCGTCAGAACCTTCCTCTTCACTGACGGCGCTGTCTACCGGACAGGATAACCGGAAATGTCCCTACCCTCCGCAGTACAGGCAAAGTCCTCCCTCCCGGCGGCGCTGGCGTCGTCTCGGACAGATGAGTCCGATTCACCTGCATGGCTCCGCAGTCGCCGCGGGTTGAGCGGGAAGTCGGGTCGTGTCGTTGAGGCGGAAACGGGGGAAGCAGGAGCTCCTGACGCCTCTTTCTCTCCTGCAGACAGTGTCGGTGCGGATAGCCAGGTCCACGAGTCTGTCCAGGTCCTGGGGTAGATCGCACACGGTTAGTTCGGTCAGAACCCGCTCGGAGAGGCCGTGCAGAAAGGCATCGTAGGTGGCCACGGCATTCCATCCTGCTGAGGTCGCCAGGGTCCGGAACTGATGGAGTAGTGGTCGAGGCGGATTGTCCTCCTGGCTGGCTGAAGCAGTTGACGACGTGCCGCCGCCCCGTCCGACCGAGGACCGGTCGAAACCCTTCTCATCTCCTCCCGAAGGATGAGAAGGTCGTGAGAGTAGGGTGTCAGACTCCCAGAGAGAGGTTCCCCATAGGCCAGCTTTTCCCCAAGGAGTGTGAGCATAGGCGACCCTTCGCCGTCTGTTCCGTAGAAATGAGGACGGCTGAGTTCGAACACAGTGAGCATTGACTCAAAAAAGCGACATGAGTTGGGAGTGCCAGGTAGCTGCGAGAAGTGTCGTGGTTAGGACCCCCTCTGATAGCCAGCTTGCGTCTGCACCTGAATAGCTGCGTTCTGTGCAGAACGGGCGTTTCTGCAGACTCTGAGTGATACAGACCATGGGCTTAAAGCTGCCCGCCAGAGCAGGCGGTCTGCTGCAACGTCCGCAACTCCGCTCGTGATGCTCAAGGCGAATTCCGTGGTAACGGCAACGCCGCTGGGATGGATCGGTCGCTGGTTCCATCTACAGATTGTTCTGTCACTCTATTAGGACCAGAAAACCAGGCGCGGACTCCAGAAATGCAAGAAACTTCTTTATTAGGTGAACAGGCAAAGGTCAGGCAGGAGTAATCAGGGCAATGCAGAGATCCAAAAGGATGGTCGGGGACAGGCAGAGTTCGTTCTGCCAGGCTTCAGGGGTATCAGGGGGCAGGCAGGCGTGGTCAGTGGGCAGGCGAAGGTCAGCGAGAAAATCCCGAGAAGGCAGTCCAGGAACACAGGGAGGAGCGGGAAGCGAGACTGGGGTAATGACGAACACTGTAGCACAAGCACGAACATGAACACGAAGCAACAAAACGCTGGGAAACAGAGATAACGCGGGAGAGTAATGTGAGCATACCAGCACAAGACAATCTGGCAACGACATGGGAAAACACACAGCTTAAAAATACATTTAGACATAACGAGAAACAATCAGAATAAAACATGAATGCAGCGGCTGCAATCAGACACATGAGAATTAAGTAAAGCGATAATACAATGACAAGACAGGAACAGGTAGTGAAAGTGAAACACGGACCGAACAACCAAGGAAAAACATGGAATAAATGAAAACACTTAATTACACAGAGAACAATTACGAGCGTGACACATTGTAATTCACATGTAATTCAATTTGCTTGTATCATATCGGTGCCTAGTGTATTGAATTTCAATATAATGTACATGAAAGACTTAATCAAACCACAGGAAAAAGCAATATTTGTTTGTATTAGGTGGTGTTGGAAAGATTGCAAATGGACTACAGCACATTTTCCACTCCCAAGTTTACTGGTATGAAACCAACTGCTTCATAATGAGGAAGTGAACCTAATGATGGTGACACATGTACAAACAAGATATATTCCATAACATCAACAAAAACATGAAATGATGGAATTTTCTCGTGGAAGAATGGTGTTGCATCCATGCCAACAGAGTTCCAGACACTTCTATGACACAGCGCATCATTGAAGCTGTCATTGTGGCTAATGGTGGCCCAAAAAAAACACTTTATGTTGGTGTTTCCTTTACTTTGATAGTTACCTGTATATCACATGATCAAAGTTCACCTCTACATTTGTTAGCTGGGTAACCAAAGATAATTGCAGTCACAATTCTGACAGCATGTGTCTTATCCAAAAGCATATGGAGAGATATACAAAGGCCCTGTCCAATTTCAAGTTTTTAAAAATAAAAACAGATAGGAAGTTTTTAATAAAACATTTCATAAATAAAACATGTTATTAACTTTGTACAATCAACAGGAGTGCAGATTATGACATAGCCCTTTCTCTTTCGACTCAGGCTCTATACATGATAGAAATGTAACATAAATACTTTGTAAGCTGTTTGGAATGTTGGAGCAGCAGTTATGAATGCATTCTGAAGCCTTTAAAATAAAGTGTTGCCTCAAGTTTCATGCCAATATTCACAATGTTTACCACTTTTCACCTAATTTCTATATTATGTGCAAATACTGCACGTTTATTGGTGTACTGTAGCCATGTCTTTGACATAGCTATTTTCTTTTGATCACTTTTTAAAGAGGAGTACACAATGAGAAATAAATTGCATGTTATTAATCATAAAT
>JAINUG010001023.1:0-35741 GCA_029706075.1 Aldrovandia affinis
ACTGTGCTGTACACATCCTGGTCTGGAGAAACAAGCCCAATGTATATACCTCCGATGGGTTTGAAACTGTAGGTGTATCCATGGTTTGGACTGTCAAAATGAAGGTTCTCTCTGTTGAGCGTTTGTCACTGCTGCGTGCCTGTTCTGTGGGTGTTACTGCAGCCTGCACTATTTTATATGAAGCAGGATGCGGTCCTGAGGGGAGAGGAAGTGTGTCAGGCCATACGTAGCTGTGAGTGAGGAGGAAGAATTGTGATCAGGGTCAGGGTACTGAGGTGCAGGAGGGAAGCTGGGGATCAGAGGAGAGAGGTGAGGGGTGAAAATAAGCAGGACTCGACTGGAGAAGAAGGGGATTCACTCACACCAAAACAAAACTATTAGTAGATTCATCACATTACATTTTGAATATATGTAAGATGAAGGCTTTAGTAATCCACAAAATGTAAGATTGTTCTCAGTTTTATTTTGCTCATCCATGACGCTGGATCCATGGTGTTAATCCACTCATATCCCCAGTTTAATGCCCTCACATGCCTACTCTCTCTGTAGAACACTCATATAATTTTCAAGGTGAGAATTTGGTTATTTGTCGTCCTTCTGTGTTGTGTTGTGTTGTGAGTTATTGGTTTTGAGGTTTTGTTTTAAAAATGAACATTTTTATTGCCTGCTTTAGTAGAACTGATTCTGTCTCATTCTGTCCAATAAACGTTCATATCTCACTCTTTTCATAATGCAGAGTTATAGTGAAGTGGCGCTAATGTTACTCTCTCTCTCTCAGTCTCTGTCTCTCTCTCTCAGTCTCTGTCTCTGCCCTCTGTCTCTCTCTTTCCCTCTCCCCCTCTCTATCTCTCTTTCTCTCTCTCTCTCCCTCTCTCTTTGTCCCTCTGTCTCTGTCTCTCTCTGTTTTCGTGCTAATTATCCCCTCCCTCGTATGAGAACTTGCTGCCGTAGTCTGGCCAGTAGTGAGCGCTGTACCGCCTCCTTCGAGCCAGTGCCCGCCTAAGCCGAAGCCTGTCACCAATGCACAGGACCACTCATATATGCAGCGAGTCTTTCCTTCAGCTTTTATCCCTCCCCCCTCCCTGGGGCGGACAGCCAACTGCCGCCCCCTAGTGGCACTCCCGGCCAGAGCCGAAACTGGCGCGACCGGTGGAATTGAACCCCGGTCGCCGTGGCCAGCGTCGAACGCTCTTACCGCTAGACCTTCCCCTGCCTGATACACACTCCCTTCTGATTCACAGTGTAATTTATTTCCCTTTCATTCACAAACTGTGAGTGGAGGAATTGCTCTCCACTGTGGTCCTCTGGAGGAACGGCGATGAGTGAACACAAGATCTTGTGTCGCTCACTAAATTAAGCTCCTGCTCACATCAAACCAGATCAAACAGCCGCTCGCTGGTGTTGAAAAGCTGGCTCCACTCGACTCCAGTCACTGCTCATACCACAGAGTGACACGGCCAGAATGTTGGGAAATTATTTGTGTTGTGGTGCCAGGACGTTTTACACACTTTTCGCCCGACACCTTTTCGAATCACCTTGGGACAGTTCCGTAAACAAATAGTTATTTCTGGTTTAAGTGTGTTTCAGTTCAGAGACAGGTTGATCTGAGTGGACTCATCACAATTGGAGATGTTCCCGGCTGGAAAGCCAGCACTTATCCCGTCAGTGTGGGTCTGAGCTGAGACGGGCTGATTTATCATACAGGAGCACATTCACAGTGTGGGAGATTAATGGGCCCCATGTGTCATGTCAAAGAAGCAAACATGCCACTCTCTCTCTAATATATAATATGTGCCATTTAGCAGACGCTTTTATCCAAAGCGACTTACAGTAGTGAATGCATACATACAAGTGGTCCCAGCGGGAATTTAACCCACAACCTAAGCATTGCCAACGCTGTGCTTGCTCTCTCTCTCTCTCTCTCTCTCTCTCTCTCTCTCTCTCTCTCTCTCTCTCTCTCTCTCTCTCTCTCTCTCTCTCTCTCTCTCTCTCTCTCTCTCTCTCTCTCTCTCTCTCTCTCTCTCTCTCTCTCTCTCTCTCTCTCTCTCTCTCTCTCTCTCTCTCTCTCTCTCTCTCTCTCTCTCTCTCTCTCTCTCTCTCTCTCTCTCTCTCTCTCTCTCTCTCTCTTTCACACACACACACACAGACGTGCACACGAGACTCCCTTACGTGCTTCACGGTGGACCCGAGCCGGCTCACCCTCTCCCCTCCCCCTGGGGCGGACAGCCAAACACCGCCCCCGATCGGGGCTGATGACCAGGGCCGGTCTGGTAGAGACGCGGGTTTCGAACCGCGACCCTGACAGGCGAGGTTAAACTTTTAATGTTACTTCAGACGTGAACATAATATCAGGGGAAATCTTTCCCCCTAAATGTTATAAATATAAACATGAGTTCAGTCCAGATGAGTGACGTTCTGTAGTGCTGCAGTGAACACCAATAAATACAAAGCCATTCTGAGTGATCACCTTCATCCTGTGGTGAAGCATTTCTATCCTGATGGGAGTGGTCTCTTCCAGGATGACACTGTGGTTACTGAATGGTTTGATGAGCATGAAAATGATGTAAACCATATGCCATGGCCGTCTCAGTCACCAGATCTCAACCCAACACTGAACACTTATGAGAGATTCTGAGCGGGCGCCTGTGACAGCGTTTCCACCACTATCAACAAAACACCTAATTTTTAATGGAAGAGTGACTTTACCGTCAGAAAATTAATTCGAATTTAACTTTAATAAAACATCCATACCCAGTAAAGGCTGACACGCTTCTCCGACCCATAAATTAGCCGTTATCTCTGCAGGCCCTACTGAAATGGACATAGGCTGCGTCTGTTGTAACGTCACAGCCTGCCCCCCTACACCAAGGCAAGATATTGTTCTTTGCATATGAAGCAGGTAAAACAGTGAGTTCAGCGCCAGTGTCTAGAAGGAAATCAATGTCTATTTGCCGGTTAATGGTCGCACAGACATAACGTCCGTCTTTTGATTGCCTCACTTCTGCCGCTGTGTCTCAGTGAGGCGTCCTTTCGTTTAAAGGAACCGCAGAAAGAATGCCCTGTTTCTGACTGTCGTTCAAGCTTGCAAAGCGTTTGTCCAAATCCTCCGTGTCCTCCTCTGCGTAATTGTTATTGCTACGTTTATCATTTGTGCGGTTATGTCCATGACTATTCAAAGCACGAATCTTACATTCTGTATCCAATTCAACCCTTCTAGCTGCTGATAAGAGCTGATCAAAGGTAATGGTTTCATCTTGCCAGTCGGGTTTGCTAAGCTTACATTATTACATTGCAGGCATTTGGCAGACGCTCTTATCCAGAGCAACGTACAACAATGTGTTAACCGTAGTCAAGAACAGTTTAGCTGAAAGCCACCCTAGTGGGAAGTACAGTTCCTAGATGCTAGAGCAACCACATAGTTAAACTAGGACCCTGTAGGTAAATCTGTAGCCACAATTCAAAGGTAGCAATAAAGCACTCAATGCAGAAAATAATGCCTAAGCCTAATACAATACATAGACAAGCAGACATGTGTAATACTGAGCAACTATGTCCCTAAGTTAACAAAAACTTTAAACAAAAACGTAAAAAACAGTTGATGTTTTGTTTTTAAATTTTCTTACAATTTCTATTATATCTATTTAATTTACCCCACAAAGGAACATAGAACTGATATTACCATAAATCAGATTATTAAACATATATTTTTTATCATCAGGTACAACAATTTTACTGGCCAAATTAGTGCCAACACCAACAAAATAATCGTTGAAGTCATCAACAATGTTTTTTAAATTGTCCACTGTATCATCAGAGCTATTTCAAAATTAACTTGGAAATTCAGATTTATAACATCTATTCCGAATAATATGATTGATTACTTTCCAAGTCCTTTGAATGTTGTTTTTACTGTCCTCTAATATTTTATTATAGCATTCCTTCTTCTGTAGTCTCATAATGGAAGTCAATTTATTCTTATACAACTTATATTTTTCTTCACTTTCACTGGTTCTCAGTTGTAAATATTTATTATAAAGTACATTTTTCTTTTTGCACGCCCTTTGCATACTATTAGTCATCCATGGCTTTCCTTTGTATTTATCCTTCACCCAGCACTTTCTAATAGGACAATGTTTGTTGTATACCTCTATAAATGTGAACAAAAATGCATCATAGGGCTGAGTAGGATCGTCAACATACACCTCATCCCAATTGCAGTTTGTAAGGTCCATCTTTAAGGCCTCAATTCTTTCTGGAGTCCTTATTCTTACTCATTTACAAGAAGGCTCACTTACATCAACTGGACATTTAACCTTTAAATTATGCGAGATCACAAATATAGGAAGATGATCACTGATATCACTTAAAAACAAACCACTTGTTGTTGGGCCATGAACATTAGTAAAAATGTTATCAATAAGTGTGGCACTCTCCTTAGTTATCCTACTAGGTTTGTTAATAAGGGTGTCTTTCTTAGCCCTCTTTGCTTTAACGCTTTTCAGTTCTTCGGCTAGATTTGTAACTTTTCTCTCTCAATGTCAGGGAGGCGGTCGGTTTCAGCCTTGGCATTTATTTCATTCTGCCTCCGCATATGACTAACAATAAGCACAGCAAGGGGAAGTTTACGTTTATCCGCACGTTGTAATTTACCGCACGCTTTCTTCATATCATCCAAACTCCACACCTTATCTTCGTCAACTTGAAAACCATACTTATTTCAATGTACCTTTCCATGTCCTCCAACTTCAAATATGACTAGATAAAACCCTTCGTTTCATTGATAAGAGAATCACTGTTAACATCAGGTATGGCCTTTCTGCCTTTCTCAGAAGTGGGAACCTGCCTCTTATCTCGTTTCCCAAACATGACTTCAGTTACAAGATTAAAACTTACTGACAACTCAAACTTCAACTTCACAAATGATCAAAAACACGGTATACCGGACACAAGACGACGAAACACTTATACAGGCAGTCCCCGGGTTATGGACGAGATCCGTTCTTACGTCTGTCTTTAAGTCGAATTTGTATGTAAGTCGGAACAGGTACATACAGTTCTTATTACAGTTTTTTATTTATTGCCAAGACACATTTCTTGAAATTATGCTCCATTTCCCAAAACTCTAAACACAAATGCATAACTGCACACTCATCTTCACAAACTTCAAACTTCCATGTCAAAACCAAACTCTCCACTCAAAACCATGTCATCTTACATCTAAACCAAACTTTGCCTTCAGACATCACACAAAAGCCATCAAATACACATACACTACAAAATAGCCATTACACACTGGTGAGATCAATTCAAAACACTACCGTAAAAACCTGTTACTGTAATGAATAATGGCGCTTATGGTTTCCCCCCAGAACAACCTCTTTACATGATGAACACAATATATAGACACAACACGTATGAATTTGCTAATTTTTTAATTCCTCCACAGGGCTCCAGGGTGCGACCAAAAATCTATGAAATGCGACTAAGCATTTTCATTGGTTGCACCGGTGCACCTGAAATTTAGCAGGTCTGATTTAAACATTTTTTCTGTAGATTATTTTGTCAGTGTATAGCGGGATTTTATGTAGGGGAGAGCGGGGTATGTTGGCACACTTTCCACTGTGTCTTACCTGTACTGGGCACAATACATCAGAGTGGTATAAATGTCATACCAAATGAAAGGTGGAAGTCTTGGGCACATATTTTGTATGAATTGCATTTTCATGTATTATTTCAGTATGGAGTTGTAGACAGTTACATAGAGGGTGTGCACTTGGGACAACTTACCCCACCAGTGGGTAAGTTGTCACATTGGATTATCAACAAATAAGAACACAACACAGTAATTGTGAAGAAAACATTTCTTTTTACTTTAAAATTCAAAAAACAACCAAGTACATTTCATTACAGAACTCATCTAATCAGACTCATCTTCCGAGTCACAGTTCTGGCACACATAAATTGTGTGGCCTGGGGTGCAAGCATCATGGGCCCACTTCTTGCATCTCCCACACTGCACCCAAGTCTCGTTTGGGCGGCTGTTCGAAAATGGCTCCATGCAGACTAGGCATAAGCATTCCCCTTCATCCGCTGGTGACTCGTCCAGGTTTCTTTTTACCCTTGCCTTTTTATTCCCAGAAACAGCCTTTTTTAGATTGCGATGTTTCAATTTGTA
Organism: Aldrovandia affinis; assembly: GCA_029706075.1. Taxonomy (NCBI): domain Eukaryota; kingdom Metazoa; phylum Chordata; class Actinopteri; order Notacanthiformes; family Halosauridae; genus Aldrovandia; species Aldrovandia affinis. The sequence goes on from JAINUG010001023.1 coordinate 6,176, forward strand.
GTGCTTGCTTCACGGGTGTGTCTGTTAAAATTGCGGTCCTGCGCCGCTTTCTTCCGTTATTAGCTTGTTTTCGGGGACCAGCTTTTGGAAATGGCCGGAGGTCCTCTGGAGTTGGTAGTCTGCTGGCATGGGAACTGACCGGGTCTGGGTGTGTCTCTGTGCCTGTGCTTGTGCCTGGCAGGGCAGGGTTGGTGCTTGTACCTGGCAGGGCAGGGTTGGTGCTTGTGCCTGGCAGGGCAGGGTTGGTGCTTGTACCTGGCAGGGCAGGGTTGGTGCTTGTGCCTGGCAGGGCAGGGTTGGTGCTGGGGCCTGATGGGGCAGGGCGATCCGTGACATAGGATGGCGCAAACTCAGTTTCCAAAAAGATGTCCCTGTTGTAAGGCTGTACCCCAGCTACCCTAAAGCCAGCCTGAATGTTCAGGGGGGTTGCCGCCACAGGATACGCGATTGCCACAATCCCAGGAATGTCATAAATAGTCATTGTTTTCCCAGGATTGTTCCTCATCCATGCATCACACGCCGTGTTGATGTGCCTTTTTAGCGGCCCGTAGACAGACCTGTCTAAGGTTGAAGCCGATGAGAGCAGTGGGGTGGGAACGAGACCATAATTATGCCGTTTTCTTTGGCGTAATTGAGTCCATCAATGGACATATGAGATATGTGGTTGTCCAGAAGCAGCAAAGATGGTTTCTCCTTTGAGCATTTTGTATGCTCAGTGAAATGTTTAAGAAAGTCAACAAAGTGCACATCTTTCATCCACCCGATGGATTTGCCGCCCCCTGCTGCCAGGTGGTCCGCTGTTTAAAAATGGTCTCGGAAGTTGACACGGGGAATATGAAATATGGAGGTATACTATTTCCTGTGGCTGACACAGCACAGGCCAGTGTGACCAGTGTCCCCCTTTCAGCGGAGGTCAGCGACCCTACTTGTTTGAATCCGCATCTGGCCACTACTTTGTCAGGCTTATGGACCGTGGTCACCCCAGTTTCGTCCACATTCCATATGTCCCCCGGTCCAAATCGATGCCTGTCCAGCACATTGGCTAAATTGTCGAAGAAGGCATTTACATTTTCCCGGTTGAAGCTACTAGCTCTGGCAAGGCTCGTTGCCTCAGGCTTTCTTATCGACAGCATTGGGTGCCTTTTTAAAAAGGCTGTAAACCATTCGAGCTGGCCTTTTCTGTTTCAGCCCACGTTGGTGAGAACTTCAGCTTGTGTGCCACAGCAAACTGGTAGGCAAGTCTTTTGGTCTCACTAGGCGACAGACCGAAATAAATGTCCGCTGACCTGGCAATATAATGAACCAGCTGCATCTCCAACTCAGGTGGAAATATCTGCCGTGGCTTTCTATAGCCAACCAATGTTGTTGGCATGGCTGCCTGACTGACAATCTCTTCGCTGGTAATCTTTTCACAATACCGAGCCAGAGTACGGTAGTTTATATTAAAATCGTTTGCTGTGCTTCTGATTGATATGTTCTCCAGCTTCACCTGTCTGACTGCCTTCAGCATTATATCCGGAGCTGTGCTACCATTCTCTGTCTTTCTTTTATAATTTCGCACCATCATCTCACTTTATTTTTGGTTCCTTCGTTTGTTTGTTCCTTTCCTTCCTCCCCTCAATGCATATTTCCTTCAAAAACAAATTTAAATTAGCCTCATGTGACAACTTGCCTCAAAGCCATTTAGACAACTAGCCCCAAACGGGCATGTGGGCAAACGTTTGTTAAAAAACACGGTTAGTTCGACAAAATACTGCAGCTAACATATAAATAAACACCTTATTGTTTCCCTCATTCGGTACAGAAACATAATTTAGGACATTTTTATACCTAACACGGTTTTATTACATGAAATACACGACACCATTTACTTACTTTTGCAGGAAAAAGGTGAACGCCTTCTGCTTGACTGCAATTAAAGAGGCCTGTGACCACCTGTGCAAAGTAATTTCAAGCTGGCCCTAATTGCACCAAAGCAGCTATTCCATTTTTAGATGGCGCCCCTGTGGTTGGAGGTATGAACAGTGTGACAACTTACCCGTGTGACAACTTACCCTGCTCTCCCCTACATCTTGCATATGTGCTGTGCGTCTTTCTCTGTGTGTGTGTGTGTGTGTGTGTGTGTGTGTGTGTGTGTGTGTGTGTGCATGTGTGAGAACGTGCGCCTGTGTGAGACCGCGCCCTGCACTCCTCCCACATTCCTTGCGCGCAAACGCGAGAAATCGTGAGCTATCACAACCTGAAACGTCATTTACAACGAAGAGATCTATCGATTCTTTTTTCGTTAAGAAGAATGCTGCGGTGCCCGTTACACTTGTCCTCGGCCCTGAAACGCCCAACCCAGACCCAACATCATCGGCAGAGATAGACTCATCTGACTCCGAGCCAGAGCCACAGCCTACCACATCCAAAAAGGCCAAAACATATGCCTTTCAATGGCTTGTCCAATTTCCGTGACTCCGCTATAATAAAACGGCCAACATAATGCATTGCATTTATTGTAAAGAGTGCGGCCAAAGCATGGCTGGTAACAGTGCTTTTGCATTCGGAGCATCGACGTTCCGAATCGAAACGATGAAAAAGCACAATTGATCTAAGGAACACGTCCTGTGCCGTGACAGGTGCGTGGCCGGCAGAGCAGCCCCCCTCCCCGCGGCGTTTCAGCGCCAGGCAGCGGCCAAGCGAAGCAGTGAGGAGTTGGAAATGATCATTACATTCAACACTGCTTATAATATAGCCAAAGAAGAGCTCCCTTTTACGAAATGTAAGTCCGAGATCATCCTTATGAAGAAGAACGGGCTGAATGTGAACCCGACGTACAGCAACGACACTGCCTGTGCCCAGTTCATTGGAGTGATCGCGGACAATTTGACATAAGACGGGTGTCCAAATCGCGGATTCGACCTACATGTCATTTCTGAGGGGCATGCCCCAGCTGAGGGGGATATTCTGAAAGGACCCGGGAGCAGCGCACACTTTTGTTTGAGTTATTTGTGTTTGATTTATTTATTTGAGTTCGTCAAGCACTTTAAACATCAGCACTTTTTAAGTTTATTTTTTAAACAATTTAAGTTATTGCGATTTCTTGTTTGGTGTGCTGTGATTTAAATAAAGAAAAACATTTATCTGCACCTTATTCCTGTTTACAATCATTTACATAATGTGTTAAGAAATTACCAATGTGTATGGGAACTGACAAAAAAGGCGATGTCCGAAGGCGCCACGGAAACTGTTGGGTGCATCGAAATGATGTGCTGGTGCACCTAAATGACAAAGTTAGTCTGGAGCCCTGCTCAATGTACTGTAGTAAGATAAACTGAAATTGAGTGAAAAAGTAAATGTACTGTAAAAATATGCAACTGATACATAAAGAACGCAGAATACAGTAAAATAATTTCCATGTATTTACCAATATAGACCAATGCAAAAAAAAAACAGTTTGTACATAAAGACAGAAATCACATTTATTCTGCCTCAGCATCCCGTCTCTGGTCTGGGTCAGGCCAGAGATTCTCATCAACATCACAGGCAATCTTAGCCCTAGCCAGGCAGCGGGGGAACCCCTTGCATGCCTTATCTTATCTATCTATCCTGAGGTTCTGATTGGTGTGTGAACAATTTTGACACACACACACATGTCAAGAAGACCACAGTCGTTTTTACTCTCTGCCCAAATTGGGTGTTTGGCGGCATCTGCTTTTTGTAGCTGTCTTAAATTCGACATGACTTTACCGTCAGAAAATTCAAGACTCGAATTTAACTTTAATAAAACATCCATACCCAGTAAAGGCTGACACGCTTCTCCGACCCATAAATTAGCCGTTATCTCTGCAGGCCCTACTGAAATGGACATAGGCTGCGTCTGTTGTAACATCACAGCCTGCCCCCCTACACCAAGGCAAGATATTGTTCTTTGCATATGAAGCAGGTAAAACAGTGAGTTCAGCGCCAGTGTCTAGAAGGAAATCAATGTCTATTTGCCGGTTAATGGTCGCACAGACATAACGTCCGTCTTTTGATTGCCTCACTGCTGCCGCTGTGTCTCAGTGAGGAGTCCTTTTGTTTAAAGGAACCGCAGAAAGAATGCCCCATTTCTGACTGTCGTTCAAGCTTGCAAAGCGTTTGTCCAAATCCTCCGTGTTCCCCTCTGCGTAATTGTGCGTTGAGGGGGCATCGTTTCTGTATTGCTTTGGTGCCCTGCACTGTCTCCAAAAATGTCCCGGTTTCCCACAATTATGACAGTTGTTGCTACGTCTTATATCATTGATAAGAGAATCACTGTTAACATCAGGTAGCTTATGGCCTTTCCGCCTTTCTCAGAAGTGGGAACCTGCCTCTTATCTCGTTTCCCAAACATGACTTCAGTTACAAGATTAAAACTTACTGACAACTCAAACTTCAACTTCTCAAATGATCAAAAACACGGTATACCGGACACAAGTAGTACGAAACACTTATACAGGCAGTCCCCGGGTTACGGACAAGATCCGTTCTTACGTCTGTCTTTAAGTCGAATTTGTATGTAAGTCGGAACAGGTACATACAGTTCTTATTAATCGTCACTTAGTTAAATGTTTGTCTTAGTGTTGTTTGTTTCACCTTTCTGTGCATATAAAACACTGAAGAAAAACTCAAAATACGATAAAACATCTTAAACATAACATTCAGTATATAATACTACTGTAATAATAACAATACTGTAATATTAATAATAATAATACAGTAATAATAAAAGTAACTATGTACATACAATACTGTACTGTAAAAAAAAACATTAAAGAAACGCTTCGAGCCTTTTCTTGCACTAAAGAAAGGCTAATAGGCATATTACGCTGATTTTGGTCTTCTATCCAAATGATCAATAGCCTTTCCATCTCAATAATTAAACCATTGCGTTGTTTGGTAATAATTGTGGCATTCATCGGGGCATGGCCTTTCACATGCTCCATTATTCTCCCTTTGTCTTTTAAAATTGTTTTTTAAAAACCGATCGTTGACCGGCTGCAGCCCAATGGCTGATGGCGTTTCACCTCTCTCCGATTTCTTTATTATTTCAACTTTACTTTCCATGGTGATTGTTTTCCTTTTCTTTGATGCATCACCGGCAGTTGCATCGGATTTACGCTTTGGAGGCATCATTGTAAGGGTAAGAGAAAGAGAAAAACGGGACTGTGATCTGACTTAAAATAACTCACGGTGATCTCTGTTCCTTGAGCGACGAACCGCTGAAACCGCGCAATGTTTTCATGAGCATCACAAAGTAGTGCGTGCGTTCGTTATTACGAACCATTGTATTTAATTAATTTTTTAACATAGTAGGCCTTATGACAGTCCGTTCGTAAGTACGAGTTGTCCATAAGTCGGACGTTCGTAACCCGGGGACTGCCTGTACATTAAACATTAAACAATGACCACGATACAAAAAACGCTTGAACGGACAACGGATAGTTTCTCATACACACGTCAGGGTAGAGCAAGTTTTATACACCAGCGTTAAAATCATGAATGCTGCCACAGGCAGCTCTTGTAATCAGGGATCCTCTGAAAATCCCTGGTCACTCACTGGAGGATTCACTTAATTTAGTCCTTTAAATTAGTGAACTGTGCCCTGCTTCCCATCTACCTGGAATCCCCTACAACAGTGAGGCCGAACAAGCGCGCGCCGACGTTAAAATCACGAACGTCGCCACAAACACCCTGTTGCAATTATTATCTCTCTGAAAACCGTTAATCGCTCAATGGAGGATTCATTCATTTACTTCTTTAAATTATGAAATGTGCTTTGCTCGACTATGTCCCAGGGATTCCCTTTTTTCCCAAAACTTGCTCCCGTGGGGCAGTCTTTCCTCCCGCAAGAAGTAGTAGTACTTTCACAAACTTCAAGAGTACTTACTCAGCATACAATGATATTGCGATGGCAATATCAGCGTAGGTATTTCCTCTCCATTCCTTAATTACAACCGCACCACAGCGAATGCTCTCAGTTCGTTTATCAAGCTAAATAATTAGAAACAGAAAACTCACCGGATGATGGAAAAGGAACTCGTAGTCCAATCCTCTCTGGTTTTCTGGGATTTGGTTATTCGTTGATCTCGGTGGAACCTCCAAATTGAAGAATTGCCAGATGGAAACAGGATAAGAAGTGGGGGCATACAGACTTCAGTCCCGAGACTCCAAATAAAATGCCACTAAAGAAAACACCTAAATCTAACAGTAGGTAGAGTGTGGTTCTGTGTGGTTCAGTAGGTAGAGTGTGGTTCTGTGTGGCTCAGTAGGTAGAGCATGGTTCTGTGTGTCTCAGTAGGCAGAGCGTGGTTCTGTGTGTCTCAGTAGGTAGAGTGTGGCTCTGTGTGTCTCAGTAGGTAGAGTGTGGCTCTGTGTGTCTCAGTAGGTAGAGCGTGGTTCTGTGTGTCTCAGTAGGTAGAGCGTGGTTCTGTGTGTCTCAGTAGGTAGAGCATGGTTCTGTGTGTCTCAGTAGGTAGAGTGTGGTTCTGTGTGTCTCAGTAGGTAGAGCGTGGTTCTGTGTGGCTCAGTAGGTAGAGTGTGGTTCTGTGTGTCTCAGTAGGTAGAGCGTGGTTCTGTGTGGCTCAGTAGGTAGAGCATGGTTCTGTGTGTCTCAGTAGGTAGGGAGTGGTTCTGTGTGTCTCAGTAGGTAGAGTGTGGTTCTGTGTGGCTCAGTAGGTAGAGTGTGGTTCTGTTATAGTGGTTATAGTGAAGTTGCAGTAATATTACACAGTTGAGTTTTAACTCGACTGGTGTCATTTCAGATTCACTGGTCTGTCCTTAAAGGACCTGTATCACTTCTCACACAACTCTGTGCTGAGTTCATATTGGAGAGGAGACACCTCCCTCTACTGGCGAGAACTGGAATGCAACTTTACTGCACCTTCAGTATTTGTGTCATTGTATGCTTTTCTTTATGTGGACATAAATAAATTGTTAAAATGTGAGTGTGTGTGTGAGTGTGTGTTTGAGTGAGTGTGTGTGTGTGTGTGTGTGTGTGTGTGTGTGTGTGTGTGTGTGTGTGTGTGTGATCAGAGTGGAGCGAAATCTCTCACACGGTGCTACCCCCCCCACCCTGTCCCAGCCGGGGGCCACCCTCCACTTTCAGTTGATTCTGAATGGAAATCGTGGAAAAACCACATGTTATATTTTCAGACCTCTTACAGCCACTCTTCAGCTCTCTCTCTCTCTCTCTCTCTCTCTCTCTCTCTCTCTCTCTCTCTCTCTCTCTCTCTCTCTCTCTCTCTCTCTCTCTCTCTCTCTCTCTCTCTCTCTCTCTCTCTCTCTCTCTCTCTCTCTCTCTCTCTCTTTTTTGCATCTAGTTCACTCACACTCAAAGGCAGGCAGTGTGGTGTAATGGTTAGGGAACTGGGCTTGTAATGTTCGGTAAATGCCTGTCTGCTAAATGCCTGTAATGTAATGTAATGTAATGTAATGTAATGTAATGTAATGTAATGTCTCTCTCTCTCACTCTCTGTCTCACTCTCTCTGTCTCTCTCTCGCTCTCCTTCTCTCTCTCTCTCTCTGTCTCTCCCCTTCTCTTTCTCTCACTCTCTCTCACTCTCCTCTCTCTCTCTCTCTCTCTCTGTCTCACTCTGTCTGTCTCTCTCTCTCGCTCTCTCTCTCCTTCTCTCCCTCTCTCTCTCTCAGTAATCAAATCTCAGGAAATTCATGTTTAATATTCTTCATGGAAACATCATCACAGCTTCTGTATATCAGACCTGCTTTTACACAGCAGATAAACTGAGTGGGTTCATATTCAAACATAATAATAGAGGAGGAATTCTCCCCCGAGTGTAACATGTAGAACACAGGTTTTCACGTTTAAACATTCCGCGGTTTTTACAGGAAGTATTTAAAAGCTTTTTGCTCGATGTTGTTTGGTAAATGTGTGTGTTGTGATATGGTGGAGTAATCTGTTTCCATGGTGAACACCCCTCAGCAGGATTAGATCTAACGGGTAAATATCACTGTCATCTGTTCACTTGTTATTCATATACTCAGGATATCATCTTGTTTTTCCACACACACACACACACACACACACACACACACACACACACACACACACACGTGCACACAGACACACACAAACACAGACACACACACAGACACACACACATGTGCGCACACACAGACACATGTACACACACACACACACTCCACACACACTCCACACTGCACACACACACACACACACACACACACACACACACACACACACACACACACACACACACACACACACACACACACACACGTGCACACACATTTGCACACACAGACACACGTGCACACACACACACACACACACAATTTAAATGAGATTTGATCAATAATGAAAGTAATTCTACGTTACTCAATGTCTCAGTCCACAGTGAATCAAATCCTCATCAGATTTCTACAAATTATTTCTACACGATCTGTGAAGGTTTTTGTGTCACTGAGCATAGTTCTGAAAAGAAATCTTTGAAAAAAATATTTTCTTTACAAAAATAATTGTATCCTTTTCCCACCTGTTTCAAAACAGAGTTCTTACTGGGTTTTAAAACCAATAGATGCTCAGGAATGGCATTCAAATAAACGACAAGTTTTCTCGTCCGCAATAGAAACATAGTTTCCTTTTGGCTCCAGTTGAAAGTTTAGCACTTTGTCTTCCCGTAGCACTCCTGAAACGGGATGATCTCTTCAGAAAGGGTTTCATTCGGGTCTCCCAGGTGGAGCGGTCCGTAAAGCTGCTAAAAGTAAAAGTCTCCTAAAAGTAGAGTATGTTTTTGATCACAACACAGACACTGTTTGAAAAAATAACTGCCACACAGCGATGATTTGCCATAACATGATGAATATTTATAACAAGATGAATATTTTGGGGGGCATTGTAAAAGAGAAGGGTTGTCTCTCAGGTCTCCTCAAGCCCCCAACTTTCCCTTTTATCCCAAGTAAGCACGCACCCCATGATCACACATTCACACATCCACACAAACCATGTTAGCATTGAGCTGCACTCATGTGCGCTCGAAAACTGTCTCAGGGTGCCAACAGTGTACGATATACCGGTGTCCACCTCTCGTTCTGTAACACACTTTTATACTGCTCACTTCTTTGTTGCCATTTTTATTAAAATGTTGGTTTCTTAGCATTTTTGTTGTTGTTGGTAAGAATGATACACAGTTCCTCCAGCAGTACAGGTGGTACTATCTGAATTGACCGGCGCCTGTACACCTGAGAGACTCCAGCAGTACAGGTGGTACTATCTGAACTGATCGTCACCTGTACACCTGAGAGACTCCAGCAGTACAGGTGGTACTATCTGAACTGATCGTCACCTGTACACCTGAGAGGCTCCAGCAGTACAGGTGGTACTATCTGAACTGATCGTCACCTGTACACCTGAGAGACTCCAGCAGTACAGGTGGTAGTGTCTGAACTGATCGTCACCTGTACACCTGAGAGACTCGATGTGCACAGTGTTGATGATGACTCCCAAGGGCTCTTTAACACATTGTTTTGTTGTTTTTATTTGAGTAGCTAATGGTCGCTGGGAAGGTATCAGGGCCTTCATGGGGTTCTTGCAGACCAAACCTTTTGACAGCGCAGAGCTGCTGGGACGTCACCCTCTACGGGATGTTGTGTTATGAAGCTGCAGAGGGGGGGGGATTGATTGGGATCTTTGGGGAAACTTGCCTCTAAAAATAATAATAATAATAATAATAATAAAAACAAATTGTGAAACTTTATAATTTAGCAAGCTGTGACTTAGCAGAACACATTACATGAGATCACATAAGTTTGCATATACAGGAGTCCAGTTTTTTTGTGTTCAAATTGATTTTGTTGGGCCTCCCGCGTGGTCTAGTGGTTTCAACGTCCGACACTGGCCACGGCGACCAGGGTTCGATTCCCCATCGCACCAGAGTCGGCTCTGGTTGGGAGTGCCACCGGGGCAGCAATTGGCTGTCTGCCCCAGGGAGGGGGGAGGGAAGCTGACACACACAGTTCGCTGCGCACAGGAGTGGTTCTGGGGTGCCGGAATTACAGTCAACAGCTTGGTGAGTGCGGTCTCGGAGGAGGCAGCGCTTCGCCATCGTCACTGCCGGTCACAGGGCTACAGCAGCGAACTACGAGGGAGGGGATTGACCTGAGCACAGCAGGAGTAATTGGCTACCAAATTGGGAGAAAAACTGGGTAAAATCTGAAAAATAAATGGATAAACGCATTCGCGTCCTCAAACGTTAATCACGTACCAAGCAAGACGACAAACGTTTTAAACATACACGTTTGATCAGTCCATCACTGGTAACTTAATTAACTAGTTAGTTAAAGTTGCGTATGTTTCAAGAGTGTGTCGTCTTGCTTGGGGGTATTCAAATCCTGATTTCATTAATTAGTTTACCTCCTTGGTCCAGGAAGCGAGCTGATTAGTGAATTCAGGTGGTGTAGTGCGTGGTTGGAGCAAATACCTGCAGACACTGCGGCCCTGGAGGCCTGGGTTTGACTCTGCGGCCCTGGAGGCCTGGGTTTGAGTTCCCCTGCTGGAGGTGTTTGTGCTCAAAATGTAGTTCTGTGCTGAAGTGCAAGTGTAACACCTGCTGTGTCCCACACCTCTCATTGTGATCATTACTAATTAATGATCAATATTAATTAATGATCAGTATTAATTGATGGCCGTTGCTCTTGGGTCCCTGGTCATCAAATGTATCCTCTAATTGTCCATTTTCATCTAATGAATTTCACCTGTTTATGAAATGTGCTATTTTAACGTCAGCTGTTTTTACAATTCAACTAATGCTGTTCAGGTGGGTCTTCACTCTGGCTGTGTGTCATTGGTTGACACTGATTGGCAATAATTGATAATTCACCACATCCTGCCATCAATTAATCAATGAACCAAAAGCACATAAATACTGTCTGTGTAGAGTTGTGGGGTTCCGCCCTGATGAGGGCATTCTGGGCCTGTACGCGTGGAGCGGCTGCAGTCTTTTAAGCTGTCTCCTAACCGATGCGCCCGAGTTACAAAGGCTTTTTAACTAAACCTCCAAGCAGGTGTGCCTTGGACATTTCTGGATGTGCCCTGCTATCCATTTATCAATTACATTTGACATTTTAGGCATTTAGCAGACGCTCTTATCCAGAGCGACTTGCACAGTTTACTTTTCTTTACATACAATCCATTTATACAGCTGGATATTTTACTGAAGCAATTCAGGATAAGTACCTTTAGCTCAAGGGTACAACGCTAGTGCCCCCACCTGGGAATTGAACCAGCAACTTCTGAGTTATATACCCAGTTCCCCCTAACCATTACACTACACTGCCACCCTACCCAAAGAGTGCTGTACTTTATAGACTTTAGAGCTTTTTCAATAAAGAGATTTCTTTAAAAAACAAACAGTCTGTTGCATTGAACTCTTCTCTTGCTTAAATGCAAAATCACATGCTCAGATTTTTAACAATAGTTTTTGATTTGCATCCTGTTAAGACACTGTTCTAGTGTGAGGATGAGCCCCACGGTCTGCATGTTGTTAAGACACTGTTCTAGTGTGAGGATGAGCCCCACGGCCTGCAGATTTTTTTCCAGTTTTTCTCCCAATTTGGTAGCCAATTACACCCTCCATGTAATTAGATTTACCCTCCCCCACACGAGTCCGCCGCTCGTCTCTATGAGGCAAGCTAATTCTCCGAGGGCAGCGAACTCCGTTCCTTCGAGACAGAATTCACCCCCACCCACGTTCTGGAGACTCCCTTATGTGCTTCACAGCGAACCCGAGCCGGCTCACCCTCCCCCCCTCACCCTGGGGCGAACAGCCAAACACCGCCCCCGATCGGGGCTGACAACCAGGTAGAGACAGGTTCAGAACCGCGACTAGGTTTTAAACTCACTCCCGTGTGAATCAACATCAATCCCAACGATTCAATGAATTTGACTGCAAAGCCAAACCCTGAATTGTCTAAACACTCCCACTGTCAGCCACTGGGGGTCAGTATTGTGCTAGCAATATTGGTTTTGACCTGAGAGAAGGGTCTGGGGACACCCAGCAAATTGGAAAGAAATATATTTTTTTGATCATTTTCTTCATATTTTTTCCACATTAAATAAATTATATAGTTTTATATAAATTACATACTTTCAGATTTAAAAAAACCCTTGTGTTTGGTTGACACATCCTTGCTAATACTTGGTGATCCTCATAATGATGTAATATTTATATTGTGCTAAATTCTAAATACAGATATTTGCTCTAATGGCATCAGGATTTAGACCTGCTCCCATCTGTGTTGCAGCCTGTAGTGGGCGTTGGATGCATGTGTCAAAGGTCAGCTGTGTTATTGAGCTGGACCTCAGCCGCAGAGCGGTGTGGTGGGTCGTGGGATTCTGGTTTTAGAGCCCCTGGTTTAGAGAGAATATCCCTGCAGAAACCCAGAGCAACAACAATGTTTACTGGGATTCAAAAAAGCTTGATTTTAATTGAGTTACCCAAACAGCTCCTTCAATCAAGTAGCGAGACGATATAATTAAACCGCATAACACATCTGAGCAGAACCTGAGTGTAACGGAACATTACATTACACATTGGGGCATTACGCTCTCGGGGAAATGATGCACTTCCCTCCTGGGAATTCAAAGTTATGCAAGTTTCCATTGAAATGAAAAAAGTTTAGCTGAACTACATTTGCCATTTTTACATTTTAAGCATTTAGCAGATGCTCTTATCCAGAGCGACTTACAATATGTGCATTAATACAGAATGGTCATGTTGATGTGAAGAGAGAAACGAACGACAACAGTGGTAACCAAGAAATATAAAAGATTTATTTCAGCTTCAAATTAGCATACAGATTAACAAGGGCCAGAAAATACAAGAGCCTAATGCAGACACACCTACAGTACAGCCACTTACAGCTGCTCAATACAGCTTTACACAATAATCAATGCATTTAGAAACATGTGTTCAAACAAAAGCCTTGCATGTCATTTTTACTATCTCATCAGCTTCATATTTATAGAAATTTTCCACCCATGGTCTCATGTCTTCTCTGACAGAAAGATGGAGGGAGATTTAACACAGGAAACAGAGCCACACAGAGACACAAGCAGAGTGTGATACAAGTGATCTGAGGCTTTAGTTCACAGTCTCTGGGGCGGCAAAAGAGCTTTTACGCGCTTATTTCATTTTACAAATGTATTTCTTGAGATCATTCTTTTCTTAGCAGGTGCCTTCATACAATATATTCTAAAACATAGCAGTTGTGTCATTACTGTAGTGAACCATTTACAGTATCCAGCTGAAGGAAATAGAGGCATCTATAAGCCCCTGATTATTGCTCTAATTTATATTTGCTCATCAATTATTTGATGATTTTGTGGATTTGCTGTGAGTAAAATATATGACAGTTTATATAGTTTAAATACTTTCAGCAAGCAGATGGATACATGCTTTACAGCATGAAGTTATGACACGGCATTAACCTACTGTCACTTCTGCAGAGAATAAGAGCATTAATATTCTAATGATTACAGCTATTCTTTTAAATGCATTTTAAATCATTCGTCATTAAAAGATGATTTCAGAGAGGAAGTGCATCAGTCTCACAGACACTCCTCCAATCCCTATGGCAGGGGAAATCAACCCATCCATCTGAACCCAGCCGCCACCACCAAGCCGCTGCACAGTCTTCAGACCCGCCATAATCATCTGGCTCTCCTGTCACCCAGAATCTGTAAGAGAAGCAGAGAGACTGAATGAGACACAGATGTGCTACTTCTCTATTGTTGCCTATGTGACGGTGTTGGTTCTGCCCGCAACGAGTTTCGAACCAAGGGGATCTCCGACGTGACAAGAGAGCGATTAAGCTCGCTGAGCTAAAGACTCAAGTCCCTAACTCCGGGAACTAATCGCACTCTTATCCACGTCACTCTGCAGCGGGTGCTCACGTGAGCCCATCCGCTACACCTACAGGGGTACTCTTTCACCCTCTCTGTCTATTGCTGTCTCTGTGACTGCACTGTGTGACTCTGCAGACTGTGAATAAGGATGCACAGGGTTTAGTCTGTGGAGACTCCTCTCTATGGGAGAAAATACTGGACATTCCAGCATTTAAATCCAACATTCAAATTCAAACACACACAATGTTGTAAAGTAATATTTTAAAATATAATGCATTCATATAAATTCTTTCAATGTTTTTTTTAATTATGTTAACCGTGTAGCTGAAAATGTTCATAAATATTGTATGACTCTGGGATGTGAGGTGGAGGTTAATGATGTTTCATACAGAGTTTATCTTCTGTCTGTATATTGATCCCCTGTAATGTGTCTGTAAGATTTCTTACGCTTTATCTTTCTGCAGAGGGGTTCCATCCACCCAGAGCCAGGTCCCCTCTGTTTCTGAGTCACTCAGTCCAATCCAGTAAACATAACCTCCTGTGTGTTTGGTGATGAAGTCCTGAACAAAGACAGAATGACTCACCACTCACTGTGCTGACAGAGACACTGAGGCTGTGTTCGCCAATTTGTTCAACACACTATATAGTGCACTATTTAGGGAATAGGGAACGGTTTCAAACACAGCCTGAGACAACAACATCAAACACACATCAGATTTTAAGAGCCGGCAAGTTATCGGGAACATAAGTATATGTTTTATATATTAAAAAAATTATATAATAATAATAATAATAATAATAATATATATTATAATATTACTATAAAATATAATATATAATGTTATATATATAACATATATATAATGTTATATATATAACATATATATAATGTTATATATATATAACAAATATATATACAAAGCTACTTATCAATCTATATTGTTAATGTTCTACCCACCACCCGCTCACTTATTCATCCATTCATTCAGTGTCTTACCTTTTCCTCTTCAGTCTCTATAATCACCAGGTCAGCCCCCTGTTTAAGGCAGGCACTGCGACTGTCATTCCAGCTCTTCCTCTCAGTAGAGAAGTAGTAACACTTGGAGTTTCTCTGCTCCCAGCCCTCTGGACAGGGTCTACACACTCTCTCTGTACAGAAACAACAGGCAACAGCATACTTTGAAGTAAGAGGTAAGAAAAATAAGTAAAAGTGCTCTTTGAAAGACAGAGTAGCACCACTCACTCTGTGATCTGAGGGGACAGTACTGATCCAGAACGGGGAATTTCACTACCACAGCATCAAAGTCTCTCTGTAGCTGGTCTTTCTGTGCATTCAGGCTGTCGTAGTCTCTCTGGAGCTGGTCTTTCTGTGTATTCAGGCTGTTGTTGTCTCTCTGGAGCTGGTCTTTGTCCAGGGTGCTGTTATTGGCTCTTAATGGTTCCTCCACACATCCCATGGAACAGTTCTGAGATGCACTCGTATCTAATTCACAAAGGGGAAAAGGCACTGTAAATACAAGAACAGGGCCCGTATTCACAAAGAATTTTAAGAGTAAAAGTTGGTCGTAACTCCGGAATTTAGGCGCAAGTTCCAAAAATAATGGGCATGTCACTCATAAATTTAGGAGTCCTACATTTTTGGGATAAGAGTATTTCACAAAGGGTTTGAGAGCTAAAAACAGCTCCTAAGTCCAGGAGAAGTTAGAAGCAGGCAAGAGGACTTCTAAGTCGCTAAAGACCTACTCACGGCGATCCGAAAATCTGCTGTTGCCGGCAATCGTTGTCGCAATTGCGTCAACACTGGAGATATTGAATGATACAGAGCTCATAAAAAGGTACCGCCTCAATCGCGAGGGTATTATATATATAATATTATATATATTATATATAGATACCCGCTGATTTTTTACGAGATGCAGACATGTAACCAATTGACTAGTCAGTATTCTTGGTTTCATGTTAAATCAGTGACACGTAGCCTACATTTGTATTTTAGAATCTTTATTAGAATATAATAGGGGTGCATCGGATCATTTTTCGGATCAGCAAAAAAAAAATTACGGGACCAAAGGCGCGTTTCCACCAAATATTACCAGTAACTATTCTCAAGGAATTGAATGAATGATAATTTCAGTTTTTCAATGTAAGTTATTTCACTAAATCTTTATTCGAAAATTTCACAAAATACATATTTAGATTCAGTACGCCTTAGGCGATGTAACTAGGGTGGTCTTATGCCTGAATTAATTTAATAAAAAAAAATAAAAGATCGCTAATGTTTCAATTCTATTTAATTCGGTCGCGTTTCTAAAAACATGCCTCCCAGAAAGGCATTTAGTATGAAAAACAAAGCAAACCAAAACATATATGGTTTATATAACAGCGGCTGTATTTGTATTTCTCTATGATGGTTCAATTTAGCTATTAATCCGCGGATCATATGCGTGCCGAACCGTGGGGGTTGATCCCACGCGGGGGGAGACCCATCCCCTATATCAGCCAATCGCTGTGGGCATTCTGAGTAAGCTCGTTCATGAGAAACAACGTCATCCTTAGCAACGACGTCAACCCCGCCCTCACTCTTAGCTTGACAATATTAGGAATTCCTTAGTATGAGTTGGTCTTTGGAGCTTTGTGAATAGGTTTTAAGGTGGGACTCCTAACTAAAAGGTTTTAGTGCGATTTAGAAAGACTCCTAGTGGTAAGATAAAATTCTTTGTGAATACGGGCCCAGATCAACAATCTCCATTTCTTACAGAATAAAATGATCAATTAATTTCATACTTCCCCACTGTATGAAAAAGCCACCATGTATCAATTGTATAATACATACAATTTAGTCAACCTATGAAAAAATAATCTTAAAAACATATCACGTTGACCACAAACATCATCTGCTAAAAGTTAGCTTTTTCCTCTAAGGCATAGAATCTTGTTTTAGAGGACCGAGTTCCAATGCCAGTCTCCGATTGGAACTGGGTGTTGTGGTCAGATGAGACCAAAAGTTCGCTTTTTGGCCATGCACACCAGCAATGGGTTTTTTGCGTCAGAAGGACACTTATGTCGCCTCCCGCGTGGTCTAGTGGTTTCAACGTCCGACGCTGGCCACGGCGACCGGGGTTCCATTCCCCAGTCTGCGCCAGAGTCGGCTCTGGCCGGGAGTGCCACTAGGGGGGCAATTGGCTGTCCGCCCCAGGGAGGGGGGAGGGAAGCTGACACAGTTTGCTGTGCACAGAGTGGTTCTGGGGTGCTGGAGTTACAGTCAACAGCATGGCAAGTGCCGTCTCGGAGGAGACGATGCTTCGCCTTTGTCACTGCCGGTCACAGGGCTACGGCAGCAAACTACGAGGGAGGGGATTGGCCTAAGAATAGAGGGAGTAATTGGCTACCAAATTGGGAGAAAAACAGGATAAAATCTGAAACAAATTTTAATATTTGGACACTTAATGTTGAACAGCCCTGTCCCTATGGTGGATCTTTGATGCTTTGGGTTTTTTGCATCTTGGTTTTTGTTAAGGTCATTAGAATCATGAAATCCAGCGGTACATCGCCTTTGTCACTGCCGGTCTCAGGGCTACGGCAGCGAGCTCACAATACGAGGAGGGGGATTGACATGAAAAGAGAGAGGGTGTAATTAGCTACTAAATTGGGGAAAAAAATGGGATAAAATCAGAAAAACACACACACACACACACACACACACACACACACACACACACATAGTGACAGTGTATCACACTCACACACACACACACACACACACACACACACACACACACTGACAGTGTATTATACTCACAGAGGACTATGGCGGGAGTCAATAAGAGTGCACACAGCACCACACACCCTCCAGCCAGTCTGTAGGGATGTGAGCTTTGTCCACTTGTCTCTGTGGTCACAAACATTAGCAGGGATAAAACAGTTAGACTCTGTCATTATTACAGCCTGAACATACATGAGTGACACCCCTGTCAACATTACACTGTTTATACACACTGCAGAGAGGGTTTCCATCTGGCTTTCAGATATCTGACCCCAGAAAATCCACTTTAACACATAAACTCTATCTCACTCTTAAACAACAGTAACAAGAGCTCTATAATACACTCTACAGGTGTCCTTACCTGTGTGCTGAGCTCCTGGGCTGTTGTGTGAGGTCTGGCCCACTGTGCTGTACACATCCTGGTCTGGAGAAACAAGCCCAATGTATATACCCTCTGATGGGTTTGAAACTGTAGGTGTATCCATGGTTTGGACTGTCAAAATGAAGGTTCTCTCTGTTGGGCGTTTGTCACTGCTGCGTGCCTGTTCTGTGGGTGTTACTGCAGCCTGCACTATTTTATATGAAGCAGGATGCGGTCCTGAGGGGAGAGGAAGTGTGTCAGGCCATACGTAGCTGTGGGTGTTGTTTATAAATGTGTGATATTGTGCCTTTATACCTGTGAACTGTGACAGCTGTAGATGAGTGAGGAGGAAGAATTGTGATCAGGGTCAGGGTACTGAGGTGCAGGAGGGAAGCTGGGGATCAGAGGAGAGAGGTGAGGGGTGAAAATAAGCAGGACTCGACTGGAGAAGAAGGGGATTCACTCACACCAAAACAAAACTATTAGTAGATTCATCACATTACATTTTGAATATATGTAAGATGAAGGCTTTAGTAATCCACAAAATGTAAGATTGTTCTCAGTTTTATTTTGCTCATCCATGACGCTGGATCCATGGTGTTAATCCACTCATATCCCCAGTTTAATGCCCTCACATGCCTACTCTCTCTGTAGAACACTCATATAATTTTCAAGGTGAGAATTTGGTTATTTGTCGTCCTTCTGTGTTGTGTTGTGTTGTGAGTTATTGGTTTTGAGGTTTTGTTTTAAAAATGAACATTTTTATTGCCTGCTTTAGTAGAACTGATTCTGTCTCATTCTGTCCAATAAACGTTCATATCTCACTCTTTTCATAATGCAGAGTTATAGTGAAGTGGCGCTAATGTTACTCTCTCTCTCTCAGTCTCTGTCTCTCTCTGTCTCTGTCTCTGCCCTCTGTCTCTCTCTTTCCCTCTCCCCCTCTCTATCTCTCTTTCTCTCTCTCTCTCCCTCTCTCTTTGTCCCTCTGTCTCTGTCTCTCTCTGTTTTCGTGCTAATTATCCCCTCCCTCGTATGAGAACTTGCTGCCGTAGTCTGGCCAGTAGTGAGCGCTGTACCGCCTCCTTCGAGCCAGTGCCCGCCTAGGCCGAAGCCTGTCACCAATGCACAGGACCACTCATATATGCAGCGAGTCTTTCCTTCAGCTTTTATCCCTCCCCCCTCCCTGGGGTGGACAGCCAACTGCCGCCCCCTAGTGGCACTCCCAGCCAGAGCCGAAACTGGCGCGACCGGTGGAATTGAACCCCGGTCGCCGTGGCCAGCGTCGAACGCTCTTACCGCTAGACCTTCCCCTGCCTGATACACACTCCCTTCTGATTCACAGTGTAATTTATTTCCCTTTTCATTCACAAACTGTGAGTGGAGGAATTGCTCTCCACTGTGGTCCTCTGGAGGAACGGCGATGAGTGAACACAAGATCTTGTGTCGCTCACTAAATTAAGCTCCTGCTCACATCAAACCAGATCAAACAGCCGCTCGCTGGTGTTGAAAAGCTGGCTCCACTCGACTCCAGTCACTGCTCATACCACAGAGTGACACGGCCAGAATGTTGGGAAATTATTTGTGTTGTGGTGCCAGGACGTTTTACACACTTTTCGCCCGACACCTTTTCGAATCACCTTGGGACAGTTCCGTAAACAAATAGTTATTTCTGGTTTAAGTGTGTTTCAGTTCAGAGACAGGTTGATCTGAGTGGACTCATCACAATTGGAGATGTTCCCGGCTGGAAAGCCAGCACTTATCCCGTCAGTGTGGGTCTGAGCTGAGACGGGCTGATTTATCATACAGGAGCACATTCACAGTGTGGGGAGATTAATGGGCCCCATGTGTCATGTCAAAGAAGCAAACATGCCACTCTCTCTCTCTAATATATAATATGTGCCATTTAGCAGACGCTTTTATCCAAAGCGACTTACAGTAGTGAATGCATACATACAAGTGGTCCCAGCAGGAATTTAACCCACAACCTAAGCATTGCCAACGCTGTGCTTGCTCTCTCTCTCTCTCTCTCTCTCTCTCTCTCTCTCTCTCACACACACACAGACACACACACACACACACACACACACAAACATATGCAAGGGGAGTTTTATGAACACTGGCAGTGTGCAATCACTAAAAGACATAGGGACTCGACCTGCACCTTCAAGGGGGCAGAACTGAACTGGGATCAGTGAACTGAGCCTCCAGACGGCCAGCACTGAGAGAGCATGCGACAGAACTGAACTGGGATCAGAGAACTGAGCCTCCAACTGCCAGCCTCCAGAACTGAACTGGGATCAGTGAACTGAGCCCAGCACAGCACTGAGAGCATGCGACAAAGCCCTGCTCCATTTCACAGATATCTGTTTACAATTAACGGAGAAAATGCTGGGGGACATATGCTGTGAGTTTAGAATAATAAAAAGAAAAGAGGAATCATGACGTCGTCACCAGAGATTTAGTTTAAAGAAGAGGCAGGTCTGATGCTGTGAAAAAGCACAAGAGCGATTCCTGTTCATCTCAACCTCTGCTGACAGGCCCCTGAGTCACAGCTCACCGCAGGAAGTGCCACAGCAAGTTGGCGCTACGCCCCTGCACACACACACACACACACACACACACACACACACACACACACACTCACACACACACAGACACCCCACCTCTCCACTAGCACCTGTACAAGTCTCACAGGATGCAAACCCCCAACTGCCTCCACCCCTCCCACCCCACCCACGCATGCCCCACCCTCCTCCCCCTCCCACCCTCACAAGCACAAGCCCTCCTGATCCTGCAGCTTAACACCTCGCACACTTTCACCAGCGACTAATCTGGGCCCATATGTACAAAGATTCTAAGAGTAGGAGTGCTGATCTAGGATCAGGTTTCCCCCTGTCCATATCCTAACCATATCCATAATGAGCTAATAGGCTAAACTGATCCTAGATCAGCACTCCTACTCTTAGAATCTTTGTACATACGGGTCCAAACCTCTCCTACATTATTCTGTCTCAGAACACTGATAAAAACAGACGAGCACACGAAAGTCAAAATGAGACTCACAACAATTTTAAAAACTGCACAACAAGAATAAAAACATAGCAACAAGGCAGAAAAACAGGAAGCTGCAGAAAGCCACTATGTGTGATGCGTTTGGACAGAGCCAGTCGACCACACAAACGCACACATGTGCGAGGAATCAACTCCAATCTCTCATCCAACCGCAAATTTAAGATGAACTTGCGATTGGCGTGGTGCCACAGTTCTGTGGAATTTTACACAAACATATGCGAGCAGTTACCCGGTGTCACACACTGAGAACATTGAGATGTTTGGGGTGGGGTGCTTTTAACATTTAATTCAATTAAATTCCCCTCAATGTTTGTGAGCATGAAGACAATTCATCCTCAATTGTGACACTCAAACCATTTCTTAATGTGTATTGAAGCTGCCAAACGAATTTCCCTCTTTTGGGATCAAAGGTCTTGTAATAGAATATAATGAGGTCTCCTACAGCTCTTTTGAGGATAATTGAGGTTAAACTTTTTTTTAATAAAAATTTGTTTGAGATATTTTTTTCAGTTTTTCTCCCAATTTAGTGCCCAATTACACCCTCAATTTATTTAGATTTACTCTCCCCACACGAGTCCACCTCTCCTCTCTACAAGGCAAGCTAATTCTCCGTGGGCAGCGACCTCCGCTTTTCCTCCGAAACGGAATTCGTCCACCCACGTTCTCGAGACTCCCTTACGTGCTTCACGGTGGACCCGAGCCGGCTCACCCTCTCCCCTCCCCCTGGGGCGGACAGCCAAACACCGCCCCCGATCGGGGCTGACGACCAGGGCCGGTCTGGTAGAGACGCGGGTTTCGAACCGCGACCCTGACAGGCGAGGTTAAACTTTTAATGTTACTTCAGACGTGAACATAATATCAGGGAAATCTTTCCCCCTAAATGTTATAAATATAAACATGAGTTCAGTCCAGATGAGTGACGTTCTGTAGTGCTGCAGTGAACACCAATAAATACAAAGCCATTCTGAGTGATCACCTTCATCCTGTGGTGAAGCATTTCTATCCTGATGGGAGTGGTCTCTTCCAGGATGACACTGTGGTTACTGAATGGTTTGATGAGCATGAAAATGATGTAAACCATATGCCATGGCAGTCTCAGTCACCAGATCTCAACCCAACACTGAACACTTATGGGAGATTCTGGAGCGGCGCCTGTGACAGCGTTTTCCACCACTATCAACAAAACACCTAATTTTTAATGGAAGAGTGACTTTACCGTCAGAAAATTAATTCGAATTTAACTTTAATAAAACATCCATACCCAGTAAAGGCTGACACGCTTCTCCGACCCATAAATTAGCCGTTATCTCTGCAGACCCTACTGAAATGGACATAGGCTGCGTCTGTTGTAACATCACAGCCTGCCCCCCTACACAAGGCAAGATATTGTTCTTTGCATATGAAGCAGGTAAAACAGTGAGTTCAGCGCCAGTGTCTAGAAGGAAATCAATGTCTATTTGCCGGTTAATGGTCGCACAGACATAACGTCCGTCTTTTGATTGCCTCACTTCTGCCGCTGTGTCTCAGTGAGGCGTCCTTTCGTTTAAAGGAACCGCAGAAAGAATGCCCTGTTTCTGACTGTCGTTCAAGCTTGCAAAGCGTTTGTCCAAATCCTCCGTGTCCTCCTCTGCGTAATTGCGCGTTGAGGGGGCATCGTTTCTGTATTGCTTTGGTGCCCTGCACTGTCTCCAGAAATATCCCGGTTTCCCACAATTACGACAGTTATTGCTACGTTTATCATTTGTGCGGTTATGTCCATGACTATTCAAAGCACGAATCTTACATTCTGTATCCAATTCAACCCTTCTAGCTGCTGATAAGAGCTGATCAAAGGTAATGGTTTCATCTTGCCAGTCGGGTTTGCTAAGATTACATTATTACATTGCAGGCATTTGGCAGACGCTCTTATCCAGAGCAACGTACAACAAAGTGTTAACCGTAGTCAAGAACAGTTTAGCTGAAAGCCACCCTAGTGGGAAGTACAGTTCCTAGATGCTAGGAGTAACCACATAGTTAAACTAGGACCCTGTAGGTAAATCTGTAGCCACAATTCAAAGGTAGCAATAAAGCACTCAATGCAGAAAATAATGCCTAAGCCTAATACAATACATAGACAAGCAGACATGTGTAATACTGAGCAACTATGTCCCTAAGTTAACAAAAAACTTAAACAAAAAACGTAAAAAACAGTTGATGTTTTGTTTTTAAATTTTCTTACAATTTCTATTATATCTATTTAATTTACCCCACAAAGGAACATAGAACTGATATTACCATTAATCAGATTATTAAACATATATTTTTTATCATCAGGTACAACAATTTTACTGGCCAAATTAGTGCCAACACCAACAAAATAATCGTTGAAGTCATCAACAATGTTTTTTAAATTGTCCACTGTATCATCAGAGCTATTTCAAAATTAACTTGGAAATTCAGATTTATAACATCTATTCCGAATAATATGATTGATTACTTTCCAAGTCCTTTGAATGTTGTTTTTACTGTCCTCTAATATTTTATTATAGCATTCCTTCTTCTGTCGTCTCATAATGGAAGTCAATTTATTCTTATACAACTTATATTTTTCTTCACTTTCACTGGTTCTCAGTTGTAAATATTTCTTTATAAAGTACATTTTTCTTTTTGCACGCACTTTCTAATAGGACAATGTTTGTTGTATAACTCTATAAATGTCAAAAATGCATCATACTATTAGTCATCCATGGCTTTCTTTGTATTTATCCTTCACCCAGCACTTTCTAATAGGACAATGTTTGTTGTATACCTCTATAAATGTGAACAAAAATGCATCATAGGCCTGAGTAGGATCGTCAACATACACCTCATCCCAATTGCAGTTTGTAAGGTCCATCTTTAAGGCCTCAATTCTTTCTGGAGTCCTTATTCTTACTCATTTACAAGAAGGCTCACTTACATCAACTGGACATTTAACCTTTAAATTATGCAAGATCACAAATATAGGAAGATGATCACTGATATCACTTAAAAACAAACCACTTGTTGTTGGGCCATGAACATTAGTAAAAATGTTATCAATAAGTGTGGCACTCTCCTTAGTTATCCTACTAGGTTTGTTAATAAGGGTGTCTTTCTTAGCCCTCTTTGCTTTAACGCTTTTCAGTTCTTCGGCTAGATTTGTAACTTTCTCTCTCTCAATGTCAGGGAGGCGGTCGGTTTCAGCCTTGGCATTTATTTCATTCTGCCTCCGCATATGACTAACAATAAGCACAGCAAGGGGAAGTTTACGTTTATCCGGCACGCGTTGTAATTTACCGTACGCTTTCTTCATATCATCCAAACTCCACACCTTATCTTCGTCAACTTGAAAACTGTGCTTATTTCAATGTACCTTTCCATGTCCTCCAACTTCAAATATGACTAGATAAAACCCTTCGTTTCATTGATAAGAGAATCACTGTTAACATCAGGTATGGCCTTTCTGCCTTTCTCAGAAGTGGGAACCTGCCTCTTATCTCGTTTCCCAAACATGACTTCAGTTACAAGATTAAAACTTACTGACAACTCAAACTTCAACTTCACAAATGATCAAAAACACGGTATACCGGACACAAGACGTACGAAACACTTATACAGGCAGTCCCCGGGTTACGGACGAGATCCGTTCTTACGTCTGTCTTTAAGTCGAATTTGTATGTAAGTCGGAACAGGTACATACAGTTCTTATTACAGTTTTTATTTATTGCCAAGACACATTTCTTGAAATTATGCTCCATTTCCCAAAACTCTAAACACAAATGCATAACTGCACACTCATCTTCACAAACTTCAAACTTCCATGTCAAAACCAAACTCTCCACTCAAAACCATGTCATCTTACATCGAAACCAAACTTTGCCTTCAGACATCACACAAAAGCCATCAAATACACATACACTACAAAATAGCCATTACACACTGGTGAGATCAATTCAAAACACTACCGTAAAAACCTGTTACTGCAATGAATAATGGCGCTTATGGTTTTCCCCAGAACAACCTCTTTACATGATGAACACAATATATAGACACAACACGTATGAATTTGCTAATTTTTAATTCCTCCACAGGGCTCCAGGGTGCGACCAAAAATCTATCAAGTGCGACTAAGCATTTTCATTGGTTGCACCGGTGCACCTGAAATTTAGCAGGTCTGATTTAAACATTTTTTCTGTAGATTATTTTGTCAGCGTATAGCGGGATTTTATGTACATCTTGCATATGTGCCGTGCGTCTCTGTGTGTGTGTGTGTGTGTGTGTGTGTGTGCATGTGCGAGAACGTGCGCCTGTGTGAGACCGCGCCCTGCACTCCTCCCACATTCCTTGCGCGCAAACGCGAGAAATCGTGAGCTATCACAACCTGAAACGTCATTTACAACGAAGAGAACTATCGATTCTTTTTTCGTTAAGAAGAATGCTGCGGTGCCCGTTACACTTGTCCCCGGCCCTGAAACGCCCAACCCAGACCCAACATCCAGCGGCGTGTTTAGGGGGTGGCCTAGGGTGGCACGTGCTACCCCTGGAATCTGATTGGCCACCCCAGGTGCCACCCCAGATGCTAAACTATGATTGGCTATCTGCCCACTGGGGCGGGAAAGTTTGAACTGTGTGACAACCAAACTTTCATATTCAACACACAAGACGTCAAGAAGTCAGTTACACATAATTGCTTTAAAAACTTTGAACTGTAATAAGCTAAAACGTTTCTCCATGTTTTTTAGATTTTCACGATAATGTGGTGCAGGTCTGTCGTCATCTCGACAGACGCAGCTTGCTAGCCTAGCAAACAAACAAACAGCTGCAAGTGTCCGGGGATTACGAGTTGCTCCTGAAAGATGTGAGTAGACTTATTGATACACATGATGTGTGAGTGGTTTAAAAAGTTTTAACTGTATTAAGCTAAAACGTTTAGCCATCTTATTTCATTATTTCCTGACTCCTGCTAGCAAACCCGTCGTCGTCATTGTTTGGTTATTGTCAACGATGCATACATAAATTAAAATGTATTGTGCAAGATAGAGTGACATCCATCATGACATGCGGCTATTACAGTATGGGATGGAATGCAGAAGCCTCCTCGTGGCCCATCCTGGAACGCTGAAGACAGAAACTGCATATCACAGTGACTGACTGAAGCAACCAATTCTGCAACCACCGACCGTCAACGACAGTCAAGTCCTCCAATGTCGGCGTTGGTAGTGACCTCGATTAACGTCGAGGGCTACACCAAAACCAAGGCCGAGGTGATAGCTAGCCACTGCAGCGGAAACGACATCATCTGCATGCAGGAGACCCACTTGGGTCTGAAGAGCAACCGACCAACGCTACCAGGCATGAAACTGGTAGCGGAGATACGCCATCCCAAGTACGGATCAGCCATGTTCGTGAATCCCCTGTTGGATGTCAGGGACATCTACACTAACAGCTCAGATACCAACATAGAGACTGTTACTGTCTGCCTGCCAGAGATTTCCATCACTTCGCTGTACAAACCACCTGCCAGCCCATTCGTATGGCCTGATATACCAACTAAATGCAGGAAGAAGTACGCCGTAGTGATTGGGGACTTCAATTCCCACCACACGAGGTGGGGCTATGATAACACCAACCGTGATGGCGAGCTAGTCGAAAGCTGGATGGAAAACACAAACATGGAGCTGGAGTTGATCCACGACGCGAAACTCCCCAAGTCCTTCAACAGCTGCCGCTGGAGGAAGGGCTACAACCCTGACCTGTGCTTCATCAGCAAGAGACTAGCGCATCTTAGTGAGAAAGCGGTGCTGAACCCGCTCCCCAAGTCACAACATCGACCAATCTCAATCACTATCAAGCCTGCCATCACAAAGACTGAAGTTCCCTTTTCGCCGCTTCAACCTCAAGAAGGCCAAATGGACTGAGTACAGTGAAGGGATGGAAAGAGCACTCCTGGACGTGGAACCTACACCGGACAATTACACCATGTTCGTACAGGCTGTAAAGAAGACTGCTTGCGCCTGCATCCCTCTCGCGGATGTCGAAAGGAGTACATCGCTGGCCTCACTGAGGAATCACTGCAGCTGCTGGAGTCCTACGAGACAGAGTTCGGAAACGACCCTTTTCGGACACCACCAGCGAGCTTGGTGATGCACTCACAGAATCCCTGGGCAGGGAGAGGCGGAAAGCCTGGCAAGACCTTATAGAGAACATCAACATGACTCAGAACAGCAAGAAAGCCTGGTCTACCATTCGGAAACTAAATGGTGATAAGATCACACCACCCTCTGTATCCGACATAACACCGAACCAGGTCGGGAGCCAACTGGTGGCTAACGGGAGACGAGCAGAGACGCGCAGGGCCAAAGGAGAACATCATTCCACAGTCATCCCGGGCAATCAGCAGAACATGTCCATACTAACCAAGCCCTTCACATCGGAGGAGTTTGAAGCAGGACTTAACACCATGAAGCTGGGAAAAGCTGCAGGCCCCGATGACATACTGATGGAAATGATTACTCACCTAGGCCCAGTTGCCAAACAATGGTTTCTAAACATGTATAACACATGCCTCCTGACCCAGCGAATTCCTTCTATCTGGAGGAAAGCCATCATCACCGCTCTGCTAAAGCCTGGAAAAGACCCCAATCTCTCCAAAAGCTACCGGCCCATCTCCCTGCTATGTACCACCTACAAGCTGTTCGAGAGACTGCTCCTCAGCCGATTATCCCCTCAGATAGACGCTGAGCTTATCAAAGATCAAGCCGGATTCAGACCCGGGAAGTCATGCACAGGCCAACTGCTGAACCTCACCCAGCACATCGAAGACGGATACCAGAAGAAGCTGATAACGGGCACTGCCTTTGTAGATCTGTCAGCAGCTTATGACACCGTCCAGCACAGGCTGCTGATGAAAAAGCTCTACGACATGACAGCGGATGCGAAACTCTGTAACATCATAAGATGTCTTCTGAGCAACCGGATGTTCTACGTCACCCTCAACAACAGGAAAAGCAGATGGTTCCATCAGACCAATGGTCTGCCGCAGGGCCCCTCTCCTCTTCAACGTCTACACCAACGACCAGCCCCTCCCGGAAGGATGCAGCAGGTTTATCTACGCGGATGACCTAGCCATGACAACGCAGCAGCACACCTTCCCAGAAGTTGAGTCAACCCTGGAACAAGGCCTCACAGATATGTCAGCGTACTATCTGGAAAACCACCTGCGCCCAAACCCTGGGAAAACTCAAATCTGCAGCTTCCATCTTAAGAACAGAGAGGCTAAACGGGAGCTTGATGTAACCTGGGCGGGATAAAGCTTGAAAACCACCAGCACCCAGTCTATCTGGGAGTAACTTTAGACCGTACCCTGAGCTACAAGGCACACATCCAGAAGACGAGAGCCAAGGTTTCCACCAGGAACAGCCTCCTACGACAACTAACAAACTCAAAGTGGGGGGGCCCACCCGAGTACACTGCGCACATCGGCATTAGCCCTTTGCTTTTCCACAGCTGAATATGCCTGCCCAGCATGGAGCAGATCATGCCATGCATGCAAACTAGATCCTATCCTCAATGAGACCTGTAGGATAGTGACCGGGTGCATCAAAACAACCCCTGTACAATGCCTTTATGCCCTCTCTGGCATCGCCCCCCCTGACATCCGCAGAACAGTTATCACGAAAGCTGAACGCACAAAGCAGGCCATCGACAACCGGCATCTACTCCATGAACACTCTGCTGTCCGGAAACGACTCGGCTCCAGGAGCAGTTTTCTGGACACTAGTGAAGCTCTGGAGACCACTCCAACTGATGCCAGGACTACAGAATGGCAAAAGCAATGGAACAGCCTCGGCAGCCAGGCAGCCCAGTGGAAGGAGAGAGGCATCACCCCAGACGAATGCCTCGCCACTGGTCACGACCAACCTTGGGCTGTCTGGAAGACTCTTAACCGACTACGGGTTGGTGAAGGACGGTGCAAGGCATCCATGAAGAAATGGAATATAACAACCTCCGATGCATGTGCGTGTGGGGAACCCCAAACAATGGAACACCTCATGAACTGTACCCAGGCCCCACAATGTACCGGAGATGACCTGGCCGAACCAACTGCTGCCGCGCTCGCCTGTGCCAATCATTGGAAGGACGAGATATAGAAGATGGCCGGACACGAAGAAGAAGAATTACAGTATGAAAAGAAATCAGAACATTCCGGAATTCTTCAAAAGAAAGAGACCCAAAACAACAGAGCAGGACAGAGCAGCACTAGCAGCAGAAGCCAGCAGTGCTAGTCAGTCTGAGGATGAGAGCCAGCTTGACACTGCTAGGGATGTACAGCAGGAGTCTCCAGCTTCAGCTGTACACATGGGTATGTAAAATCCTGATAGTTCGATTTAGTAAGCACTTATTTGATTGCCTTGATAATATCAATGACATTGTGGTTAATTGACATTGACACAAGTTGACACTAACTTCTCAATTAGTGTAG